>CM060376.1:49801815-50219315 GCA_030545235.1 Helianthus tuberosus
CACATTTAATTCGAATCTCACCTCACACGTCTACTATCTACTAAAGTTCAGGAACACGTATATTCACGTAACACATAACACATAGCGCACAAAATTACATATACACACAAACACGTAGGACACATAATCACATAATACCCAAGCATGTCAAGCACTGAAGCAGGGAAACACACACGAACTTAATCACTAGAGGCAGTCAGAAAACAGTAACCTATTATTCAAGTTGGCGATTGCTTGAGAATAGCGTAGTATAAGCGTACATCGTAGCATAAAGTCGTCCACAATTCAACGATTTGTTAATGATGTGTAGTGTGTTTAACGAACGCAAAGGGCGTTAGATCAAACTAGTGATACCTCAAAACGTTAACAAATAAGCAAGAAACACACAAAACACATAAAATCAGCGAATCATCAAAGTCAGCAATTGCGGCTCATAAAATTCGAGATGTGGATTGTCTGCGGCTAGTAGACTTCGACTAACCAAAGTGGTTCAACTATTCACAAGGACTTGTTGCGCACACTTGACCTACAGGACTATGCTTTTGCCTCGATTCTTGGGCGTTTGGCACACATCCCGTTAGTCATATTGTGTCTTCAGGTCGTTGGAGTCCGTCGAGGCTTTGGTGAGAGTTTTGTAAAATGAACGGAACAAGTCGTCAAGGTTAGGGTTTCACCCCTAGCTTAACAACTTCGTTGCGGTTTTTAATAAAATAGAGGAGATTATTCATCAAAATACGGATTTCACTCCTGATTTGGCATAATTCCCCCCCCCCCCCCCCCCCCCCGTTTGTAGATAAAAAATGCGGGTTGATTAAGCAACTTTAGTCGAGAGTTTGCGGTATTTTCACACCTATTCTCGGCTTAGTTACTCTTTCATAGTTGAAAATTCGAGTGCGGTGATAGTGTAGTATAAGAGAGAATAGCGAGAAACGGTAAGCTCATACATAATCCCCAACGGATATGCACAAGTCGGTCTGTTGGTTCCTACCTATAGACTAGGTGGTTTGAGTCAGCAGGGATACAATCCCAAGTAGCCGGGTTAATGTATTAAAAGTAGTTTACATATGAGGGGATCAAGCCATTCGCACCCCCCTCCATCCAATACCAGTGGGTATTGAAGGAGGTCCCTAGTAAGCTTGACCCAGGTCCTTGCAGGATCTATACGTTGAACAAGGCAAGAACCTTACCAAACCATTCCCTTAACCCCCGACCAGGTAGCCAACATATCTCTATATAGACCGTAGAGATATGAATGGTGAAAATCTTTTATTTTTATATAAACAGTAAAATAACGCAAAGACACCACGGACAAATGATAAGGAAGTTTCATCTTCAAACATAAGAAACTAGTTATTAAAGTCATTAATACAAAACCAAATAAAAAGTGCGAAAAGATTAAAAATCAAAAGAATTACATTAAATGCTTGCCTTCACCAAGTGATGTAAGAGACTTAGGTGCTGTTTGTTTTTTCTGTGGGAAAAGGTCTGCAGTCTGCGGACCACATCTGCAGGTATCTGCAGGAGAAGAGGTGGACCAAATGTCTGCAGTCTGTAAGGAGAAGATGGTTTGTTTTTTCTACAAAAACCTTCTCTTCTCTTCTCTTCTCACACACAGACCTCTCTTCTCCTCTCTCTCTCTCTCTCTGCGTCATCTTCCACCACCACCGAACCACAACCACCACCGTCACCTCTACACCACCGCCACCCCGCCACCACCGTTACCACTACACCACAACACCACAACCACCATCACCTCTTCACCACCTCCACCTCCGTCACCGTCACCTCTACACCACCTCCACCACCGTCACCTCTACACCACCTCCACCACCGTCACCTCTACACCACCACCACCACAGAGACGCGAGAAGAGAGAGAGACGCGAGGAGAGAGAAAGACGCGAGAAGAGAGAGAGACGCGAGGAGAGAGAAAGTGATGCCGGCAACGGCACGGGGAAATCGACGGCAACGAGTGGCGTTTCAGGTGTTGATGGTTGGTTGGTGGGTGTTTCTTCTTAAAACTTGTCACACCCCAACCGATGGCGGAATCATCGGGGCATGGCACTGAGCGAAACAGATTGTCCAGAAGTTTCCATAACAATTAACAACACTATTCAATTAAATAATACGTCCCATACCGTATCTCAAACAGTAAGTCAATTATTACAGACAAAAATCCAGGCAAATATTCTGTTCCGACAACTCAGATTTAAATAGACAGCAATTGTTTATCTGCTTCTAGAGACCCTTGATTCGTTATCTACAGACAACTATTTGTTGGGCTCTAAAGCTTTATTCTAGCTTCAAATCACTACCACATATGCATCCTAAGCACCTGTCACATACGTCAAAAATAAAGTCAATACATAAAATGTAAAGGTGAGCATACAAGTTTGATAATAGCATATAAAGTTCAAATTCATTTACGCCTAACCGGCACGTACACATAGTGAAATGAAGCACGTTAGTTATCGACATAGATCCATCGATACCAATGACTGCGGGTTGACTGCCCGAGGCAGTTCGCAATACATGATTACCACCGTAATCCATGCAAGTAAAAGATCCTTAACAACCCCCGTGTGAACGGGTGCTGAGTCCAAACTATAGTACTATCGTTGCTAAGGCAGGTAGACAACATTCCATGTGTAAACATAACAAACAAGCATTCATAAGCCACGTATAACATGCATTAACGATTAGCGTTCAAATAGTATTGAGTAATGTGATTGTTGTAGTTTGAATATTCGTAACGTATGTAACACCCAAAAGTGCTTAAAGCAAAAAGGGATCGAGTATACTCACAACGATTTATGGATTGAAGGGAGCGCTTAGCGAGTAAGGTTAGCCTGAATAGATTCGGTAGCATAACGATAAGTGAAGCGTAAAACAGAAAACAGTGTTGGAGGGTCGGACAACTGGTCGATCGGACGGTAGTTCGATCGGACGGCTGACCGTTCGGTTGACAGTCCGTTCGGTCCGCTGTCCGGTCGGTCGGTAGGCCGATCGAATGGCTGTTCGAGTGGATTGTTTCTTCCTATAAGAAGTATGTGTTTGTGTATGATGGCTTGGCTTTTGAAGTTTTCGTTGTAGTATTTGAAAATTTTGAAGTATCTTTACCTTTCAGGTCGGTCGATCGAACGGTCGTTCGATCGGTCGGCTATCCGATCGGTTAGGTACTTCAGTAAATAGGTTCTCAGCAGGATGTCACCTGATCGGACGGCTGTTCGATCGGGTGGCACTCCGAACGCGTTGAACATGTTGAAAATCGACTAAGTATTGAAGCATAGTATCTCATGATCCGAAGAGTAATCCAATCGGACGGTAGTCCGATCGAACAGCAGTTCGTTCAATACTCTCTTCAATGAATTGCTCAAGTGTGGGACCATGTGCTAGCCGATCGGCTGGCCTGGTCGATCGGCTGACTGTCCGATCGGCTGGCTGTCCGTTCGGACATCAGTCCGATCGGTCAGCATTCTGACCTGGTCGGCCTATTCGTCTAACACTTGGTTGTTCTGGTTTGTTTATCGTTATATCGAGGTATTTTGACAACGAGTCGAACCATAGAACCCTCGTTCTTATTTGTTCTGATCAGTCGCACCTTTCGAGTGTTTCGCGCGACGATTTTTGATATTTCGATTCCGATTGCGAGCTGTACGATACGATAGGGTTTCCTAGTCAAATTACTTTCAGTCCCAAACACTAATATCTCGCATAATCTATTCTCCACCAATTATCATAGTTCGTTCACGATTCAAGTTCGATTACATTTCGAGTTAGATTTCGAGTTTCGATTGAGTTCGCTTGATTATCACAACACAACATAACTAAACATGCACAGGTAACACGTAAGGCGCACACACACGTATAATAACAAGTAAAAATACGTAGCTCGAGTTGCGATTTGATGTCGATTCGATTAGCATAGTTTGATTATTGATTAGTTAACTTTATCGCATTGTTACTTCCTATAGTTCACAGTCGTAGGTCGATTGAATAACGATTAACACACATCGATTATTGCATTTAACAACACTTACTCCACATAACACAAATAAAATAAAGAAATTTCTACGAGTCAAGTTGCGCGAAATGGGTCGTTGACTTAGACCTTGACTTTGACTTTGACTTGTGAAAACACGGGGTGTTGGTAAGTTCTAGTCCCTTCCTTCTGCAAGATGCCTGTTGAATTTGGGGATTTTGAGTGGGTTTTTGGATTTGAGTTTCATGGTGGTTGTGGTGGCAGGTGGATGGTTGTGTTGGTAGTTGCAAGTGGGTGGTGGTGACGGTAGTTGTGGTGGTGGCCGGCGGGAGTAGGTGGGGGTTGTGGCAGGTGGATGGTGGTTGCAGGTGGGGTGTGATGGCAGGTGGGTGTTGGTGACGGTGGTTGTGGCAGGGATGTGGGGGTGGAGGTGTGGAAGAAGACCTCTGTGCCAAGAAGAGGTTAATGTCTGTGCCAAGAAGACTTGGGTCATTGTCTGTGTGGTGAAGAGGTCTCGCAGACCTTTTTTAATGAAAGGTCTGGGAGAAAACAAACAAGCTGCAGCATCCAAACGTCTGCGCGCGTCTGCGCGGCGCAGACATAAGTGGCCAGAAGTGCTTCTGGACAAAAAACAAACACCACCTTAGGCAAACATGGCCTTTGATTGTCAAGAACTCTTACGATCAATCTTAGATCCCGAGACTACTACACACACTCTAAGGTGGATGATGGATGATGGTGGTGGATGTGGGTGTTGTAGTGATGGTGGAGTGGTGGCAAAGTGAGAGAGATGTGGTTTGCCAAGGGATGCCTTTGAAGTGAACCAAACACCTCTATTTATAGCCTGAACAGAAGCCCGAACACGGCCCCGTGGCCATCAACTTTCTCTTTCTTCATTAATTGCAATTGTCTGCATTAGGCTCCACACGCCCCCGTGTCCGCTGGGCACGGCCCCGTGTGCAGAAGCGTATCTGTACTATCAAGATTTGCAAGATTCTGCGAATCTTAGAGTTGACCACGACCCGTGTTGAGCTGGGTACGCCCCCATGCTGGGAATAGAAGCTTCTACAACTTTGTCATTTTCTGTAGACATCTGGCCACGCCCCCGTGTCCGCTGGGCACGGGGCCTTGGTCAGCCTTCTGTCTCTTGTTTTTGCTTGGGAAGATGCTGTCTAGGGGTCAGGCATGCCACGTTTATTGCTTTATTTTGTTTTTATGTTAGTTTTTGCTGCATATTTGTTCCTTTTGTTCATTTAAGCTCATTTAGTCCTGAAAATACAAAAGGAAGACAAAAGCACACTTTTTCCAACATTGGTACTAAAAAAGGGTTAGTTTTATGCCTCATTTGATGTAATTTATATGTTGCATTTTGCACGCACTAGTATAGATTATTACCCACTAATAAGCAATAATTTGAATTATAAAAGTTGTATTTGTCTTATTTAAATTATAGGTTACTATTTGGATTAGATTATATGGTTTGGATTTAAATTTTCGGTCCGTTTGAGTTACCAAATTATTAATTTTGAATTCTGGACTTTTATCTTGTATATGTGTATATGGTTTTAAATTAGTGTTAAGATTAATTCTGAATTTTGGACCTTTATCATCATTAATCTATAATCTATAATACCTTATTAAGCAAACTAGTTTTTGATCCTTTTGGTAATTTTACCATGTGTACAAGTTTTGAAGCTACATGTATAAACACGTTCAAACCATTTGAGAGGGACTAAAACAACATATATACAACCTTTTAAGGCGCTTTAGGGGTAAAATTGGGAAATCCTCCTTCTAAACAATCAATTAAAATCAACAGTTACACAACCCCTCAGTTGGCCGAAATTGATTTTGTCAATTAATTCATCGTTCCTACAACCCCTCAATTGGCATCCACACCAGATAAGAAATATGGAGATAGAGAAAGCCCCCACCGCTATCGGTGTCATCTCTCTTCCTCTCTTCTCTTTTTCTTTTATATGTCACCTAATTCAGACGAAACATGGGTGTATTTAACGGTGATAAGTGACAATTTAAACACGTTTACTTAAGAACGGGTCGACAACAGCCAGAATCCTCCGTTGTATGCGCCTCTTCTGTCGCAGCCCCCGACCCCTGCCCCGGGGGGCGGGCGGCCGCGGAGATTACGCAGAGCGGGTGGTGTCGGTGTTTACTAATTTGGCAGGGGAAATGAGATATCAGGACCATAGTTATGAAATATTTTATCAGAGTTAAAACACCAAACTTTTTATAATAAATAAATGAGTTAAAAACCCAAGTTTCCATTACAATACATTTATAGGGATAAACCGTAGTTTATTGGAAACAAAACTCCTTTTTATTTAGGTAACTTTTATAGCCACTTTTCCAAGCCTTCAGTGCTCTCCAACTGGCTTCTATTAGCTTCACATTAAGTTACCTGAAACACGTTTTAAAAACGAAGAAATACTGGCGAGTGCATCCCAGTTTAATCAAAACAGCTTTATAACTTTACAGTATTGAGAGCGATTACAATGTTTATATCTACACAGTTACTCATTCAGTACTGTCAACAACTGACTTGTGGGTCATGTTACTCATTGGCTAACTCTTTGTCCAGTAGTAACGGATTAAAATAATGTATACAAAACCCCAACATATCGGCAGTAATTGTAGAATACATAGACTCAATCACTGTTAAGCATAATTGAAAACATTTGAGGTTTTGATAAAAATGTTTACAAGAAAAGAATGTACTCACAAAAAGTGTGACAAAAATAAGATGTACTCACATTGTTTACTTAGGTAAAACTAAAGCTTCCTAGTGAATCTCTTGGTTATTATCTATTAAATTAAACAATGCACACGTGTTATTAAGATAACCCAAATCACATTAGCCATACAACACGAGACATAACTCCAACGACTGAGTCAGGCAGAGCCTTGACATGCGTTACGGAGTCCTAGATCAATCGGGTGTAACACGAGACAGAACTCCAACGACTGAGTCAGGCAGAGCCTTGACATGCGTTACGGAGCCCTAGATCAATCGGGTAGGGTAACAAATACGTGATCGGGGGTTATAATACTTATAACGAGGCAAAGCTTCGCTTTTTAGGGGTATAATACCCGAGATATTTGACTAACAGAAGTTGAGAGAGAAATTTTAGAATTGAGCGACGTTCAAATGAGGCCTGAGGCCCTTTATATAGTCGGATCGAAGGGCGGCTCGCGGCCCGCGAGCCCCCACTTTTTCTCTTACGCGGCCCGCGAGGGTGTAGGCTAGGATCTAGCTTAGGTGAGTCAACCGGGTAGCCTTGATGCGTAACCCGACACATGGCGGACCAGGGTTCGGCCTGGTGTCACGTTGTCGTGCCCGCGACGTCCTGGCTTGACCGGGTCGCGCCCCGCGAGGGCACCATATATTGTTTTTATTTAATTTTTATTATTATAAACATATTTTAGGCCCTTTGACGCGTATACGGGGTATAATAAGGAGGGTTGTTATATCTTCCTTTATCCACATTTTTCTTCTGTTTTCTATAACTTGTTGACAATGGTTACGTACATTGATTTTTTATTTATTTGTTTTACCCACGTGTAGTGTATATTCAGTAGCAATTAGATATTTTGATGTTATTTGTGATTTTTAGTTGTTTGTTGTGTTAATTGATTTCAACACACATGATTACAACTTATATTTGATCTGAATCTTTAGATATTTCTTGATTGAAATGGTGTACTAAACTAAAATTGTACCAATATGATGTTATTATTTTAGGTTCTAAAATTTTGCACTTAGGGTTCTAAGTAAATATATTGCTCAATCTTACTCGTTGTTGATGATTTCGTTCAATAAAATAGGCCTTGGTTAATCAGTTCATATAGATTTGAATTTTAGTTTATGAATCAAACTTTTTTGTTTCATGAATTTTCCAGGCGATAGGCATCACCAAATCGCTTATGGTATGCGTTGGAAAACATAACGGACTCCTCATGCCTCTTCTTCAACCTTGTACGGTTGTACCTCTGGGCGTTAAGTGACTGAGGGAAAGGAAAGAAAGCAATTTCTATTTGCATGTACAGCAATCAAATTCCTTGATTTTATAGGAATTCTCCTTTTTTTGATGCAACTCTTCTCTTTTTTATGATTTTTTTTTTGCTATTATTCAACCACTTGATCTCGGTTTTGACATGATATACACATAATAGCTGCTGATGAAGCACCAAGACCCGAAAGGAATACGGTTGTCTTCTTTTCATGGTTTTATGTATTTTTCTACCAAATATTTTATTTTTTTTAGGAGCATACGATCTGGTTCCATAGGCGGATATAAATTTCAAAATGAAAGATAAGTATAGTACAACGATGATTGTTGGACATAATTGTTTTCTAATTATCTATATTTTACTTTTGTGTCTTTATGTGTTCGCTATGATTGTGGTCGATCACTGTTTTAAGTTGTTGTTCACTTGATTTAAGATTAGAGTTTGTATGCTCTCAATAGCTAGAATAAGGCGTTGTCCAATGATGCATTAGGAATATTTTAGATATAGCTCAAGTTTTAGTTTTTCTATCTTGTGTGTTTAAAGATTTGATTTATGATGTTAATTGTTGAATGTTATTGATGTTCTGGTATGCAGGGAAAACTAAATTTTGTGAAGATGCATTTGACTAGAGAATCGAGAATCCGAGAAGAAATATGAAGTTAAGACTTTGTAAAACATACTTGCTTTTCTTGAGTTTATGTCACAAACTTTTGGTTGATAGATTTGTTACTTTTATCATTTAGCAACAATTCGTGTGGAGGTTCATCTCTTATATTTCTTCACTACCTGTGGCAAGATTTGGTTTTACCGTTAGGCTGCAGTCGAGCAAGAGAATTTGGTGGTCTTAGACATGGATATTAGTAAGTAATCTTGTAACACCCCGTGTTTTGAATGTCAAAGTCAAAGTCAAGATTGAAGTCAAAGGGAGACAAGATTGTCGATTGCGATCTGTCACTCCTTGCTCAAATCCTGTTTTGACTTCTTTGACTTGTATATAGTCTTTTATGCTTTACGTTAGTTGTATTATGTGGAGTACTTATTAATAATCGAGGTTTATTCGATATTTATCGCATGTTTTATCGCTGTATCGCTAATCGCAATCGCAACTCGAATTACGCAATCTGGTTATTGTTCTTATGTGTGTGTGTGCCCTATGTGTTACTTGTGCATGTTATTTATGTTATATCATGGTGATCAATAGAAATGCAATCGGAACTCAATCGCAATCGAATCGCAAACTCTAAACGCAAGTCAATTAAGTATTATTGTATGTTTATATAGTAGTTGGGATTAAAAGTAATTTGAATAGGAAACTCTATCGCATCGCAACGCTCGACACGCGAATCGAAATCGCAAAACTCGTCGCGCCGTTCACTCCAATCGAGTGGCCAGCCGATCGAGCTACTACCTGATCGAGCTGCCACCCGATCGGGTTACCACCCGATCGACCAACCCTCTCCTCCCCCTTTCCTTTTATGGAAACCCTATAAATACCCCTGTCAACATCACAAACTTACCTTTTCTGCACCTCTTGTCCGACCAGCGCCTCTTGCCCACTTTTCTTCAGATTCTCACGGTTCTTGTAAGTTTTCAACCTAAATCTTGTACTTTCTTAATCTACACGCACTCCTACACCTTTCTATATTTTGAATCTTAACTTTTAACCGTGAAATCACTAGATTTGAGGTGTTCTAGGATGATGTCATCATGGTGTTCTTATGAACTTCATGTTTTGGCTTCAATCCATCAAGAACAACGTAGATCTGAACGATTTCCACACAAATCAACAAAGATCTTTCATAGATCTAAACATATTCATGGTGAAAAGGATTGAAAGATGGTTTTCCAACCTTCTTTCAACTCTTTTACACTCAATGCACTCAAAACTGATAGAATCGGAGCTCGTTCTGACCTTCTACTCTTTCGTAGTGTTGAGTTGGTTCAAGATCTGGATTCTATCCTCGAGATGTTGATTTCGGGTTTGAACATGAACAACCGACTCAAACCAGAAACTGTTCGGACCAGCGTGATTCCTGTCCGACCAGCTCACTCGGGATGAGATCAGCGTTCAGTTGTACAAACAGGACATCAAAACGTCAAAACTACAACACTCCAAACGGAAACCAGTGTTAGAACGATCAGACCGTCGGAACGGACCACCGTCCGATCGGGTTACCACCCGATCGGATTGCCACCCGATCGACCGGCTGTCTGATCGCTCTGCACTTGGTTTTACACTTAAACCATTTTCTCAAACTATTGAAGGATCTGGACGTTGAAACGGACTACCACTCGATCGGATTGCCATCCGATAGAGTAACCATCCGATCGTGTGATGTTTAGGGACTTAATAATTTTCAACATGTTCACTCCGAACGGATTGCCACCCGATCGGATAGCCATCCGATCGAGTGACCGTCCTGCTGTGAATTTGTTCTCAACCTGAGAAGCCTCGCCAATCGGATTGATGTCCTATCGAACAGTCGTTCGGTCGACCGACCTGAAAGGTAGAGATACTTCTCTGTTTTCAAAATGTTACAACGAAAACTTCAAAAGACAAGCCATCATACACAAACACACCCATCCCAAACGAGGTGACTATCCAATCGAGTGACCACCCGAACGGATTGTCACCCGATCGGATTGCCACCCGGTCGGATTACTGTTCGATCCAATGACACTTTGTATTGTTTTACGCAACGCTTATCGTTATGCTATCGTTCTGATCAGGCTAATCTTACTCTCTAGCGCTCCCTTCAATCCATCGATCGCTGTGAGTATACTTGATCCCTTTTTGCTTTACGCACTTTTGGGTGTTACATACGTTACTTATTCTAAATCACATCGAGCACACTACGCTATACTTTAACGCTAACCGTTACCGCATGTTATACGTGACTTAATGAATGCTTGTTTGTTATGTTTACACATGGAATGTTGTCTACCTGCCTTAGCAACGATAGTACTATAGTTTGGACTCAGGAGTTGTTAAGGACAATTTGTTACATGGCTCACAATGGTGAGTGTGTATTACGAACTGCCTTGGGCAGTCAACCCACAGTCATTGGTATCGATAGGTTCATGTCGATAACTAACATGCCTCATTTTACATTGTGTACGTGCTGGTTATGCGTAACGATTTCGAACTCTATTATATCTATCAAACTTGTATGCTCACCTTTACACTATGTGTATTGACTTTTACTTTAACGTATGTGACAGGTGCTTAGGATGTTTATATGCTTGGCATGCTGTGAAATCGAGGCTAGGAAAGGTCTAGAAACAAATAAACAATTGTCTGTATTTGAAATCTGAGTTGTCAGAACAGAACAATTTGCCTAGATTTTGTCTGTAATAATTATGTTATCTTTTATGACATGGTATGGGGCATGTTGCTTTAAATAATTGGTAATTATAGTTGTTATGGAAACTTCTGGACAATCTGTTTCGCTCAGTGCCACGCCCCGATGTTTCCGCCATCGGTTAGGGTGTGACAAATCTTTCTTTTTAACATATGGACCAAACCTTTGCTGGAACAACCTGAAATTCAACATTAACCACACCTTTTAGCAACATGAAACACAAAACACTTGTTTAAATGGGTAAACAGTTGTTAAAGTTTTTTGTAGACAACATTGGATATTAAACCATAGAATATTTTTATGCTTTGTTAGGTATTACTAGGTGTGTTTGTTTGTTTAAAAACATATATAATTTTCTTAAAGTTAGTACGAGTATATGAGAGTTTGAAGTGTATAGAGTACTAGAAAAGTAGCTGATGAACGTGGGGTTTCTATAAACGTGAGCGGTTATGATATCGAAATGGCAAATCAAGGCAACAATCACAAGCTACACATAATACCGTCAAACTCACAGTTAAAAACAGGTCAGAGTTGACTGAAAACATTCTCGACACTGAGTTTATCGGTTACGATACCCTTTATTCTAAAGTAGTAATCAAGGTCTTCTGTTGAGTGGGAAACCGATTGTTGAGGTATCTCAAGGAAATGAAACTTAAGTTTTAGTATATTGTACACCTTTTTATGTTGAATCCGACGGTCAAGTTGGAGATCGTGGGGTCCTAAAAGTGAACGATACTGAAACCCGAAAAAGCGCTATTATCAAGATATATAGCCAATGTCCAAAAGTCTTGAGGAAACATATTTGTTCACGAAGGTGTGATAAAAGAAGGAATTGTTGCAATTGGTAGAGAAGTTGAAGCTGCAATTGAAGCAAAACTAAGGCAACGGGCAAAGGTAACTTTAAACCCTCTCTTTATTTCTGATTACTTAAATATTGTTTAATTATTTAGAAAATAAAATATCGAAACACGTTTATTCAGGTCCATCATATTGCTACTCATTTGCTACAATCGACGCTTAAGAAAGTTATAGGACGAGACATCACAAGCTGGATCATTGGTGGCATTTGAACGGCTAAGATTTGATTTCAACTTCCATCGATAGCTTCTTGATCATGAGTTAACAAAAATCAGATATTTATACAATGAATGGGTTGGAGATGTTACTGCTCTATAAACTAAAGTGATGCCCTTTACTGATGCTAAAAGTACTTGGGCTATAACAATGTTCGGAGAAAAACATGGCGAAGAGGTGTACTTATAGGTGACAGTTTCAACCAATCTAGCTAAATAGTTGCAACGGCCCAAATATGTTTTTAGTCGTGCAAACCTAAGTCTTGTATCATGCACACAACGCCCTAAATTGTTTTTACTTTTTTTATATTTGCAACACCCACCCCTTTTGGCCAATCGAGTTAATGTTTTTAGACTTATATGGTGAATTTATGTGAAATTTTGTGTGAATTTCACTTTCATCTGTATGGTTAGAGTATGTGGGTACGGCACCTGTTTGCTTTAGGTTTCAATATCTATTCTCATTAGTTATGATTACTTGGTTTGAATTAAATAAATCATGAATCCTTGTGAAGCCTTTCTGATAGCCAAAACTTTACATCAGCCATAATTTTGCAAATAAAAGAATTATTACTCACATATACTTTTATTCATATTAAATTAAGCACTAATATATAAATGAACAATGCTAGATTATATTGTTTTTTTTAATTCTTTGGTTTATACTAAATTGCTCTTCAAAAATTGACATATTAGTTGTATTATCAAATGAATTTTATAAATAAAATGTATGTAACTCATAGCGCAACGTGCGACAAAAAAAAACATTAATATATGCGGCAACGCGCGGGCATACCCACTAGTCTTGTATATGAGTATATGGTTTTTAATTAGTGTTAAAATTCTGAATTTTGGACCTTTATCATCATTTATCTTGTATATGAGTATATGGTTTTGAATTAGTGTTAAAGAGATAGCAAACGGATTAAACTTTCTTTAGATGACTAGTTATTTTTTGGATTTATACGTATGCATTCAAGTTTTATTATTGTTGTTGTTGTTGTTGTTGCTGTTGCTGTTGTTGGCGGCGTTGGCATACAGTCTTTAAAACATGATGCGATTAAATTACAATCAAGTTTGGTGACGAAACTAGAACGTTTTAATTTGAGTTTTGTTTTATATTTATTAGTATAAATCAGATAATTTGTTTACCATCGACTGGTAATTAGAGCCTCTGAGGTCCCATAACCGTTGTAAAATTCTCATTTTGGCACTTGCAACATCTTTCTCGTTATCACACAACAATGAATCTGACAAAAAAATATCACCGATCTTGCAGCGTAGGCCAGTCTTGATAAACTTGATCTTGCGGTTGAAACATGTAAGACCAAAGTCAGCTCAATTAGTCAATAAACAAGCTCATCGGTAATGAGGTATTTCATCTCAATCATTTTCTTTGCAAGTTCTTCGTTACAGAAAACTTTATACATATCAAACATATCGTTCGAGTTGTATCATTAGTTTACCTAGATCAGGGGACCCAAAATTTATCAAAATCTTTCGAATATAACTTGGCAACCTGTAATAACCTCTCACAATCAAATTAAATGAATCTATATGATCAAGGAGCTCTATACACATACGCAACTCCGAGTTTGAATTGGTAAAACTCTCATTCATCTCGTCAAGAAGAAGATCAAAAACCTAGAATCATGTAAAGAAAGTGTAATGGTTTTCTAGAAAGGGATGGCGGCGCAGTTTGTTGCTCGTCTACCTGCTATCCTTATGTAACTTGCCCTGATGATTGGAATGATAATAGCAGGATTTTGCTTAAAAAATAACTAACCTTTTTTAATTTAAATAAACAAAAGTAAGATATATATAAAATCTAGCAAGAACACATTAGAGATATATTTGTGGCAAATAATCAATTGTCTCTCTAACCCATCATGGAATGACGACTTCGATACATATGAATTACTTATCAAACAAAATGTATTGTGTTCATTCATTAATTCCTCTCATCTATCATCTATGTATTTCTTTATATCATGTTTCATATTTTCAATCAATCGGGCAACATTAGTAAAAATTTGATATATCAACTGTTGTGACAGGTCAATAGTCTTTCATGGTAAATTCAAAATTAAAATGAGCAATACATACAACTTCAAAATTCACCTTATACACGCTTCACAAAATTATCATATATTGTTATTGCCGCGAACATAATCTTTTCTTTCTTTTATGTTTTCTTTTAGGTGAAGCTCCAACAATATTTAAACCATCACAAGGTAATAAAAAAATAAGGGGTTGTTTGGGAACTTTTGAATGGCTAAGTGCTGAACCAGTGAGAGGTTTGAACCATTAAGTGTTGAACTAGGGGAGTTTTGAACCATTAAGAGTTAGTATAATGCTTAACCGTTCAGAGGCAAATGTATAACCAAATCGGATAAAAGGTCTTAACCATTCAAACTCGGTATAATTCTTAACTATTCAGAGGCAAATGTCTGAATCATTCAGACATTTGCTCACGAAACAAACAGTCTGAACCATTAAATGTTGAACCAGTAAGAGATTTGAACCATTAAGGGGTTGTTTGTTTACCTCTTAATGAGGCTCTTAATGGTTCAGACCTCTTACTGGTTCAGCACTTAATAGTTCAGATTGTTTGTTGCGTGAGCAAATGTCTGAATGATTCAGACATTTGCCTCTTAATGGTTAAGTATTATACAGAGTCTGAATGGTTAAGACCTCTAATCAGAATTGGTCAGACATTTGCCTCTGAAGGGTTAAACATTATACTGGCTCTTAATGGTTCAGACCTCTTAATGGTTCAGACCTCTTACTGGTTCAACACTTAATGGTACAGACCTCTTACTAGTTCAGCACTTAATCATTCAGAAGTTAGCAAACAGCCCCTAAGTGCTGAACCAGTAAGAGGTCTATGTTGGAAATTTTAGTGAAAATGAGTTTTTCACTAAATATTTTGGACATCAATAATATTTATATATGTGTTGTATAAATAATTATTTATGGTTTGTGTTCAAACTATGTCCAAATAGAGCTGAGATGAATGAGATATCGAAGCTTGAAGTTGTATGTTTGGAACAAACAAAGATGAATAAAATGGATTAGTTTTGTCAACTTGTCCTAGATAGGTGGGATGACAAAACTCAAAGTGGTATATAAGGAGGAGCACTCCTTATAATTTGTTTCCTTCAAGGCAAACACTAGTGGGGACCAAAAGGTGCGCCGCACCCGCACATATGCGCAAGAGTATGGATAGCGCATGACCAGGTGGCGTCCTGGTATGCGCAGTAGCATCCGTGTGGCGAGCGACTCCACATCTAATATGAACGCATGTGGTGCATTTTGAACTTCGCACACCGCCTTTGTATTTTGCCCATGAGCGTGTGGTCAAATACATGGCGGGTCCGCTTCTGGCGCACCATTGGGTGGCGCAGGCGGATGCCATGCCGCATGTCGATATGGCGCGACAGTACAACTCCAGGCGGCGCATGGCGCTACACGTGGTGGGTGTCTCACGTGTGGCGCGAAGACTGTGTAGCATGCGACTTGTCTGCTGGCGGGTCACACACAGTCAACCCAGTCTCCGTCAGTTACATGACAGCTTTGACTACCACTTAAATCCATTAAAATGATATTAAACCTTGTTTATTATAGAATTAATTGTCTAATTCATGACGATAATAATTAAGGTTTAATGGCTTCTTTATGTGTGTGAATATAAAAAGAGAATGATGGTTCATTCTAGAGGATCTGAAAAAGAAGAAAAGAAATACATATAAAATAGAGGTCGTTTGTTCCATGGAAATTTTAGAGAGGAGCACTCTCTAACTTATCCTTTATCAACGTCATCTTTTTCCATAACACCAATTTATACCTGGTGTAATCTCGGGCGCGAGTGTCATCTTCGGCAGTACACATACTGTTCCGGTTGTTGTACCCTGGGAGACAGACCGTCTGAGAGGAGGCGCGGAATCTGTTTTAAGGGAAGCGTGTTGAACACGTGCCTCAACCAAAAACCTTCAACGACAGTTTGTTCATTCTTGCAGCGGAGGTTTACTAAAGGGTGCGGTAGAAGTTCTTCCAAAGATGTTGGCTTGAATCAAGATTAGTACAATTATTGTGTATTTTATTTTCGTTCATTTGGTTTATGTAACCGGTATTGTACTTGATGAATTTCCCACAAATAACGAGAGTCTCGTTATTATTTATTTTATTAATATTTTAATAAAAAGTGAACCTAGTTCCTACAGTCTAAACCATTAAAAGTCAGTATAATGCTCAACCGTTCAGAGGCAAATGTATGACCAATTTAGATAAAAGGTCTTAACCATTCAAACTCAGTATAATGCTTAACCATTCAGAGGCAAATGTCTGAATCATTCAGAAATTTGCTCGCGAAACAAACAGTCTGAACCATTAAATGTTGAACCAGTAAAATGTTAGAACCATTAAGAGCCTCATTATAAGCTAAACAACCAGCCTCAAGTCACAAATGCACATCCAAAAAAAAAAAACCAAAGTTAACCCCAAAAAACAAATCTATATTACACAATAATAAGCAAAATTTATTTTGATGTATGTCATTTGTGAAAGTCGTGTACTCACCTACCATAATTCACAAAGAGCTTTTTAGTGCTTGTTCTTAATCACCTATGTAACATATACAGATAAAGATGATTATTAACACAAAGAAACAAATTCCTAATATTTGATAGTACAAACACCTTGATATAAGATTGACCCATTTACACCAATTCAAGTGTTTATTTAACATGAAGTCCAACTATTCCGTAAACCCATAACATAATCAAAATCTACATTTTAAGGTTTGAAATGAGGCAACATATTTCAATCAAGAGTAAACTGTCAAAATGGTCTCTGAAGTTTGATCACCTTTGCCACTTTAGTCCAAAACTCAAATATTTTGAATCTGGGTCCTTGTAGTTTCAATTTTGTTGTCTTTTTTATCCAAAAACAAAATATTGTCAGATTTTCAGTTAACATCCGTTTTTTTTTTGTCTTTTCTGTCCTTTAATGAGGGGCAAAATGGTATTTTTAACGTTTTATTATAACAAATTAAAAAAATCTAACCACTTTGCCCTTCATTAAAAGGGAGGAAAAAGACAAAAAAAAACTTGATGTTAACTGAAAAATCTGACCAGATTTTGCTTTTAGATGGAAATGGCAACAAAATTGAAACCACATGTGACATGGACCCAGATTCAAAAGATTTGAATTTTGGACTAAAGTAGCAAAAGTAAACAAACCTCAGGGACCATTTTGGAAGTTTACTCCTCAATCAAAGTTATAACTATTTTATACGATTTTTATGAATGTAAAATGTAAATACATTTGCATCTTAAATACACTTAGGGGCTGTTTGGCAACATCTAAATGGTTAAGTGCTGAACCAGTAAGAGGTCTGAACCATAAAGTGTTGAACCAGTAAGAGGTCTGAACCATTAAGAGCCTGTATAATGCTTAACCGTTCAGAGGCAAATGTCTGACCAATTCAGATTAGAAGTTTTAACCATTCAGACTCTGTATAAATCTTAACCATTCAGAGTCAAATGTCTGTCATTCAGACATCTGCTCGTGAAACAAACAGTCTAAACCATTATTTGCTAAACATTAACAGCCTCATTAAGAGATAAACAAACAACCCTTATTATGGGGTTTGTCCAAAAATAACCAAAATCAATCCTAAGTTGTTTCGAACTCTTTCAAATATCAAATCCAGTTACCATAAACGACCCATATTCTTTGTAAACAATAAACAATAATCAAAAACTTCATTTTTCAAAGTCTTAACTTTCTAAATTTAATGCCTTAACCTCTTTACATGAAATTTGATATAAAGTTTGGTTTGCAAGAAGAGTCAACGTTTGAACATCACGTGATGATCCAACAACTACATCCGAACACGTGGCATGTTAGAGCACGACAAAGGCTCACCACACACGTGGATCCCAGCCTCATTGACCTGACCAAAAGATCTCATTTGATGCAAAAGCTCACCAACAAAAAAAAAATTATTATTTTCCTTGAAATTTATAATTATATACCCTCCAATTTTACATAAATAGATATGCAAAAGCTCACCAAGAAAAATATTATTATTAATTTCGTTGAAGTTTATAATTATACACCCTCCAATTTTACAAAAATAGATATGATATAACATGTTTTCATTCAAAGAAAAATGTAAGAGTAAAAGACATTTACGGATCAAACAACGTTTAATGACACCGTATATATTCCAACTGTATTTTGTATAACCGTTAAGGAAGCAACACAGAAATATAGTGTTACTTAACGTTTGTGCCACTAACAACATTAGATGACACCGTAAGTTTTTCACGAGTGGAGAGATATCTTTGTTGATTATTATTATCAAGTGTACCTAGATTAAAGTAAAACTTTATATGCAAATCTCTATTCATCATTTAAGTTGCAACAATCAGGGGAGGACCTATGGTTGCCGGTAAGGGTGCGGGCGCTCCCTTAAAAAAACTCAGTGCTATATTTAAGTTAAAATTTGGAATGCACTCCGTAAAGTTTTGTAATTACACCCCTTGAATTTTCGAATAAAACAAATGAAAAAAAAAATAAAAGAAAGTGAAGGGTAATCATCGGAAATTTTTTTCCGATGTTGTAACGAAAAAGAGATATTGGAAGAAGATGACTATTTAAGTTAGTTTAGATGTAGATGTAGACAGGGTCAATTAACATTGTACATTATTTTATTTCGATGTTTGTAGGCTTGTTTGTGTATTTAGCTTAATTTGATTTTTATTTAGTCTATATTTTTACTTTGTTATTAACAAACTGTTTTTATATAGTAACGAATATAAGAAATATATATTTTATTTATACAAGAATATCTCTTTTTTTTTTAACTTATAAAAAATATCTAATAAAACAAACTACTACCGACTAATTTGTATTAGTGTAATTCATATACGATAGGAAGTAGATGACAATATTTATTGTCTAACTACTACCGATTAATTTGTATTAGTGTAATTCATATACGATAGGAAGTAGATGAAACAGTGGTTAACTGGGAAGGTTAATTCACTGGTCTCGTCAAATAGGGTTAAACCCTTCTTTCCGAAGTCGATGGTTAGACCATCTACTAACCTGTCTCCTTCATAAGGAAACACACCGTGACTCGTAACAAGGAGGATGGGGTGGGGGGTGCTCCTTGTTACCACTCTCCAGCGTGAGAATCAGTATTTGTTTGAGAGCAAAGTGTGTGTGTGAGTTGTAAGTGAGAGAGAGCAGATTAGCGTTACCTAAAACCTGGTCCGGGATGGGTATTTATAGCCGAAGAGTGAAAGAGGATAATTGAGTGGCTAGACTGATAACGCACAGCCCTTTGCAGGTGTGTCAGAAGCGCAGGTCACGGAAGTGTTGGACGCTTCCTGTGGTGATGCCACGTCTTGCTGCAGCTGTCAGTCTGTTTGCCAGCTTTGCATACATGTGGACTGGACAGCTGACTGCTGTCAGTGCCACTTGCTGGTTAGGACACTTAAGTCAAAGTGACAGTCCCACTTGTGTCGACAATAGGGTGCGGTGCTGGGCCGCATCGCTATGTGCGGTAACCGCGGGTGTTACCGCATCCCGTGTTGTGACGAAAACAGCCGTTTTCATACACAAGGTAAGTCTTCTCATCACTAGACCGATTGGAACAGTCAATTGGGTTCGCGCGTGCCCGCACGAACGCAAATAGATCGATCTTTGTTGATGGGAGTACTCGAGCTGGGTGATGCTCACTCGCGTCTAGCCTGGTGCGAGATTTGGGACCATACCCCTTCAAATATCAAACAGATTTCAATTGAACTCGTTTTAGCAGCACTCGCTACGATCTTAGATTTTAGGTTTTCGCTTTTAGATTTTTAGCTAGTAGACTTTAGAATTTTTGTTTCAGATCTTTGTGTCTTTTTATTTGGCACTATGTTTTTTTGTTTCCATTGTGTTTTTTTTTTTTTTTTTTTTTTTTGCGATTAATTGGATTTTTTTTTTTTTTTTTGCGATTGATTGAATGAATTATTAGCGGATGCGAGTAACTCAGTAAGATTTTGCTGCATGAGATGGACAAAAATTCAAGAAAAAGATACTGATGCCAGTCATATGGCATTTTGTATTTTTTATTCTTGAAGAAGGCTTGGATGAGGAGAAGAGATCAATGACACTGAAGAGTTGGATGAATATAAAGATGAAGATCAACATGAAGAAAAAGCGAAAAACCCACCCACACGTCATAGATCTATGTCCCCAAACATCCATAAAAAAAGCCACTACAACAGACGAGCAGGTAAAATAATCAAACCGATAGGTTTGTTAAGTTTTATATAAAACGCCATATTTTTTGTGACAGTTCTTGTACTATTAAAGAACAGATAGACTGATGACAGTGAAGAAAGATCCGATTATGATTTTTAATTTAATTTCTTAGCTTGTATTTTTTTTTTCTGTGGCGAAATATAATCTAACAATTGTAAAACGCCAAGATACCACAAACGCCAAAATGTTTATAAAAAAAAAGAAACAATGGGCCATCTTGTTTAAAACGCCTTGAAAAACGACATTCAAATAGATTTCCTGACCCCTGGGTTCCAATGGCATACGATTTGAATAAACGCCATAAACGCAATAAACGCCAAAATGTTAATACGATGAAACCATTAAACGCCATTAATTATTGAATTTGGTTAACGCCAAAAATCTTAAAAACCAAAAATTAAAACAATATTGGGAAAAGCGGAACTGGAAAAGCAGAAGATGAAAGGACAAAAAGCCCCTACGCCTTTTTCTAAGCGGCGTGATACGTGTTGGGCCAGGAAGCGTTCTCACCGTTCTCACACTTTTGAGCGTTTTCTCCTGAACCCGTTTCTATATATATATATATATATAACGGTAAATTTCTATTAATCCTTGTCGTATGTTGGCATTGCGTTATATGGCTTGACATAGTGTTATATTTTGTGTGTCTTTGTACACTTTCTAGAATTAAGAGACTGTGTAAAATGTTGGTGCATGCGTCTGTCGACTTCGTCTTGTATCGAGTCTTGTATATGTATAAGATAGATCAGGGCACGAAAAACGAGAAAGTGTGATTTAGGGTAATTCCGCTTGAAATGACAAAGTGTCATTTCAAACGAAATCACTTAGCTAATTCCGCTTGAAATCCACAATGTCAAGTTCAAACGGAATTACTGATTCCGCTTGAAACATGATTCCGTTTGAAGGCGGTTCAAGCGAAATTAGATCCCTATAAATACCTTGTGTCTTAATTTCATTTGTAACTTTCCGGTTTGAGCCACGAAGTGCTGCCAAAGTGTCATCTCGCTGTAAATCATTGTGAAATCTATAATACGACAGTTTAAAGTGTATATTTTGCTGAATTGACCTCAGTACGTCTGTTTCCGCCTTTCGTACTGAGCATAAACTCTTCTGATCGACTCGTTTGGGTCAGAAAACGATCCTACAAGTGGTATCAGAGCTCAGGAAGAAGAGTTCTTACCAATTCAGCTGCAAATTCTGATTTCTACACCTTCTTTTTTAAAATTTACTACTTTTCACGGTCAAAATGTTCTGATTTTTACACATCATATTCGGAATAGTGTTTTAACTAATCCTTGTGAAAATTGGACTTTAATTCTATCTAAAACAAGTAAAATCTGTAATTCCGTTTCAAAATGAACGCGAGAATGATGACATCAGCAGCAGTTCAAACGGAATTAGTCCCTAATTCCGCTTGAAACCGGTATTTCGCTTGAGAAATTGGGTTGATTTCGCTTGAAAACAGTATTCCGCTTGAAAAGTTCTGTTGATTTCGTTTGAAACGTGCTATTCCGCTTCAATCTGATATTCCGTTTGAAAAAGGTGTTAGTTCAAGCGAAATTAGGTTTTCTGCTTGAAAAGGTATTTCGCTTCAAAGGAGATTTCGTTTGAACGAGCTGATTCTGCTTGAACAGGGATTTCGTTTGAAATGGAATATTTCGTTTGAATTTGTGTAATTCCGCTTGAAAGGAATTCCGCTTGAGATTGTGATTCCGTTTGAAAACACTGTTTGACAATTTCTTGAAAACCGAATCATGGAAGAGGAATTTTACAACGCATTCGCTACCCCGGTTACCCCGATCACTCTTGCACAGAACACAATGCTGGAAAATGAAACGGGGACTATGCAAAAACCGCCTAAGCTCATGAACATCGAGGAGTATAAGGGTTGGGAAGGACGTTTTGAGAACTGGGTACAAGCTAACTACTTAGATGCTTGGGAATGTGTTGAGACGAAATATGTTAGGCCGATGACTGATGATGAGGAGATTATTGCTATTAAAGATCTGAGTGCTGAAAATAGAAAGAAATACAAAGATGAAAAAATGATGTTAAGTCTACTACAACAAGCTGTGAAAGAAGATATCTTGGTTTTATTGCAACACAATGGAACTTCTTATTCAATTTGGAAAGCTTTAAGATCAAAGTTTGTTGGTAGTCAATAGATGGTCAAGAACAAGAAATCACTTCTGAAGAAAGAGTTTGATCTGTTTCGTGGGTTGAAAAATGAAAGCACAAAGCAAATCATTGAAAGACACTGCAATTTGTTAGCCAACATGAAGAGATTGAGCATCGACAAAGATAATGAAGAGTTGATCGAAAAATTGGCTGATGCGTTGCCATATGAGACTTGGGGCACATATCTCATGATGCTAAGGAACAAGAAAGGGTTTAGCAGTCTGACACTGAGCAAGTTCATTGAAAAAATTGAGGCTCAGGAGATGGAACAAAGAAAGATTTCAAGAATGAAGGATTTCGATGGTGAACAAGACATTGGTCTCTATTACAAAGGTGGTGTCAGTGATAAATCCACCAACATGTCACCAAAGGTTGAGACTGCCTTCAATGCAAAAAGTTCATCAGGAAGTTCATCCAAAGGATCAAACAGCAACACAAGTTTTTCATCATATCCATCATTTGATCCGAACATTTCAGCAACAAAGAATGGCAAGAAACTACAATGTAATATTGTACTGAATCTGGAGAATGATCAGGATTATTCCGAAGAAGTTGCTAAGAGTCACATGTCTTTGTTGGGAACCGTGTTGGAGTCATATGGAAGTTTTGTGGCAGGTCGGATCGGGAATCAAATGCTTACAAAAGAGGATTACGATCAGATTGATGCTGAAGAAATGGAATTGATGGACATAAAGTGGTGTTTGGCAAGTGTGTTGAGACGAGTTGAGAAATTTAAGCAGATCACAGGAAGAAATGACTTACGTGATGCTAATGTTTCTACTTTGGGTTTTGATAAATCTAAAGTCACTTGTTTTCGTTGCAGGGAAAAATGACACTTCAAGAGGGAGTGCACAAATCACGAAGCAAGTGGAGCTCAAAATCCGTTCAACAACAATGATTACTACCGGAAGGCCATTTATCATCAAGTTGCTCAACAACAACAAGAACCACAAGTGGCACATGGTTAGAAAGTAATCGAGGAATCTTCAAAGAGAGCTTGTATGGTGAATCAGGATGACAAAAAGCCCGGAAGGTTTCAGTTGGGACAAATATATCTCAGCTGATAATAAAGCATGCCTGATAAGCCAAGATGATGAAAAATTACCAGAAGGGTTTAACTGGGAAGGTTTCAGTTGGGATGATTATGATCCAAACAAAACTTCACATCACAAAGCTTTTGTCGCTCGAGTTGAAGAAGATAGTGATGATGATAAAGAGTATTATGCAAGAAGAATGGCAGCTGATTTGAAAATGATGGCAGAAAGTGATAGTGAAGATGAAAAAGCTAAAAAGAAAATGAAAAAGGTCAAAACACCAGTCAGCAGTGATGATGAGGAAGTTCCAGTGATAAGAAAAAAGGTGAAAGATATTCCAAAGTTCAAAGTTGATGCAGAAGCTAACGCTAAAAATGTCCCGGTGATTTGTGAAAATTGTGAGATTATGAAAAAGAAAAACAGTGAATTGATTAACAACATAAACAGGTTGAAGGAATCATACGATGTTCTGAATAAAGCAATGAATCAGTACAATCAATCAAGCGAAGAACAAGCAACAGCAATGAAGACACTTCAAGGAGCTCTTATGATAAAGCAGAAAAGTATTAACAATTACATTGAAAAACGTGCTGTGCTTGAACAAAAACTGGAGACACAAAGGATTGAGACAGAAAGAGTAAATCGTTTGTTAAAAAGTTACTCATGTACTTCTTATGTCATTGACAGGATTTATCCTACTGTGGAAGGCATGAAGGCTTTTGAAGATGATGAAGTAACTGAAAAACAGAAGGTTTCTGAAGAAAAGACTCCTGAAAAGAAGAAAGAAAAGAAGAAGGATACTAAAGTGAATGATTCTGGTAAGAAACAAGGTTTCAGTTACAACAAGTGTCCACCCCCGCTTGAAAATGGATATTCTCCGAGAAATCCAAATTCAGAAAGAGTCGAAAAGGCAACAAATTTACAGTGGGAGTCGGAGTCTTTAGTTAACCTGCCAGAAAATATTGATGTTACGTTTACATCGTCTGACACTGATCAACAATCTCAATTGATGAAGAAAGTCGTGGATCATGTGTTGGATAACGATGAAACTGAGGAGTCAAAGTCGGAGTCTATGTCAGAGTCAAAGTCTGAGTCCAGCACTCCGAGTCAAACCGTCAAACAGGGCAAACGAGTTTACAATAAAGAATTCCTATTATCAAAATCTAATTTGAATGACGAAACATTCAAAGTTGTATATATATTGAATGATTCTGACAAATTATATTCTGATGAGGAATTTCCAATAAGAGGTGTTAAACCAGAAATGATAAAAAAGGTTTTCAAACTAACAGAAATTAATATTTCTAAAATAAAAGATGAAAATCTTTTTGTAAAACCTAATCATTACACCTCAAGAGTTAGACAACGTTTAAACAAGAAAAAGGGTTACAGTTCTGGTGAAGGCTATCGAAAGAAACCTAACCATAACGGTAATTTCAAAAAGAAAGGACATGGTTTTATTCCACCAGAAAATCATAAAAATGAAAAATATGTTAGAGATTTTAAATAAAAAAATGATATTTGTTTCAGGTGCATCATCTGAAGAAGAGAAAGAAAATCTATTCAGAAATCAGTCAAACAGAGAATTCCTTGCGAAGAAGCAAGAAGAGATGAAGACTGCTGATCAGATGAAAGAAACGAGAACCTGTTTCCAATGCAACACTGTTGGTCATATTGCCAAAATTTGTTTCAAGGCAATACAATCAAAACAGGGAGTTTCTCGTAAACTAAAAGATAAAGTGATTGAGTTTGAACCACCAATTGAGAGAACTAAATTTTTAAAAAATTCAAAATTTGAAATTGGTGAATGTTCAAACAGGTTTTATAAGAGAAGAGCAAACCTTGACAACCAGAAATGGGTTGTTAAGAAGTCTGATGAAAGTTCTAGCAATGATTCTGATTCGTCAAAATCAGAGGAGCTATCTTCTGGCGATGAATCTGATTCCACAAAGTCAGAGGAGCCACAGGTTGAGGTAAAAGGTGAAAAATCAGTGCCGATTGTGGATGATGTGAATTTTCCACCACTTCGGGCTGAAAATTTTAAGAAGAAAATTGGTAAAATTGAAATTTCAAATCAATTTTATTCTGATAAAAAGGAATTTGATATTGAAAAAGCCTTCAACCCCACAGTTCACAACATTTTTGGTAAAATGGTTAATAGGAATGTCAAAAGGGGTGAAGGAGTTTTATGAGAAGAAAACAAAGAAACCAGGTAAGGATGTTTCATCCCAGGTTTGTGACTGGGATGGAACCTATTATGAACAGTAAAAATCTGGACTTGCCGGAGCTCCCAGGTTGGTAAGAGTGGAGCAGGTATCGGCATCTTTCTTGAGAAATTCACGAAAGTGATTTCGACTTACAAGTGGTAAATCAGGGACATTAAGTTGTACTTGATTTTCTATAGGTGGTATTTGATGTTTGAACTTAAAATTGTTAAATATTTCATGTGGTAAAAAGAACAAGGTGATGAATTGATCCCCTAATCTACAAATGGTTAATAAAATCAACAAAACTTATTTTCCGGAAAACCCATTTGATTAAAACAAACTTAAGTGTTTTGAAATCACAATGGGAAAATGTTTTATTGTGAGAGGGAGTTCTGATTGTTTATGCCAAGTGGATTGCGATTTGAAGTGATTCGATATCGGTTGTCAATTTACTTGTACAGTTTGTTTTCAAATTTCTTTTAAATGTGT
The DNA here is from genome assembly GCA_030545235.1 of Helianthus tuberosus. NCBI lineage: Eukaryota > Viridiplantae > Streptophyta > Magnoliopsida > Asterales > Asteraceae > Helianthus > Helianthus tuberosus. The sequence continues at coordinate 49,828,491 of CM060376.1, forward strand.
TTGCATTTTAGAGGGAGTAAGAATTTCAGAAAATCCAAAAACTTTTGAAAATTTGAAAAAGACAAAAACATGATAAAATACAAAATGAGTTTTGTTGTATAAAAGAGGAAATGATAGTACATCAGTGGACGATCACAACATGCTAAAGAATTAGAAAGTCAAATGTGATAAACGGTCTCACTGATGATATGCCAGTAGATTTTTGCACATTTAATAGATTGTGACGAGATATAAACCTAAATTTCAAACTTGCTTATATCATGGGGAACATCTCTCGGATATATGGGTAACCCCCGAAATCTTGTTTGAAAGGTCCCTCTTTCTGAAATACTAGGTCTTTATGCTTAGTGATATCTGGGGTATTATCCCGGGACTTCTGATTTTGCGGAAGCAATGGCCTAGTCCCCGGAGAATACTTTACGCTTGCTTGAAATATAGCCTACCCTCAGCATAAAAAATGATAAAAAAATGTAAAATGCTAATCATGTGCTGTTGAAGAAAAGATCCTCTAAAGGGGACCCACCAAAAGTCGAAGCCGTCATCTCTCTGCTGAACGGAAGTTCTGACCTGAGCTCTCACGATTTTCGCAATTTAACCCCTTACAGATATCATCTAGGTATACTCACCTGTAAGACTGAATATTGGGATCTGGATACGGGAGTATATTCTGAGGTGGGACACGCGAATAAGTTTAAGTGCTTAAGACATTAATCTTGTATCTCGAAACAGTTGAACTTTGTGTGAAAATTTAAGTGGACCAGTATACTGACAATCTAAGTGAATCGTTTAGAACTTAAAATATTTAAAGCTTAACGGTGTTGGTGATTTGTCTCAAAAACTGATATGATCCTCTTACACAAACTCACAAAAAAATATTGTCTGTAAATATTTCTTTTCTGCATTTCATTTCTGTTATATCAAAAATCCAAAAATATTTTTAGAGTGTTTTAGCATAAATTTTGAAAAATTTAAAAAAAAATTTCGACAACTGGTGTTGATGAGCTGATTTTCAAAATTTCAAGTGCTAAACATGATGAACAGGTTTGGGAGATTTGATTATGTAATGAGAAAAATGTTTTGAATGTGTTTCCTACAAGTGGTCATCAGAAGTTTTTAAATGTTAAATCATTTTGAGAATTATATTTACAAGTGGTTAGCAGAGTGTAAATTTGTAAAATTTTAAATTTGTGAAATTTATTGTTGGGTAGAGATTTGTGCAGGTAATGGTAGAGCCAGGAATTGGTCCTGAACATGTGAAAAAGTAGAGCCAGCAACAGATCTTGGGATAATCAGATAAAAGCCAGGTTTCAATCCAGAACGGGATGAGAGCCAGTTTGCGATCCTGTGAAAGTCAGACTACAATCCCAGCTTACTGAGAGGGGGAGTCTGAATGACAAAGAGCCAGGTTCTGATCCTGAGAGTCTGTTGGTGCTGATAAAGAGAAGAGGAAAGATTATTTGTTTGAGAAGAGTCTGTTGCTGATAGAGAAAGAAGTGAGATTTGAGGATACTTACAGTGTCAGATACTTCAAAAGAGAATCCCGAAGACTGATAAAGACTGAAGATGCGAAGACTCGACACTTTAAGACTCGTCAACATTCGAGGGGGAGTCTGTTGGTGCATGCGTCTGTCGACTTCGTCTTGTATCGAGTCTTATATATGTATAAGATAGATCAGGGCACGAAAAACGAGAAAGTGTGATTTAGGGTAATTCCGCTTGAAATCCACAATGTCAAGTTCAAACGGAATTACTGATTCCGCTTGAAACATGATTCCGTTTGAAGGCGGTTCAAGCGAAATTAGATCCCTATAAATACCTTGTGTCTTGATTTCATTTGTAACTTTCCGGTTTGAGCCACGAAGTGCTGCCGAAGTGTCATCTCGCTGTAAATCATTGTGAAATCTATAATACGACAGTTTAAAGTGTATATTTTGCTGAATTGACCTCAGTACGGCTGTTTCCGCCTTTCGTACTGAGCATAAACTCTTCTGATCGACTCGTTTGGGTCAGAAAACGATCCTACATAAAATAACTCAACCTACTTACCGTATTTATCTCTCTTTTAATTTATTATAGAAATTTATACATTTCATTTGGTTTTATCTTTTTATCGTTTGACTCAACCTGGACCGGACCAAAAAGAATTGAATATTCAACAATGGAAACTAACCCTATAATGTCACACCCATTTCTTAGGCGGAAGCACAAGGTGTGATCATGAAAGGTTCTCATTGCATACGAATGGTAAACATACTACATGCTCGTAAAAATAACTTCAAATGCCAAACATTACATAACTGAAAACATGGTTTAAGTGTTTACATCACAAGACAGCATATTGTCTGAAAAGTTTACAACTTTATTCAACGATAAACATAAACAACATCCAAGAGCAAGAGTATAACCGCGCGCACATCCACCTTAGTTACCTGAAATACATGTGAGTTTTTGGAAAATCGTCAACATAATGTTGGTGTGAATTCATGCAGTTTTTGTATTGAACGTTTGTATACTTTGGATGAAAACATGGTATGTAATTCGTGTAAATCTAGTATTTATGTAAGTATCGAGATTGTTAATGGGTTGCAAGGCCATTAACATGTGACACGACATAGGAAGCATCCAAACCATAGGCATTTTTCTAGTTGTCGATTCACGACTGAGACACAAAAGCACTACTTGGTACTAGTTTTCACCAAGAGTGTGGCTGCCCGAAAACCCATTAGATCTAACCTTTTGTTATGCGGTCTTAGTATGTACATGATTAATGGTGCTTCTGGTACCCTATTCGTGACACGATTTCAAGTATCATTCCTTAGTTCTTGTATCCATCATACCATAACACATTTATTTTCCCCAAGTTTAAAAAGTATGTAAAAGTTTAAAAGTGGGGACATGAACTCACTTGTCTGTAAACATTTAGTAACATGTACTTCACCCCCGAAGTTATAAAACTGAAAACAGTTAAAAGAAAAGGGGGAGCATGAACTCACAATTTTGCATTTCTTGCGCCGTAAACTTCACCGGGTTTGCTTATATAGCGTCGTGACCTATACGTGTTTTATTAACGTTAGTCACTAGACTTGTATCGCACAAGTACAAGTCACCATCTTTCATGTATGTGTTCTTTGTTGTTAAAAATAACTTATATTTTTAACTATGTATCTTACTTATATTATTTTCTCAAAAAATAAATATAAGTATCTTGTATTTTTTTTCACCCGAGTTATGTATTCTGTCCAAAACTTCATTTCATGTTCATAACTTGTCCAAGTTATTTAATCTATTAAGAAATATATTTTCATAAATATATTCTCTTGTATTTGTCTAAGCATGTTGTATGTGTATTCTTGTATTTTCACTCCTTAGGAGTATTTAGTGTATTTTCAAGTCCTAATACACTATCACATACAATACATATTACATACAGTTAGCACAAAATTTGGTGATCAATAAATATATATATTTTCCTCAAAAATATACATACTTAATATCAATTTTCATCTTGAAGAAGTCATCATTTCTTAACTTGAACTTTACATAAAAATTAGGGGAAAACTTGGTAAATATTTTTAGGTGAATTTTTAGGGAATAAGTTTCATCAAAACTTATATTTTTCTAAGTGACAAAATTTTATAGAAATTTTGACATAGTTTCCTCTAAAAATGGAGGTTTCCCATGTTTTCAAAACATGTGTTTATTTTCTTTTAAAATCATCACAACAATCAACAACTCATTCAACACTTACCAAGTGTCAAAATCACGTAATTTACACTACATGAACTTGAAGTTTCTGTACAAACTTGTAGTAACTTACCATGTTATTTAGTAGGTTTAGTTACCCTTAAAAAACATGGTTATTTGTTTGTAAATCACTTTATTAAAAGATTTATTCATTCACAACTTGTAAGATGATTTTTCTAAAAATATTTCTTTTGTATTTTTCTTGTTACAATCATGTTCCTAGTCTTGTTCAAACACTAAAAATATGATTAGTTTACTTAGAAACCAAGACTTGTAAATCTTATAAATAAACTTGGTTTCTTGGGAAAATTATTTTTATAATCATCTATTTACAAGATTTGTATTTTGTTTAAATCATCTTTACATATGAAAATCAATTTCATCATTCAAGTTCATGAAGTCATAAAGCATGATGATCTTGGTTTTTCACAAGATCACCACTTTAACTTACTAGATCATGTGTTTAATCACAATCTAGTGGGTTTCTTATGATGTCTAACATCACTAACACAAATCATCACTCATCAAGAAGCAAATCATCATCATTTACATGTATACTTATGTATTTAAGCTTATGTTAAAGTATCATGATCATGTTCTTTTATGTTCATCAAGTTTATCATTGTTCATCATCTTTTAACCATCAAAATATGAAGTAACAAGTTACAAGGAGCTTACTACTAGCACAAGGGCTAGGGAAGAACTCAAGAAGTTGAGGATGGCAAATGTGATGGTTATAAGCAAATGGAGAAGGTTCTTCAAGATCCACAAGCTCTAAACCTTCTTAAACACCTTCTTGCACCTTGTGACTAACATGGAATGGATGAACAATGGATGAAGATGATGGTGGTGTGGGGGGTGGCTCACGACCGTAGGGAGAGGAGGAGAGGGAGAGTGTGTTGTGTGAAGTGAGATGTTGATGGTGATGTCCTTTTATAGTGCTTGCAAGATCTTCCATATATCTTTTGAGATCCTATAGTATCTAAATGAATCCTAGAAATATCATATGCAATCTAATGAGATCAAGCAAGATCTAGCAAGATCACACAAGATCAAGGGTGGGTCCACACCCTTTGTGACCGTGAACAATATAGGGGGTAATGTGTAATTTTTAATCCCTAGGTCATAAATAAGTTAGTTTTCAAGATAAAGTTTAGGGAGTTAATGTGTTATTACGTTATAAGGGGTGTTATGGTGTTCGGGGACCATAACTAGTTCAGAAACATTAAAACAATGCTTCTAGTATAATTTTGATGTTTCGGGTAATGTCCGGTTGTTCGGTTAGATACCGGTTCGTTAAAGTGCTAAATTGCACCGTTTAGTGTCCTTTATGTACCCTTTTGTGACCCTTTTAATTCCCAACACTTAGGAGGGTATTCTGGAAAATAAAACATGAATTCTGCATGATATTTATGTGTTAAAAAGCTGATTATAGCTGATTTGTTCAGAATTCTGCATTTAAAGTGCGTTTCGGGTGCTTTTTAGTGCATATTCTAGCTTCCGAAAAGTCTATATGTTAACCCTTGTATATATTCTTTGGGTTTTAATGTATTTTTGATGTTGGACCTACTCCTAGGCCCCAATTCTAATGTCTGACTGCTTTCTGGAGAATTGTTGACACGATGTGTCTTACCGGTGAGTTTACTTGTATTTCTGACGCAACGCTATCATTAATGCATAAAGCAATATTTGTAGTATAAAACGTGCATGAATTCACAAATATAGCATGAAATCAATCAATGTTGACATTTAATCACATAACTACAGATATTAAATAATAATTAAATTGTACGGAAATTACCGGTTTTGTGCCAGTTGTCACAGTCTCCCCCCGTTAAAAGAATTTCGTCCCGAAATTCAGGCTGAACTAACTCTCGCAGGAGTTTTCTTGAACAGGTGGGGGTATTTTTCTTTAAACTGGTCTTCACGTTCCCACGTGTACTCGGGTCCGTGCTTAGAGTTCCAACGTACTTTGACAGGTTTGACACTACTCCTTCGGGTCTTGTTGACTTTCCAGTCTGTAACCTCAACGGGTCGTTCTGTAAATCGGAGGGTGTCGTCAATATGCACTTCATCCGCAGGGATGATCACTGTTTCTTGGGTTGGACTCTTCTTGAGGTTGGATACATGAAACGTATCATGTACTCCATTAAGTTCTTCCGATAATTCCAACTTGTACGCCACGGGACCAATTCTTTCCAAAATCTTGAATGGTCGGATGTATCGTGGATTCAGCTTTCCTCGTTTTCTGAATCTTACTATGCCCTTCCAAGGTGAGACCTTTAAAAAAAACTTTGTCTCCCACCTCAAATTCCAAGGGTTTTTGTCTTCGATCAGCGTAGCTCTTTTGTCGATATCGAGCCGCCTTAATGCGCTCTCGGATCTGCATAATCTTGTCGGTTGTCTCTTGCACAAGTTCAGGACCAACCATGCGTTTGTCTCCAGCGTCTGCCCAACATAATGGCGAGCGGCACTTGCGGCCGTACAGAGCTTCGAACGGTGCGGCTTTTATGCTCGTATGATAACTGTTATTGTAGGAAAACTCAACTAAAGGTAGATGAGTATCCCAGCTGCCGCCTAGGTCCATAACACATACGCGAAGCATATCTTCTAGTGTCTGTATGGTCCGTTCGCTCTGGCCGTCTGTTTGCGGATGGAAGGCCGTGCTTAGATCTAATTGAGATCCAAAGGCTTCCTGAAAGGATTGCCAGATCCTTGAGATAAAACGTCCATCTCTGTCTGAAATAATTGAAATAGGCACTCCATGACGTGCCACGATTTCTTTCAAGTACAGCTCAGCAAGCTTTCCAGTACTGTCTTTTTCTCGGATCGGTAGGAAATGTGCAGATTTCGTCAATCGATCAATTATCACCCATATCATATCGTGCCCTCTAGGGGTCCTGGGTAATTTCGTTATGAAGTCCATCGAGATTTGCTCCCACTTCCACATGGGTATCTCTGGTTGTTGCAGTAGCCCAGATGGTTTTTGATATTCAGCTTTAACCTTGGCACAGGTTAGGCACTTTCCAACATATATAGCAACATCACTTTTAAGTCTCGGCCACCAATAGTAGTCCTTCAAGTCTTGATACATTTTGTCTGATCCTGGATGGATCGAGTATCTTGACTTGTGAGCTTCATTAAGGATGACTTCCCGAATACCACCATAGAGTGGAACCCAAATACGCCCCTTAAAGTACAAGGTTCCCTCTTTGTTTGGCACCAAATTCTTCAGCATACCTCGGAGGTATTCAGCTCTATGATTCTCCATCTTAAGGGCTTCTTGTTGTGCGTCACGAATGCGTGCAGTGAGGTTCGTTCGAATAGTCATTTCCAATGCTCGAACCCTTAGGGTCTTAACCCTTTCTTTTTGGCTTAATGCGTCTGCTACAACGTTTGCCTTTCCAGGATGGTACTTAATCTCACAGTCATAATCGTTCAGCAGTTCAACCCAACGTCGCTGATGCGTGTTTAATTCCTTCTGGTCAAATATGTGTTGTAGGCTTTTGTGATCTGTGAAGATTGTACATCGAGTACCGTATAAATAATGTCGCCAGATTTTCAACTCGAATACCACCGCGCCTAGTTCCAAGTCGTGCGTGGTATAATTCCTTTCATGTACCTTCAACTGTCTTGAAGCGTAAGCGATGACTTTTTGGCGTTGCATGAGCACACAGCCCAAACCTTAACGCGAAGCGTCGCAGTATACCACGAAGTCTTCTGTGCCTTCGGGTAAGGATAGTATTGGTGCATCGCATAGCTTATTTTTTGTCACACCCCGAAATATCAGAGCATTGGCGTGACTGGACCGGTATCTTCATTGCACAGCGGAAGCAAAATAAGCTAAGTCTTTTAGAATATGAACGCCCACTAAGTACTCGACTCTTCATGGTTCTCCTATTCCAACCGTGCCTTATCTTAGAAATGCAACCTGAGAAAGAAACATGCGAAAAATCAACATAACGTTGAGCGAGTTCATAGTTTGTTTGTAAAAGATTTGAAATAAATCTTTTTGAATAACCGGTTTTTGTTGTATTGTTGAATGTTTAAATACTTGAATGTTTAAATACTTGAATGAAAACATGGTATGTAACTCATAAAACGTATCTGTAAATGAGTATTATGAATGTTTGAATGTATCTCGCCACCGAGCACTATGAATGTTTGAATATATCTCGCAACCGAGCACTTTGACTGTTTGAATGTATGAGATCGCTAGTGGTTTGCAAGGCCACTAACATGTGTCACGACATAGGAAGCCACCAAACCTAGGCATTTTTGTCACCTTGACTGAGACACAGAAGCACTCATTGGTAGAAGTAGGCCAAGAGTGGGGTTGCCTGAAACCCATTAGATCTAACCTTTTGTTCCGCGGTCTGAATGTATACGTTGATTAATGGTGCTTATGGTACCCTATTCGAGACATGATCTTGAATGTTTCACTTGAATGTTTCACTTGAATGTTTCACTTGAATGTTTTTGTACTCATCATTTCCCCAATTTAGAAAACAAGTAAGCGTTGTATGCACTTTACAAAAATACGCTTTGTTTGAAAAACCGGTATAGTTATCATAAACCTTTCGTAAACCATTTGTGTCAGTTAAAAACTTGTTTGTATAATGGTTTAGAAATATGTAATTCATGTTTATTGAACACTTTGAATGTTTTGTAGAATGTGCATGTATTTCCACCCCGAAAACATTTATAAAAATGTAAAACCATAAAAGGTGGGGTTATGAACTCACCTGAATATTCTTGTGCAAAGCTAGCTAATTACGACTTCGCGATGTCGTTTCCAAGACTTGACTTGCTAGCGTGCATTCTACAATATTCCTAACATGGAATATCTAATAAGTTTCTAATTAATGCGGTAACTAATCTACGTGTTACCGAGCTCTACCGAATCGTTGATCGAACGATTTGACGGTAAATAGTTAACTTGATGTAAATGACTAAGTTAAACTGCCGCGAGAAGTCGTTGGAGTATGTAGGAATATTCGTATAATAACTCGTATTATATATATCACGTCTTGTATATTTTTACCAAAATATATGTATATGCCGTTTCGGCGTTCGTAATAAATATAAAATATTATATTTATTTTATAAGAACTTCATCGAGTCGTTGAATAGATAAACTGTATCTATTTTGTAAAAGAATTCGTGTGTTTGAAATAAATATATATCTATATTTATTTTATAAAACAAGATCGTGTTGTTTGATATTCGAAATAAATATATAAGCTATATTTATTTTGTAAAAGGATACGAGTTAACGACGTTCGAAATAAATATAACATTATATTTATTTGTAAAAGCGTTTGGAAATATCAAGGTTTGAAATATTATAAACTTGAATTCCATTAAGTGTCGTTTTTGAAACTATAATACGTGTCGTGTTTACGGATTTTTCTCGAAAAACGGGCAGAGTTTCCTCTGTTTTTGGACGCCCCGACAACACAAGTTGTCTTTATAGTTTTCAAAATTCAACAGTGGTCAATATCAATATACTCAATATATATGATTTCGTCAAATGTGTAACGATGCAAAGTATATTTAAATAGATCGGTTCGAGCTCGATTTCGCGTATAATAATAACAATGTAAATAATAATCGTCATAAATCTTTTACCGAGTCTTCGCGTGTCGAAACATCGAACCATTTGACTGGATTGACCGGGTCAACTGAGTTGACCGAGTCAGCTCTCGTTGACTGAGTTGAGCCGAGTCGACTCGCTGAGTTGACCGAGTCAACTCGAACTGCTTCTGCCAATAACAAATCTGACCGCACCGGACCTGATCTGAGCTGAACCCGAACCACACCAGGTCTGACCCATTGACCTGAGTTGACTGAGTTGACTCGGTTTGACCGAGTCAAACCGAGTTGAACCAACCTTTGACTTGTCTTGACCGGGACTGAACCGAAGCTACTCCGAACACAAACCCGATACTGGACGAGCCGCATCTAACCCCAAACCTGACTTGAACAAGGCTGACTCAAACCGAACATTTTCAACGTAAGATCACCGTCATCATCATCATATCATCAGAAGAAGAACAAAATGAAAGAAGACGGAGAGGGATTTACCGGTAAACTTAACGGATAAAGGCGAAGACCGCCGGTCCGTGGCTCCGACCGCCTGGTCCGCTGGTTCTCTCTCTCTCCTCTCCGCAGCTCTCTCTCTCTTCCCCGCGGCTCTCTCTCTCTCTCTTCTTCCTTCCTGTTGCAGCCGCCACACGCCACCACCATCTGGTGGTGGCTGCCGATAAGCAGAAGACAGAAGGGGGGGTGTCTCGCCCGTCGGAGAGAACCACCGGCATCCGCCGGTTTCCTGTGGTTGTCGCCGGACTGAATCAGAGGGAGGGAGGGTGACCGAGAAGTGTGGATGAGTTGAGTTTTGTGTGTTTATAAGTTGCAGATGGATTGTTTTGTGAATTAGGGTTTTAATGAAGGAGAAAAGGGAAAACTCTGTTGTGTGCGTATGTGTTTGCATCAGTGTTTGTTTGTGAATGAAAATTACAAGGTATAAGGCCATATATATAGATATATTGAGATTTTGCAAATCTTGAAATCTTGCACAAAATATTTTGCTTAGATTTGGTAAGATTTTAATAGATTTTGTAAGATTGTAGTAAATCTTGTAGAGATCTTTCGAGATCTAGTATCGGTTTTGGTGAGATTTGGTATAGATTTACTGTATTAGGTGCGGGTTTAGGCTTGTGGGTTTTGGGCTTGGGCCCAGGGCCCACAAGCCCATCTCTTTTGTAAGTGGCCCGTAATTCCTACGAGACCCGATATCGCAACTCAAACTCCATAAGCATAAAAAAAAATATTCGTGTAACATCCATATTTGTCAGTGTCGTCAGTATTTCGTACAGTTTCAGTCCGTTGTCATTTGATGTTTCGCAGATTCCACGCGAATCTTCATACGCGTACTGTATAGCTGAACAAACGTTCATGGGCACTCCAAGGGCCTGGTTAAGTTAATTAGTGTCGTAAACACTATTTATTATCGCGTAAATTGCCTGTTAGTCACGTAATTAAGGGCGTAAATTACCGGTTGTCACATTTTTGAGCTGTTGAAAGGCTTCTTCCTGCTTATCACCCCAGTCGTACTTCTTGTCTTTCTGCATAAGGGTAGTCAGCGGTTGAGCTATCTTGGAGAAATTCTCAATAAACCGTCGGTAATAGCCCGCTGAGCCCAAAAATTGTCGAACTTCAGATGGGGTTTTGGGGGCTTCCCAATTTTTTATGGCTTCTATCTTGGCTGGGTCTACATGAATGCCCTTCTCGTTCACAACGTGACCAAGAAACTGTACTTCGCGAATCCAGAATTCGCACTTTGAGAATTTTGCATAAAGTTTCACTTTCTTCAGTAGTTCCAAAATGGTTCTGAGATGTTGCTCGTGCTCTTCTCTCGTTCGCGAGTAAATCAGGATATCATCGATAAATACAATCACGAATTTATCGAGATATGGTTTGCATACGCGGTTCATCAGATCCATAAATACCGCTGGCGCGTTCGTCAGTCCGAATGGCATCACAAGGAACTCGTAATGCCCATAACGCGTTCGGAATGCAGTCTTTGGTACGCTTTCCTCTTGAATCCTTAACTGATGGTATCCAGATCGAAGGTCGATCTTGGAATAGTAGCTCGATCCTTGCAACTGATCAAATAAGTCATCAATCCTCGGAAGTGGGTACCGATTCTTGATTGTGAGCTTGTTCAACTCTCTATAGTCGATACACATCCGCAGTGTTCCATCATTCTTCTTTACGAACAATATTGGAGCTCCCCAAGGCGAGAAGCTTGGCCTTATGAATCCTTTATCCAACAACTCCTGGAGTTGTGTATATAATTCCTGCATCTCGGATGGTGTAAGCCGATAGGGTGCCTTGGCTACAGGAGCGGCTCCTGGAACCAAGTCTATATGGAACTCAACTTGTCGTTGTGGAGGTAGTCCTGGCAGGTCTTCGGGAAAAACATCAGGGAATTCCCTTACCACATGAATGTCTTCAAGTTTCGGCTCCTCAGCCTTCTTATCTACAATGTGCGCCAGGAAAGCAACACATCCTTTCCTTAAACACTTTTGCGCCTTCATGCAACTGATGATTCGCTGAGGCGCGTCTCATTTTTCTCCATGTACGATGAGAGTTTCATCATTCGCCAAAGGGATGCGAATGATTTTCTCGTGACAAACAACTTTAGCCTTGTTCTTGGACAACCAGTCCATTCCGACCACTACATCGAAGCTACCCAATTGAATAGGTAAGAGGTCGATGCTAAATCTTTGCTCACCAAGTTCTAATGTGCAACCCCTAACAACTTCGCCCGATTCAACAAGTTTACCATTGGCTAGTTCTATGGAATAAGGAATATCTAATCTACTAGATTCTATTCCAAGCATACGTTTAAATTCCACAGACATGAAGCTATAATCGACACCAGTGTCAAATAATATGGATGCAAAGTGATTGTTAACGAGAAACGTACCGGTGACCACATTAGGGTCCTCGCATGCGTTCCTTGCTCCAATCACAAATGCTCGAGCCTGAGCATTGTTCCCCCTTGGGCAATCTTTTATGTAATGATCCTTGCTTCCACAACCAAAGCATCCTTGGTTCTGCCCAGCTCCATTACCATTCCGGTTACCATTGCCATTTCCATTTCAACCATTGTTTCTATTACCAGCACCGTTGCGGTTTCTATTCCCATTCCTATTTCCTTTCACCCCAACAATCCTCAGTATGGTGACCCAGTTTTCCACACTTGTCGCATTTTGGAATGCGACAAACTCCTTCGTGATGACGCTTGCACTGGTTGCAAGTGGGCAGAGTACCCAGGTACCTTTTGGCAGGAGCGTCATTCATGGTTGCAAGAGTTTTCACCTCCTGAGGCGGGTTGTGGTCTTGCTTCTTGTTGTTGGAACCCTTGTTGTTACGTGTCGCTTGATTCAGGTTCGAATGCTTCCTCTTCTTGTCACCAGACGACTCAGTATACGTCTCGGTCTTTTCAATTGGGTTCAGCGATAACTTTTTCATACGAACAGCATCTTCAGTAAGGCTGACAGCCAGAGTTACAGCCTCAGTGATCGTTTGAGGTTTGGCCGAAGTTACCATGCTGCGAAATTTGGGAGCCAATCCCCAGATGTAGCGCTCGACACGCTTAAATTCGGGAGTCATCATATAGGGGATCACTCTCGACAAATCGTGGAACCTTCGGGTATAACCAGTAATGTCAGCACCTTCCATGGTCAAGTGCCAGAACTCAGTCTCCAACCTTTGGAGTTCAGCACGAGAGCAATACTTCTCTCTCATACGTTCCTTTAGCTCATCCCATGTCATGTCGTATGCAGCATCATCACCCAGAGTCTGGACTTGCAAATTCCACCAAGTCAAAGCTTCATCAACAAACAACCCCGTAGCAAAAGTGACTTGCTGATCCGTGGTACACTTGCTCATACGGATAGTGGCATCAGTCTTCTCCGTCCAGCGTACAAACGCCACTGCACCTCCAGTGCTGTCGTAGTTCAGCGGCTTGCAGTCGAGAAACTGCTTAAAAGTGCAGCCTTGAGCTGTGCTTCCTCCAGATGTGTCTCCCTGCCCATTACGTCTAGCATTGCTGGGTCCTCCACTTTGTTCGGTGCGGTTCGCCTCGTATTGGGCGATAGCTACGGAGATCCTTTCCTCCAGTAGGGCGTTTAGTTCTTCAGCAGTCCTCGGCAGAGGAGGAGGAGGGGGTTGATCAGAACCTTGATTGGTCACAGCTCTCCTAGGTGCCATGTTCTGTAGGAACATAACACAACAGGGTTAGACATTTGTTTGATATCGTCATACGAGACAGTAGTAGTATATATACACAGACATATACCCACATAAGTGACATCAAACAATCCGCCATATAAATCAATTCATACAGCAACAAGCATGCATAAATAGATAAATACTGATGTGTCATAAGATATTCACCGATGTCTTTACACATATCAGGGCAACTTGTTACATCATTGTTTGCGAGGTAAACAAAATGCATAAGGGTTACATCTCCCCAAAGTACCAGTTTAATATATGTAAAGGACAAATATCTTACTTCACATTGGCGGTTCATGTCTTTATACCCTAAATTATTACTCCAAAAGAGTATTTAATAGGCTGGGGGATGGGTGTTCACGTTTGACCTTTTCTTGTATTGAAGGAATCTTGTTTGATACGTGACAAGACTTGTTGTGGTTTCTGTGCACTGAATTCCATAATTATGTATGCATCCATAATTACGTAACTCCTTGCACAGTCCGCATAGTTCGTTTCATCGTCGAATCACTTCCTTCAGATACGCCACTGTTTTCAGGTAAAGTCACGAGTACCTGAGATATTCTATTTCTAGTATATGTATATATCAATTATCACACATAGTTGCAAGTAATTTCTAGTCAAAGTCAAGTGTTACTCCAGTGCACCCTAAGTCTCGTAGTGTCTTTTCTTGACTCTTTGTAAACAGTTTCAGGTAGTGGATGTCGCGGAAAGTTTTATGCAATGAAAACTTTTTGAAAATTTGTTTTCGTGAAAGGATACTAGAGATTGTAGACTAGACTCGAGAAGGAATCCTGGTTCACTACAATCGCAGCTCTGATACCAATCTGTCACACCCTTTTCTTAGGCAGAAGCGCGAGGTGTGATCATGAAAGGTTCTCATTGCATACGAATGGTAAACATACTACATGCTCGTAAAAATAACTTCAAATGCCAAACATTACATAACTGAAAACATGGTTTAAGTGTTTACATCACAAGACAGCATATTGTCTGAAAAGTTTACAACTTTATTCAACGATAAACATAAACAACATCCAAGAGCAAGAGTATAACCGCGCACACATCCACCTTAGTTACCTGAAATACATTTGAGTTTTTGGAAAATCGTCAACATAATGTTGGTGTGAATTCATGCAGTTTTTGTATTGAACGTTTGTATACTTTGTATGAAAACATGGTATGTAATTCGTGTAAATCAAGTATTTCTGTAAGTATCGAGATTGTTAATGGGTTGCAAGGCCATTAACATGTGACACGACATAGGAAGCATCCAAACCATAGGCATTTTTATAGTTGTCGATTCACGACTGAGACACAAAAACACTACTTGGTACTAGTTTTCATCAAGAGTGTGGCTGCTCGAAAACCCATTAGATCTAACCTTTTGTTCTGCGGTCTTAGTATGTACATGATTAATGGTGCTTCTGGTACCCTATTCGTGACACGATTTCAAGTATCATTCCTTAATTCTTGTATCCATCATACCATAACACATGTATTTTCCCCAAGTTTAAAAAGTAAGTAAAAGTTTAAAAGTGGGGACATGAACTCACTTGTCTGTAAACATTTAGTAACATGTACTTCACCCCCGAAGTTATAAAACTGAAAACAGTTAAAAGAAAAGGGGGAGCATGAACTCACAATTTTGCGTTTCTTGCGCCGTAAACTTCACCGGGTTTGCTTATATAGCGTCGTGACCTATACGTGTTTTATTAACGTTAGTCACTAGACTTGTATCACACAAGTACAAGTCACCATCTTTCATGTATTTGTTCTTTGTTGTTAAAAATAACTTATATTTTTAACTATGTATCTTACTTATATTATTTTCTCAAAAAATAAATATAAGTATCTTGTATTTTTTTTCACCCGAGTTATGTATTCTGTCCAAAACTTCATTTCATGTTCATAACTTGTCCAAGTTATTTAATCTATTAAGAAATATATTTTCATAAATATATTCTCTTGTATTTGTCTAAGCATGTTGTATGTGTATTCTTGTATTTTCACTCCTTAGGAGTATTTAGTGTATTTTCAAGTCCTAATACACTATCACATACAATACATATTACATACAGTTAGCACAAAATTTGGTGATCAATAAATATATATATTTTCCTCAAAAATATACATACTTAATATCAATTTTCATCTTGAAGAAGTCATCATTTCTTAACTTGAACTTTACATAAAAATTAGGGGAAAACTTGGTAAATATTTTTAGGTGAATTTTTAGGGAATAAGTTTCATCAAAACTTATATTTTTCTAAGTGTCAAAATTTTATAGAAATTTTGACATAGTTTCCTCTAAAAATGGAGGTTTCCCATGTTTTCAAAACATGTGTTTATTTTCTTTTAAAATCATCACAACAATCAACAACTCATTCAACACTTACCAAGTGTCAAAATCACGTAATTTACACTACATGAACTTGAAGTTTCTGTACAAACTTGTAGTAACTTACCATGTTATTTAGTAGGTTTAGTTACCCTTAAAAAACATGGTTATTTGTTTGTAAATCACTTTATTAAAAGATTTAGTCATTCACAACTTGTAAGATGATTTTTCTAAAAATATTTCTTTTGTATTTTTCTTGTTACAATCATGTTCCTAGTCTTGTTCAAACACTAAAAATATGATTAGTTTACTTAGAAACCATGACTTGTAAATCTTATAAATAAACTTGGTTTCTTGGGAAAATTATTTTTATAATCATCTATTTACAAGATTTGTATTTTGTTTAAATCATCTTTACATATGAAAATCAATTTCATCATTCAAGTTCATGAAGACATAAAGCATGATGATCTTGGTTTTTCACAAGATCACCACTTTAACTTACTAGATCATGTGTTTAATCACAATCTAATGGGTTTCTTATGATGTCTAACATCACTAACACAAATCATCACTCATCAAGAAGCAAATCATCATCATTTACATGTATACTTATGTATTTAAGCTTATGTTAAAGTATCATGATCATGTTCTTTTGTGTTCATCAAGTTTATCATTGTTCATCATCTTTTAACCATCAAAATATGAAGTAACAAGTTACAAGGAGCTTACTACTAGCACAAGGGCTAGGGAAGAACTCAAGAAGTTGAGGATGGCAAATGTGATGGTTATAAGCAAATGGAGAAGGTTCTTCAAGATCCACAAGCTCTAAACCTTCTTAAACACCTTCTTGCACCTTGTGACTAACTTGGAATGGATGAACAATGGATGAAGATGATGGTGGTGTGGGGGGTGGCTCACGGCCGTAGGGAGTGGAGGAGAGGGAGAGTGTGTTGTGTGAAGTGAGATGTTGATGGTGATGTCCTTTTATAGTGCTTGCAAGATCTTCCATATATCTTTTGAGATCCTATAGTATCTAAATGAATCCAAGAAATATCATATGCAATCTAATGAGATCAAGCAAGATCTAGCAAGATCACACAAGATCAAGGGTGGGTCCACACCCTTTGTGACCGTGAACAATATAGGGGGGGTAATGTGTAATTTTTAATCCCTCATTCATAAATAAGTTAGTTTTCAAGTATAAAGTTTAGGGAGTTAATGTGTTATTACGTTATAAGGGGTGTTATGGTGTTCGGGGACCATAACTAGTTCAGAAACATTAAAACAATGCTTCTAGTATAATTTTGATGTTTCGGGTAATGTCCGGTTGTTCGATTAGATACCGGTTCGTTAAAGTGCTAAATTGCACCGTTTAGTGTCCTTTATGTACCCTTTTGTGACCCTTTTAATTCCCAACACTTAGGAGGGTATTCTGGATAATAAAACATGAATTCTGCATGATATTTATGTGTTAAAAAGCTGATTATAGCTGATTTGTGCAGAATTCTGCATTTACAGTGCGTTTCGGGTGCTTTTTAGTGCATATTCTAGCTTCCGGAAAGTCTATATGTTAACCCTTGTATATATTCTTTGGGTTTTAATGTATTTTTGACGTTGGACCTACTCCTAGGCCCCAATTCTAATGTCTGACTGCTTTCTGCAGAATTGTTGACACGATGTGTCTTACCGGTGAGTTTACTAGTATTTCTGACGCAACACTATCATTAATGCATAAAGCAATATTTGTAGTATAAAACGTGCATGAATTCACAAGTATAGCATGAAATCAATCAATGTTGACATTTAATCACATAACTGCAGATATTAAATAATAATTAAATTGTACGGAAATTACCGGTTTTGTGCCAGTTGTCACATATAAAACGTCCGCCCCCATAGAAAAATTTCCTGAATGCGCCACTGACAACAATGACTCAAAAACTAAATGTGGTTCCCCAAACCCAAAAAACATAAACAAAGTTAAAAGCTAGTTCAATTAGACCAAAAAATAAGACATGTTTAAAGTCTTTCGGTTAGATAATCTAGGCAAGAGGCAGAGCGCGGTCAAAATAACAGCCCTTGAAAAATATAATGAGCAAATGGAGCCATCTTCCTAGTTTTCTATCAAAAATAAGAATAGTAGACTAGCTAATACTTCTATTAGCTAATGAAAGAGACCAAATAAACAAAAAAAATGCAAGTTTGGTCTTGGAAACAGTTAACATCATTTGGTTAACATCATTTTGATAATAACTAGCAATTGGACACGTGCGCGTTGCGGCACAGGTACATCGAATGCATTAGTCCAAGCACTAAACGATGCATTCTTTATAAGGTGTAAAAATGAACTGATAGTGCAAGGAGTAAATGAAAAGTTCAAAACTTGAGGGGGTTGTGGTGGTAAAAATGGAGTAATGGCGCAAGGGGCAAAAATGCAAAGTTTAAAACTTGAGGCGGTAACAGTGCAAGGAGTAAAAACATGCAAAGTTTAAAACTTGACGCGGTAACAGTGCAAGGAGTAAAAACACAAAGTTTGAAACTTGAGGGGGTGGCGGCGGTAAAAATGGAGTAATAGTGCAAAGGGTAAAAACGCAAAGTTCAAAACTTAACGATGTGGTGACGGAATTCAAACTTGAGAGTTAAAAATGCAAAGTTTAAAAGTTGAGGGGTTGGTATAAAGCATATGGGAAAAAATGTAAGTTACAAAAGTAGGGGGTAAAAAAAAAGAAAAAGTAGGGGTGGTGGGAGTACAAATTGAGTAATAGCGCAAGGGACAAAAATGCAAAGTTTAAAACTTGAGACGGTAATAGTGTAAGGGGTAAAAAAGAAAGTTTGAAACTTGAGGGGGTGGCGACGGCAAAAATGGAATAATAGCGCAAAGGGTAAAAACGCAAAGTAACTTTTAGATGTGGTGACGGAATTCAAACTTGAAGGTTAATAATTTTAGGTTTAGAAGTTAAGGATTCGGTACAAAGCATATGAACAAAAAATGTAAATTAAAAAAGTAAGTGGTAGAAAAAGACTATGGATCAAAAATATAATTTACAAAACCATAGGATAAAAATAAAAATTTCCCAAGTGTGGGAGGTGTGGATGGAAAGTCCACCAACTTTCCATTGATGGATAGAATAAATTTGATCTGTTTTACCAATTCCATTTTAAGATGGATAGAATAAATTTGATCTGTTCTACCAATGTTTTAAAAACCGGTAACTATCGGCCGGTTATATTGGTATTACCGTTTTCAGATGTAAATCCGGTACGAAACACCCCGGTAAATAAGTGAAACGGCATAAGGTTTGTACCGGCGATAAAATCCGGTATACCGGTTTAAAACGTAATACCGGTACCGGCTTAGGGTTATTTTAGTTTGTGTTGTTGCTTATCTTTATTACATATGTTATGTATCTTACGTAAGTTTTATATATTATGATTATTCGTAACTAAAAGTTCTTATTTAGGGGGTGTTTGGGGTTGAGTTTTGAAGGAGATTTTTAGATTATTGAGTTTTGAAATCGTAAATAATCAGTTTTGAGTGTTTGGGTAAACAAATTAAAAAATTGATTATTTGCGTTTAGAAAGTTACAAAACGCAGTTTTCCAAAAGCAGTTCCCCCTACTTCAACAAAACACAGTTTTCCAAAAATTGATTATTTGCGTTTAGAAAATGATTTTCACTTGATTATTTTCCAAAAAATATATATTTGCCAAACACTCAAGTAGTTGATTATCTGATTATTGTGATATCAAGCAACATAATCAAATCCAAACACTATCTTTCAACATCACTTTTTGTTACAGTTAATTATCTGATTCTGGTTATTCAAAACGCATAATCTATTTTCAAAACTCAACCCCAAACATCCTCTTAATATTGTATGAAACGAAAATAGTTGATGTATTCAACACTCAAATGACTTAAACATATCGTACACTTTCATTTAAAAGATCTTTTTGGATAATTGAATGGTTTTCGATTATTTTTTTATTATGGATTTACTTTTGAATTATCTTTTAATATGTAATCATGCATTTTTGGATTAACTTTTGAGTTGATGTTGTAATTTACGAAATTATAGAGTTAGCTAGTCGACCGGTTGAACCGCTCGATACAACCTGATTCAACCGGTTGAACCATTTTTTAGCCTAATCCAGTTTGATTTAAAAATCGGTTTTTAAAACATTGGTTCTACCAAAGAAGGTTTAATATTAGAGCCCGTATACCTCTAGAGTCCTATAGAAATTGGAATCAGAAAATGAATATTAAATACAAAAATTGTATAATTTTTTATTTGAATTTCCATTTTCCTTATCCAAATCAACGAGTTAATTATACTACCATTTTTTATATAGCCAATTGCAGTGAATTTTAAGCCCATTAGATATAAAGACCAAGTAACAGGCGACATTAGTGGCTCCATATCAATCAACTATAAATTTCTTTGACTGCAATATTCTATATTTGTAAACAGGAGTATTCATCTCCTAAGATTAGTACTCTCTCATGTATAGATAGATGTTGTATTATGCAATGTACAATCAGCGGGATTTTCCACATTCTCATGGTATTAGACTGAGATCCACTTCTTTCTTCTTTCCTGTTTGTTTTTTTTCCTCTGTCTGCAACCTTCTGTCCGTTTCATCTTTTCGCCCAGCCATGTCTTCCTCTTCCGATTTATCCTCCATCCCTCTACACTCTCTAACTCATATAATCAACATTAAGTTCACATCCACAAACTACCTTCCATGGGAGAAACAAATAACCCTTGTTCTCACATGCCTTAACCTTCTCGGCCATGTCAACGGTACGACTCCTCCCCCTTCCGAAACTCTCACCAAAGACAAAGAAACCATTGCCAACCCTGACTTTGTGACCTGGAAAGTAGCGGACCATAAAGTCTTAATTCTCATCAATTCCACGCTTACTGAAGAAGCAATGGCTGAAACAATTGGTCACAGTACGGCTTCATCCATCTGGAAAGCCTTGGCCAACGCTTACAGCCAATGCTCAATCGAGCGTATTCACAATCTGAAAGATAGTTTTCGGACCCTTCAAAAAGGTACAGCTTCTGTCTCCAATTTTGGTCGGAAATTCAAAGCCATCGCCGATCAACTAGCCGCAATCGGCCATCCGGTTGACGATGAGGACAAATGAAATTAGTTCCTCTGCGGTTTAGGCGCTAGCTTTGAAAGCTTATCAACCTCTCAACGTACCATTCATCCCGCACCATCTTTCCGTGACCTCCTTGCTAATGTCGGAAACCAAGAAATATTCATTCTAAAACTTCATGGCTCACAACCACCAGAGGTTGCCTTCTATGCAAATCCATCCAAACAAAGTCGTTCCACATCTCGCGCCCATGGACGCAACTCCTCTTCTAGAGGTCGTGGAGGAACCTATCCGAAACGGCGTCCTCATTGTCAATTGTGCCGCACCGAAGGACACTATGCGAGTGCTTGTCCAAATCTTGCTTCATACGCTAAAAAGATGACTTCTCTCGATGCAAATCTAGCACACGCATTCCATGCTCAATTTACCATCACACCGGACACTCCGGATTGGACAACCAATTCAGGTGTAACCACACATATGTTAAAACATAAAAACGGTCTCAACTTTTCTCAAAATCAAACTGGTAACATGCGTGTCACTTTTGGTAACGGACAATCATTACCTGTTACTCACATAGGGAACACAAATCTAAATGATTCTATTGCATTACAAAATGTTATTGTCGTTCCTAATCTCACAAAGAATCTATTATCTATTAGTAGAGTCACAAATGACTCACCAATTAATGTTTTGTTTTCTAACAACTACTTTCATATTTAGGACCGAAAAACGGCTCAAGTTCTTGCTAGAGGCATTTGCGAAAATGGCTTCTATGTTCTCACCCAAAGTCACAAGTCGCTTGTTGCCGCGCTTTCTGCTTCACATCTTCGTGCATCTTTCAATAAATGGCATAATCGCCTAGGACATGTTTCTTTTGATACTATCACTACCTTAAACGAACTTGGTTATATTTTTGTCACATCTTTATTACCCAAACTGGGTTTATGCAATTCTTGTGAACTATCAAAAGCTAAATGTCTACCTTTTGTTGAAAACAATAAACGTTCGCAACATATTTTAGATCTAATTCATTGTGGTCCTTGGGGACCCGCACCCATAGCCTCCACTGACGGTTATTTATACTACGTTATTTTTGTAGACGATCACTCTCGGTTCACTTGATTTTACCCTCTCAAGGCTAAATCTGATTTTTTTCAATATTTTAACCACCTTCTTAAACTTTGTACAAAATCAATTTTCAACAAGTGTCAAAGTTTTCAAAAGTGATGGTGGAACCGAGTATACAAACAATCGTGTGCAAACTTGCTTTCAACAGCATGGCATACATCATCGTCTATCGTGTCCTCATACACCGCAACAAAACGGAAAGGCGACCGAGTATACAAACAATCGTGTGCAAACTTGCTTTCAACAGCATGGCATACATCATCGTCTATCGTGTCTTCATACACCGCAACAAAACGGAAAGGCGGCCGAGTATACGAACAATCGTGTGCAAACTTGCTTTCAACAGCATGGCATACATCATCGTCTATCGTGTCCTCATACACTGCAACAAAACGGAAAGGCGGAACGCAAACATCGCCACATAACCGAAACCGGGTTAGCGATGATGTTCAATGCTCATGCCCCATCAAACCTACGGATTGATGCATTCACTTCCGCTACTTACATCATAAACCGTCTCCCAACTCCAATCCTCGACAACAAATCTCCTTTTGAAGTGCTTTTTAATCATCCTCCTACTTACTCCAACTTACGTGTTTTTGGGTGTCTTGTCTATCCATATCTTCGCGACTATACCAAACATAAACTTTTACCTAGAAGCACACCTTGCATATTTATTGGTTATAGTCCAAGATACAAAGGTTTTAGATGTCTAGATCCTAGTTGCATATATACCACTAGACATGCTAAATTTGATGAGGATAACCTACCCTTCAAATCGTCTTCCACACCTTCGGACATCTCACTCATTCCTTTCACCAACTTTGAAGACAACCTACCTACTCCAACAAAAAACCCAACCACTCAAACACCTTCACCCACTATGAAAAAACCTACAAATAACCACCCTTGCACTCACTGCCCAATCGATCACCAACATTTCGACTCACCAAACCCGTCTCATTCCTCCTCAAATCCATCAACTCCTCCTTCCAGTCCAACCTCATCTTCAACCGGCCCAATACCCTCACCATTCAGCCCCCAAACAGAACCTCCACAATCCCCTGAGCCCATAACAACCCAAATCGAAGCTCCCCATCCTTCCACTTCTTCCGCACCATACTCGCCCAACTTCGACCCGATTCCCCACTCCTCAGAGCCAAGTTCATTTCATTTGCCTCCAACACTCATACCATTAACGACCATCCCATGACCACTCGGTCAAAGGCTTGTACCTTCTAGGGGTGAGCAAATTTAGGTCCAGACCGAAAATAACCGAGAACCGAACCGAAAATATACTCAACCCGACCCGAACCCAAGTACCTAGGTATTTAGATCGGTTCCAATTTTTCATATAAAATAGGGTCGGGTCGGTTCTCGGTTCTTTTCATGGTGAAACCCAACTTGGACCTATGGACCGGAACCGACCCTATATTTAGGGTAGTGAATCGGTTCTGTATTTTATGTTTGATCGATTCTCGGGTCGGGTCAGGTAATGGTCGGGTAGGGTCGGGTTTTTCCTTTTGCTCACCCCTAGTACCTTCAAACCCAAACATTTTTCCGACCTAGCTCAATTTTCCACTAACCCTCTTCATCACTCACTTATCTTCACCCATGTACCCAAAGGAATCAAAACCGCCTTCAAAGATCCTAAATGGGTACACGCCATGCATTATGAACTTAATGCTTTACATGGAAATCATACTTGGCACCTGAAGAAACACTAGATAAATGACCGGAATCAAATCATCTAGGGGGTTTGGATCTGCATAAAAGGGTTGTTTCTCTCGTTTGATTCGATGTGACTGATCTCCTTTTCCGGTAAACTCTGCAAAACAAAACACCGTTAGCCTCGTCAAGGGGAGAAGGGGGGTTCTCTCCTTGACCCGACTCCGGCGTGAGAATAAGTATGTGTTTCGGAAGAAGAAGAAGAAAAGTTAACAAAGTGTGTGTAACTTGAAGTTCATACCTGAATTATCCTCATATTTATAACCGAGAGTTTGGGCGGGAAAACTTGTTGATGAAATATTAACGGAAGATGCTAACCTCGTAGGCGGTTATTTTTTCCTTCCGTTAATCTTCACGATCCGGTGTGAGAGCACACGGATTACTATTTTGATCAATGGCTGGGGAGTCGCCACGTAGACAGTGGGCAAGTGGAGGTTTTCCTCCAATTCCATGCCATCATCGTGATTTTAGGGAGGCCTGAGATGATGACACGTGTCCAGACGGTTATAACCGTCTGGTGTTGCACGATTGAATCCTTCTAGAAGGTTTATTGTCATAATCCGGTGTGACCTTTTACTGTGGGGTATCAGTTGAGTAAATAATCTCCAAGTCTGGGTATTATTTAAGCGGAAATGTCTAACTTAGGATTTCCATCCTTTGTTTATGGAGAAAGGCGCAAGGATTTATGGTTTCCTTTTTCAGCGCGCAAGTGTTGCCTGCTATCTTCCTCTTGAGTCCTCTCTATAGGACCAGTTGCGCGGCCGCGCAAGGTCGAAAGAGGGCTAAGAGGTGAGGTCGTGGTATGGTCCTATGTACTTGGTATAAGGTTTTTGGGACCTTACCCCTTCAGCACCTTGTTCCTCGTCCTTCTTCTACAAACAATATCGGCTCTAAATGGATTTATCGGATAAAATACAAAGCCGATGGATCCATTGATTGCTACAAAGCTCGTTTAGTCGCTCAAGGTTTCACTCAAGTACCGGGACTTGATTTTTCTCATATTTTTAGTCCCGTAGTCAAATCATCCACCATTCGAGTTGTACTTAGTCTTGCTACCATTCATCGATGGAAGTTATGACAACTTGATGTCAACAATGCATATCTAAATGGAAACCTTACTGAAACCGTTTTTATGGAACAACCCCCGGGTTTTGAAGACCCCAAACATCCCACTCATGTGTGCAAACTCAATCGAGCCTTCTATGGCTTAAAACAAGCTCCACTTGCTTGGTTTCAACGATTAAGTTCGTTCCTTCTAACACTTGATTTCAAGTGTAGTAGAGTTGATCCTTCTATGTTTGTTTTCAATCGTGATGACACCTTAATATATCTCCTTGTATATGTGGATGACATAATTCTCACAGGGAATAATGAAAAATTCATCACCACGTTCACTTCTCGCCTAAACAAGGAGTTCAAAGATCTCGGTCTACTAAGTTTCTTTCTTGGTTTAGAAGTCACTCACACCAAATCAGGTCTCTTCCTAAATCAATCTAAATATGCTTATGATATCCTCTCACGAGCCGGTCTTCTTGATTCCAAACATGTCGCCACCCCTCTCACTCCCAAAGACACATTCAACTCCACTGGTCACGCTTTTCATGACCCCACTATTTATCGTTCTCTTGTCAGGGCTCTCCAATACCTTACCATTACTCGTCCAGATCTTTCCTATGCTGTTAACTAAACCAGTCAATTTCTTCAACATCCCACAATCAATCATTTTTGAACTTGTCAAACGAATTCTTCGTTATCTCAAGGGTACCTTAACACATGGCCTAACGTTTGATAGACCACCTAACACTACTTTATTAGGTTTTTCTGATGCAGATTGGGTGCGTTGTATTGACACACGAAGATCCACCTATGGATATTGCATTTATTTAGGAGGAAACTTGGTGTCTTGGAGTGCAAAGAAGCAACCCACCGTCTCTCGTTCAAGTTGTGATTCGGAATATCGGGCTATGGCAAATACGGCTTCGGAGATCATTTGGATTGCTCATCTTCTTCGTGAACTTCATGCCTTACCACCAGGACCACCAACATTGTTCTGTCAAACGAGCCAAACATATCGACCTCGACTACCGTTTCTTTCGAGAATTAGTAGCTGCAGGACGTCTTCACACACGGTTCATCTCAACGGATAAACAAATCGCAGACATCTTCACAAAAAGCCTACCAAAACCATTATTTAAAAATTTTCGAACAATGCTTCGATTTGAGTCTCATCCGTCTCCCATTGACGGGGGGTAATAGGCGACATTAGTGGCTCCATGTCAATCAACTTTATTATTCCTTTGACTGCAATATTCTATATTTGTAAACAGGAGAATTCATCTCCTATAGATTAGTATTCTCTCATGTATATATAGATGATTTTGTATTATGCAATGTACAATAAGTGGGATTTTCCACATTTTCCACTTTCTCACTAAACCTAGCCTAAACTTTTTTTATTTATAAGCCCATTACAAGATGAAGAAAAAAGTATTATTCTATATTTCTATGCACTTACCATTTCCATATACTTACGATAAGTGGTAGCGATTGGTCAATTTTCTTTTTCTTTTAGTAAGTTTTTGTTTATTTTAACCTTTACTCTTTGCACTTACTATTTCTATATACTTTTTCTAAGTGGTAGCGATTGGTCAATTTTCTTTTTCTTTTAGTAAGTTTTTGTTTATTTTAACCTTTACTCTTCAACAGGATTGTCACTTATAACCCTTCAACTTTCTAAAAACTTTATAATCATTTTTACCTGCTTATATTTATGTACGTGGTATAAATTCAAGTTGACTACTTTTTTTTGTCTTTTAGTAAGTTTTCGTTTATTTTAGCCTTTACCCTTGAACATTTAGTATTTGCACTTACTACCCATCAACTTTCTAAAAATTTTATAATCATTTTTATATGCTTATATTTATGTACGTGTCGGTATAAATTCAAATTGATTATGTTTCTTTGAAAACTGGTAGGCCCAGATATGTTTTTTTTTTGCTTTTTTTGCATGTTTTCAGTTGATCTACGTTATGGCATAAATTTTGTCTTGCAACAAGTCGAGTTAAATATAATATGTTTTCATTGGACTTTATAAATTCGACTTGTTTTACGTTTCGGCCCCACCGGCCACCCCTAGGGCCGGCCCTGCCCACCGCAAAGCGCGGTACCGTTTTTTACATAAAAACCCATAATTGTTTACCTATTTTTATGTAATAAGTTCATGTTGATCAGTTTCTCAAACCAATTTCAACCCTACGATTTGGTTCAGTTTCCAAAACAGTTTTGGTTCAGCTTAAAAACCATCCAGGTTTTTGTTTGTTGCACATCTGAATTTGGCCCATTGTAACCTATAAAGCTACTGCAAACCCGACCCATGTCGACCCATACCAAACCTTGAAAAATAGGGTGAAAGACGATCAAGACTTGCCTAAACCAATACAAAGAGAGAAAAACCTGACCCATTTTAACCCGCACCAAAATGATCGAGACTTGTCTAAACCAATACATTTAAACCAGACCCATTTTGACCCGCACCAAAACTCGGCTATTGAATGATGTCATATATGAATGTATGATTATTTGATACTAACTGAAATACATAAATGAAACAGATAAACAAATGTAATAAATTTATTTAATGAAACTTCAATCAGAGTCACAGGTCAATAATGAAAGCTTTACCTCTTCGAGGCGAGTAATCAATCTGTACCCAAGCAGGCATAGCGATCTGTAACGATTATGACTTTAGCTCATAAAATAATTGACCCACAAACAACAAAATAGCCCACTTTTACAAGTCAACTAACGTTACCAAGTACAAATCACAAAACAGCGTCAGAAATTCTCTTCTAAAAGATCAGTGATGTGGCTGTTGCTGCTGATGATGATAGTAACTATTTCCTGTATAGTATGTGTCGTTGGCTTCATTCCCTCCATACCCGACACCCATGTTTGACTTGTTAGGGTTCCATTGTTGACCACCACCACCTGATCTAGGGTAATTCCACTTTTGTTGCTTGAAGTATCTCTTACCAAGGGTATTAGGGTTCCTGTCCCTTGAAAAATTACAATTACGCCATGATTCTTCTTTTGTGTGTCGGTTTTCACTGCGAGGGTATAGGGGTAAAGGTGGAAAAGGGTGAAAAGTCATGCCGGGAGCAACAACCCAGCTCTCTGCGGCTGCACCTTCACCGTTTAACGTCCCTAGCTTTTTAAGGAGAGAAGATGGAAGCCCGAACGCCGTGGGTAACCGTGAATTGTATCGGTCTTGTGGTTGTCCCATGACGGCTTTACTGTGGTGAGTAGCGGTGGACGGTGGAGAGAATCCAGGAGGAGCCTCCGCATCCACATCCATATCTTCACGATTGGTGTCGCTTGCGCCAGTGTTTGACCTGAATTCTTTCTTTGATGGAAATTGTAGATCGGGTCCCGTATCACCGGGTTGGTCCCACCGACTTTTACGTTTACGAGTCCGGGACCGGGTCCCATCAGTGCAGCTACTGACGCATGATGCAGAAGGTCCTTCAACTGAACTAATTGGCTGTTTAACAGAGTTGTCTGCAACTTCAGAAGGCCTTTTTTGTTGCAATGAGGAGCTTTTGACGTTTAAATTTTGTTGAATGTCCATCCGGTCTGGGTTTCTTTCGACCCAATTGACTCTTCGGGCCCTTGGAAGATACCGATCACGGAAATTTCGTGCATATTGATGGACCTGTCATTCAACCATTAAAATAGATCAAAAGGTGGGTAAAATGGGTCAATATGGGCTTGTTTGATCTTTAACAGCAAATTATTATGTAACAACATACCCTTTGCAATTGTATTCGTACACATAATTTATAAAAAAGATTAAAATTTGGATAAAAGTACCTCCTTGTCAGCATGCTCTGTCAGAGACAAAATTGATTCCTTGAAGCTGACAAAAAAAATCATATATCCATAATATCATAAACCAGAGTTACTGCCTAAATGTGCAAAAACCAAAAGCTGATTAACTGAACTATCAAGTATCATCACAAGCAAATTTAATTCAAAAAATTAAAAGCATCACAATAACCAGAATTAAAAACATTTATAGTTTAAGACAATAATAATTAACTATTAGAGTGTACGATAGCAAATGAAATAATTTTATACCATGAGCCACTAAAGGGAACAAACATAAAGTGGATAATTAAAATTTGTTCAGACCTTTCAACTCCAGGAAGAGAAGATTTTAAGATATTATCCAGCGTGAGAATCTTTATTTCAGCCAGATACTCAAAAACCTGCATGAAAATAATCCAAATTTAAAGGGATGGCTAGAATGATTAAGTATAAAATGCAATTATAGCCCCTTTTAGTCAGTCAACAACTTGTCGCTAAATTTACCTTGAGAAGCTTTCTCAATATTGGAGTCTTATTGAACACTTTTCTATAACGCTTCAGTAAAATGTGTAGCATTTGCAGACCTGTAAAGCATGAAAGAAGAAAAAAAATCATAAAAAAATGTTAAGTAACAAATATCTAAGAAGAGAGAGTAATATGAACTATACCATTCTTGTTAATTATATCAAGCAAAACTGTTCGAGACTTTGTTCTCAGGAGTGCATCTAGGATCATAGAAAGGTCTCTATTGCTGAAACAGTTACATTTGTCGCTTTAGTGTTCACTTTTTTTTTCACATATATTTATTCAACAACATTTAAAATCTCAAAATAACCTTTGAATTCCTTCCCCATTGCCACCATTAGCAGTTAAGCATAAAAGTGTCAGATAGCCCTTCCAAGCATCCTTCAATACAAACATGCATCAAAAATCAAACAGATTGAAAATTTTACATAAACAGAACTAAAAAAGAAAAAAAGACAAGCAGTATCGTTTGTGTACTTACTCTCCGTTTGCTTATACCACCTTTAGTTAAGAGAATATTGAGTGCCTCTTCAACTGCATATCAAGCAGGAAACTTTTTAACACTTGATCATAAAACCAAAAAAATCAAACCGAAACAGAAAAAAACCAATTTAACCGAACTTGAAATTTACGGTTCGGTTACAGTTTTCCAATTTTTTGAAAACCGAAAAAAAAAACGAACCTAATAACCCCAAAAAATCATTTCTTAATGTTTGTTATATATTGATTTAAAAATTATTAGTTTTATTCTTGGATGTTTAGTAAATTTATAATAAAAACATTAACATGGTTATCTATTTTGAATGATTTATCTATCGCCTACAAGAAATAACAAAAATTAAATGATTTCCATCATCATATCATCATACTCGGTAAATCCCACCAATAGCAAAGCTAAGATAGGGTCTGAGGAGGGTAAGATGCAGACAGCCTTACCCCTACCCCGTAGGAATAGAGAGGCTGTTTCCAGTGAGACCCCCGGCTCGATAGTAGTTTTGCATCAAGCCTTGGACATAAGGCACATAACACTTAGCAATCGGGACAAAGGCCGATTAGTGCATGTAACCCCTTGTCTTTCGGCTATCAACTCCACCACATGATGCATGATTAACCGTCCGCCGCTTTTAACATTAATTTTCACGAAATTAGTAAAATTAACGTTAAAATTGGTGCAATTTCACTTTTGCCCCACGAGGGCCCACACATATATACATTATATGCCCACACAAATAACGTTAAAATGATTTCCAAAGTATTATAAAAGAAAATGTCTTAATAAAATTTAAGAGAAACATAAAAATAGATTAGAAGGATAGGTTTATGTGAACAATATTAATTAAAAAGGTTAAATATAATAACTCAATGTAAACATCTAAAAAAGATTCTTGAATCTTGGATTATACTTTTTATTTTTGAATCTCACGTAATTTTGTTCCAAAAACCAAAAGAGTGAACCAGTTGCTAAAAGCGAAAAAAACCGAAACCGAAAACCAAACCGTGCACACCCCTCTGTTAATATACAAATTTCATAAGAAAATGGAAACAGATAATGAAAGATCAGTACCTGCTTCAAATCGGCCAGTTAAGTTATCAACCTCTATCTTTTTGGGTTTTTGAGGCACTACAGGTGGCTTCACCTCTATCTCTGTTTGCTTACTTTTTGATTTCCCTCTCTTCAACGCTGATGATGGAGAATGTACTTTCGAGCGAGATTTCGGCTTTAAAACGGTACACTTTTTATCATTTGTGTGAGATTTGGGTTTCTTCTTTGAATCAACGTCTTCTGGTAACAAGTTAACTGAGCTTGCATTCTCATTTTGTTTATTTATTTTACTCTTCACTATGAAAGAAGTATCAAGTGGTTGCACACAAGATGCCAATAGTTCCTCTGTATGCTCTATTTTACTTTCAGGTGCTGATGTGGCAGGTGAAACTTCTCTTTCTGTAGATTCAACCAGAATTGCAGGATCTTCGTTTTTCTCATCCGTGACAAACAAAGAATCTGGACTTTGATTGCTTTCCACGTCATTTATGAAATTACTTTCGGTGTTCACTGTTTCAACGATCATATTATCCAGCTTAGTGTTATTGTTCTCATGGAAGGTAACAGGCTGAAGATATTCATCATCAGAATCTCCCAGAACAACTGTTTCGTCATTTAGTGGATCACCACCGATAACGCCCCGACACCTAGATGACCCACATACACATTTTTTAGCAGCAGCTCCAAAAACCCTTACGTAGTTGTAATCAAATGTCAGTTCTTCCCCCTGCAAAAAAAATGCTGAGGTGTAAGTTAACCAAATTAAAAACAAAGAGAGCCAAAGTGACATTTTGAACAATACAAAGCATTTTGGCGTTAGATAGGATTTTAGTGAAAAAATAGTACATGGTAACAGATGTGCATACCTTCTTAATATCCCTAATTGCAAAAAGTCCAATGCAAACTTCGCCATTGACCATCCACTGGGAAGAAAAAGCACAAAGTGGTAAATTGATCATTTCAATAAATTAAACATACACCTGCAAGTATCAAGCTCTAAACTAACCAATCAGAAGTGCATAAAACCTAAAGTCTGAAAGCTAAGTTTGCATAAAAACATTATGACAAGTACAAACCTTTTCAGTGCGACAATTTGGTTCACAGCTGTGATTTATGAAACGGCCCAAATTTCCTTTGGCACAAGCATCTATTACCTGAAATAAGGAATCAAAGTAAAAATGTGAATAACAGTATAAAACTACACGAGTAACGAACGTAAAATTATGCGTTTATTACTTTGTTACACACGTTATGTTTATGATGTTAACGTCACTAGACATAGACAAAAAAAGAGTATGTCTCAGACGTTGCGGTGTAAAGTCGTATAAGTAATTTAGAGAGTGGTGTAAAGTCATAAAAGTAATTTAGACACTAACGTGGTCAGGCATAGATAAAACAAAAAGTAAAATAATGTGTCGCCCGTTGTGGTGTAAAGTCGTAAAAGTTATCTAAACAAAAAGAGATGTCAAGTTATTAAGTAGAAAAGGTTGGAGGGTCAAAGTTGTCAGTTACCAAAAGTTAGAAGTAAATGTGTAACTTACTTTAAGATGAGGGTTAATAATGTTTCATTTTAAAAGTGGAGGGTTAAAAGAAAAAGATTGTCAAAAGTTGAGGGTTAAAAGAAAAAGACTGCCAAAAGTTGAGGGTTAAAAGAGAAAGATTGTCAAAAGCTGAAGGGTTAAAAGAGAAATGTCCACCGACCTTTCTCTTTAAGATATAGTAAATAAATAGTTACTGCATAAAGGGCGTCTATTGTTTTCCTTTGTATCCAATTCCGAAAGAAAATATTGATTGTTCAACTATGATGATGAAGTAACAGAATTGAAACCGACAAACCTCACTGCCGTTCAATGTCATAAAATAGAAATGCTTATGACCCTTTGAAGCATATTGTTTTTGCCGGGCCTCATAAGCATGCATATCAAGCACCTACAAAAATCAGAATACAAAAGAAAGAACAAAATCGGAAACCATATTATCAAACAAAAGAAAACTATGAAATAAAGCAAGTCGACATGTTAGTGCGTTACCTCCCCAACATATTCAATAAGAAACCTTCCTTTGGGGATGTCCTCTTGCAACTGAAGCCCATGTCCCTTTTTTCCAGTCGGGAAACATTTCAGTTTCGAATATTTGCGTTTCTGGAACTGCAGTCATAAAAATGTAAGTTTTGTAAGTTGTAATCTCTTTGAGAAAAAAAGGAGCAATGTAAACTAAAAAACCGATAGAAAAACAAATAAAAACCTGTTGATTTGAACATAAATCGCCACATGGGCATGTTCCTTTTACACATTCTATGTTCAGCATCCTATTGAGGCATTCATCACGACACCCCATGCGGCCATCAAGTGGAGGTTTGCAATGGCAAACCATAACCTAACATGCATTAATGAAGAATACACGTTACTTTAATCCACAAGCACTATTTTCTCAGTTAACAGTAACAGCTCTTAAAAGAAACAAGTCATCTAACCTCATCAATGGGTTGATTTTTACGATTGCGATGCAGAAACATGTTCGTCTTAATAAGCTTCCACAAGGATTGTGGAGGATGAGGATCTGCAACACGATATAGACACTTCACTGCTTAGAAATAGCTTAATAATGACTTAATTTAGAGGTGGACAGGTGGCAATTTCTACCCATTTACCAACAACTGTGTCGCTTTGGTTACATTTTTATCCCTAGCAGATCAGACAGATTAATCTATACATACTTAACTACAAATGAACTTGGTCAAATGGGCCGCTTCGGAAGTCATACACAGTGTATTCAAAAGCATAACAAAGACAATAAGTACCTGTAGATTGCTTTTGAGGCAACTGACTGGAGTTCCCTCGATTATTATTACAAGCATCTTCCTCACAAGATGCTTCAGATAATTCCAACTCCTCGTTAATGTCAGCGTTTGATTTCTCTTGTGGAATTGAGCAGTCTGCAAAAGTTTTATCCTGGTTGTCCTTGCAAATCCTTCATATTAGACAAATCAAAAACTATTAGTAATGTCTGATTAAAACTAATAAATTTAAACCAAGTAAAACTTATAAACTTATAAATTACCATCTGCATTCTGTTGACTCAATGGAATCCGCAAGTACAGCTGATATACGTCTCCATTTATGACAATCATCACAACACACCCAAGCACTTCGTGGGACCATATTTGAGTTGGATAAAGGACCATCATTTATTTCAAGACTTCCTACAAAAGATAATTGAACCTTAGAACCATAGCTAATGGAAAAAGTAACGTATAAAAACATATAACCTTTAAAAAAACCTGTTACTGGATGAGTTTGTGTATCATAGTATGTCTGGTTGTTGTCACCACTCTTATCCTTAATGTCCCCCTTAGATATTGAATTAGATGGTGATGTTCTCTGTTGACCATTGGCTCTGCTCTTATTTACTGACGAATTTGACTTTGAACTTTTATGAAGATGTTGAACATTGGATATTGACTCCACTGATTCAATCACAGCAGTGCTACAATCAGCTTTCACGACACTTTCAACCGTCGACATGTCCATGGAAACCGCAACTTCAGTTTGATGAAATGATGCAACGGGTCCCACTGGCCATGATCCTTCGATTTGTTTTTCAGATAATAAAACATCGTTAACGATTTCTGGACTAGGTATTTCGCTCGCAACACCACAATCATCTAATTGATGAGAGATACAATCTTTTGAAGAAACCCTAATGTCTTCTGTAATATTAACATTAACTTGAGTATCTGGAATCACATTAATGACTTCCGAGTCGGGTGACGTTCCGGGATCTAAGCACCGGTTTTCAATTCCTTCTCTTTCTGCAAGACGCACGTCACTAACAGGTGACTTTGATGATACAGTCCCGTCATCCGGATTCTCATTAGAAGCCCTAAAAACCTCTTTTTCAAAACTTTCGGGTATATTACTTTGTAAATTGGAAGCTTCTAACTTAACCTCCCTGTAACTTTCAAGTTCTTTTTCCATATCGGGTATCGTATTTATTTGGCAATTTTGGATAGCCACTGTCGGCAGTTTAAGCTTCAACAGAAGGCCCTTGTTTGAAGCTTTGGATTCGCCTTCTGATGTTTGTACGCTTTTATTCACAGAATCAGTATTCCTCTTTCCTCCTCTATGCGATGTTCTTCCCTTTGGGTCAATATTCGTTTCTGCATTTTGCGTAAATATTTCATCGATTTTCCCAACAAATCCCCAAGCTGAAGAACGAACAGGTCTGGACAAATTACTTCTTTGCCCTTTTCCAACATCTGCAGTAAGTAAATCTACCACTGGCCTCTTTCCAGAATTTCTTCTGCTTTTTCTTGCAGGCATTTTGGTATCACTTTTCTGGTTTGATGAACTCTTGCGAGTACTTCTTCGACTCGATGAGCGTTTAACTTCATTAACCGTATTTCCATTATCTATTACATCAGTGTCTCTCAAATCAGACGATTCGGTTAACACAAGAGAGTTCAAAGGATCAACAAGGGCCTCTGTTTTTAAAAGATTTTGTTCATCCAGATTGTTACAGGGCTCAGGCTTGGGCTCAGGCCCAATGACTGGAAAGGACTCAGATGGTTTGAAGAAAACTGATAGATCATCAGGAAAATAATTGGGGTCCATAGTAGGCACGAGCTCATTAAAGTCACATGAAGGGTGGTGTGCATTTTCCGCTGGTAAACTATCGGAATCCTTACTGGCCATCAACAACTCGTTTATTGAAAAATGGCAAACTGACTTTGAATGGTTCAAGCACTATGAACCATCAGCTTGCTTCACAACAAGCATTACTACTCTACAATAGAAGTTAACAAAATACATGTAAGCATATTTTCTTAATTCATGCTTCAAGTTTAACAAACTGTATAATTATATACATATTACATAATAAAACATATATATGTGTGTGTGTTTGAAAACTCATTGTATAGTAAGTGATGCATCTATAATCCATATATGATTGTTATGTAAGAGTCATAAAAAAGATCAATCAATGTTTGACATACATGTTATGATAGAGAACATGAAATCAAGTCATGTTGAAATGTTGAATGATTACAAGTTCAATCAGATATCTCCCAAACTAGTTTATAGAATACAAACTAGTACAGTAGTAGAGAAACAAATGCATAGGATAAATGTCACACGTTTATACCCCTTATCTTATTAAATCATTTATTGTCATTGTGTTAGTAGTGGCACTTAGTGGTTTCACCAATGCAAGGTAGTTTCAAATTTCTTTTCTTCAACATAAGGTTTTATACAAAAAAAGAACAACAAAATGCCTTTGGTTGTTTAAGGCACACACACAGAGGAAATATCCGCATCATATGTCGCCCTGTACTTGATCTAAAACCATGGTTATGTATCGTATGTTATCGGTGCATCAATGTTTTCTACTCTATTTCAAGTTTTATCTCTTTAAAATTGAACATGTATATGTTAAAACAGACCATTATATGCACATACATACGGAATTACGGTGTGTACTCATGTTGGTTCATCAAAATTTCCAATCATATTTCAAGTTTATCCCTTCATATAACAGACATAAACAAACAGAAACACATACATACATATGCATATACACACACACACATATACACGATCAATTAATATTTCTATCTTTTGAGTCAACTGTCCATCAAGTCAACTCATCCTGCAATACATACCTAATTATCCAAAACTATAGCTAAAAGAATGTGAAAGTGAATGTGAATGTGAAGACTAAATTCTATCTAGTATGAAAACAAAAGCAAAAATCAACTGTTAATAATAACAAAATAGAAATCAAGAAACACACAAACAAATTAAAACCACCACAATCAGAACCAACAAAAAAAAACCCTAGAAATCAAACCCCTAAACGCCCAAATTAAAACCAAAAACCTAACCGATTGACTGCATTCGGTGGTGAATGCGGCATCAGAATATAACCATACGATAAACATTGACCCACCGACACATAAAACCAGAAGAATTCATGAAAAAAATAGGGCTCAAAGATGATCGTACCTGAAAAAAACGGAATCAGTAAAGCAAAATCACGAATTGGAAGCTTGGGATTGAATTAGTGATTGTGTGAATTATTTGGAATTGGAGGAATATGAGAGAGTTTTAGAGAGAGAAAGAAAAGGGGGGTTGGCGCCGTAGAGAGAGAAACACGTTTGGGTTTGGGGGAAATTGGGAAGAAAGGTCTGCGACCCCAAAACGTGTGTGTGTATGTGTGTGTTTGGAATACATAAAGCTTGTTTGGAACTAGTTATTATAATACATTCTTTGGGTATTTTAGGGGTTTAGATGAGTTAGTTTAAGTATTTGCGGTACGATACGGTACGATACTGGTTTGGTACAGGTAAATTAAATGAAAGTAAAAATTATAAAAATTAATAATGGTATTGATGTTGTTGTGATAAAAGAAATATATATTTGTATTATTACAAAATTAAAAATATATATATATCTACAACAGTATAGTTATGCAAAAAGTCGAGTCGTGATTTGTTGACAATGATATCGATACATGTTTTACATTGATAGAAAACCATAAAAGCAAATACCGATATTGGTTTTGATGGTATTGATACATGTTTTGATATTGCTCGGTTGGTATCGGTTCGTTATGGGTTCAGTATTCGTATAGTTCAGGATACAAGAAAAAGTTTATTTACGATGATTCATCACATAAAAGTTGGCTAATGTAACTGAGAAAATAAAGTTGTGTTTTACAAGACGTGGTAACCGTCGTGACGGTAAGGATGAGGGGATGTCTTTTTTTCAAAACTTTAGTTCAATTGTAGATATAAAAACGAATAGCAATACTAATTTTGATATTACCGATGTTGGTAGCGATGTTGTCCGATGAAAAAAAGAGTTGGCATGATTGCGTATTCATTTTTTAAGTTACTCAACGAAAATTATTAGAAAAAAAATCAAGAGTAAATTGCGGTTTTGGTCCCTATGATTTAGTGTTTATTGCTATTATTTACAAAATCCAAATGTCTTGCAATTTTAATACCAATATATTTATATTTTATTTCGGTTTTAGTACACTATACTAACTCCATCCAAGTTAAATCCTTGACACATGTTAGGCGCATGTGCAGGGTATTTTTGGCAATAACCATTCAAATGAAAAAGCTTGAAATCAACTTTGTAAAACCCTCTTTTTTTTAATCCTCGCGCACATCAGAAGAGCAAATTAGCCACACGACGTTTCATGTTTCGGAGTAGGCAACTTGCTTCATTGATAAGAGTAGTGAAAGGTTTAGTTTGTAAAGAGCGAATGACCGATATTGTCTAATAGGGTAATAAGAGTAGTGCGAGCAGAGCCGGCTCAAAATATTGTTGGCCTAAAGCGGATAAAAAAATTGAGGCCCTTTTCATAAAAAAATAAAAGAAAAAATTTGTTTTAGATCCTATTATTCATATATGATATCTGTGTATACATAATTATAGATCATAAATCTCAATATCAATAATCTTAAATCCAAGATCACCTACATATGATATGTTTTTTTTTTGTAGAATTTGAGGCCCTATAGAAGTGGTGGCCCAAAGCGCTTGCTTTATTTCACTCCCCCTTAAGCGACCCTGAGTGCGAGTAACTCAGCGCTCAAACAGAGAGGCATGATTGGAATTCAAACACGCTGTTATTTTAATGTGTGTAGATATAATATATGTATTTTAAAGTGTCAAAGCAAGAGCTAAAGGAATACACATCAGCTAAAGGAATCAAAGTGTTCTTATTTATTATTAGAAAAATCCTGGATATCAACTTCTACTTCGTTGCTCGAGGTTTAACTGATACATATCTTATCTAGGGTTTCTTCAAAGAGTGGAGATGAAACAATAACTTAACTTGGATGGAATTAGTGTTGTGGACTAGAACCGTAATAAAATAGAAATATTGGTATTAAAATTGCAACACATTTGAGTTTTGTAAATAATAACAATAACAATACCTACTAAACCACAGGGACCAAAACCGCAATTTATTCAAAAATCAAATTAGTAAAAATAGTAAAACTATAAATATGTGTTTTGTATCGGTCAAAAGCAAATAATGTTATTGGTTTCGTTAATAGCGATATTAATACCGATGTTGTTCGGTCGGTATTGGTTCAGTTTGTTACGGTCGATACACCTTATTATACCAAAAAAAACTACTCAATTTTATACAACTCTGTTTTTATCAAAATTTATACTAGAATCTTGAGAAAAAAATAAGAAACACGGTAGCATATATAAGTATTCACTATTTAACATATACAAATTATCTTGTATTAGTAAAAGTTTAAATGGATTTTATGTGTATATTGTATATAGTATACGGGTGAAATTGAAACTAAAAAATTAAGAAAGAAAAAGAAAAACTAAAAGAGGTTGGTTGGTGTTCATTGTTGTTTATTTTTTTTGAAAGGTGAACTTCATAATGGTGACCATTGTCACACCCGCAAATCGCGGGCCCTCGCCAAGATTAAGGGCCCAGATAGCAAGGCCAGCGCTGGGTTTACCAACCTTGGGTCGAAGGCTTTCCCCCGGAAACCGTACTGCCTCTACACAAGTTGCCTCGCTAGAGTAACAGCCGGATTAAAACCGGGGTGACGCTCAGGATCAAACCCTCCTCGGTGGGTTTTTCACCATCATTGCGCACGGGTGTCCTCCCCCCTAAAGCCACAAGTGGGAGTCGAACCGGTGACCTCCCAAAGGAGGGCCGGCCAAACTAAACCCAATGGGAATACCCACTGGGCCACAGGAGGAGGACTGTTCATTGTTGTTTATGGTGTGAGTTATTAAATTTATTTCTTTTTTAATAAAAGGCAAATTGGTTTTTGATAATATAGATTATCATATGTTGGTTAATAATAATTTATGTTTTTAGTGTTACAACAATTCTATTTATTTTTAATTTTTCATTTAGATTGTTTAAAAAATACGTAATGATTGAGATAAAAATTAGTCAGTAGTTCATTAGATATAGACGAAGTTACTTTCTTGATATAGTGAAACTTGCCCTTAATAACGAAAAGTGAAAGTTATTTATCACATTATCAATATTGATTATTATCCACATATGTCATAATTTAGATTATCAAAAAATCCAACTTAGCTTTAGTAAAGGTAAAAAGGTTAATTAATCAAAACCAAGTACATACCAGTATGACAAGCGTGGGAGGAGTAACAAATGATGGAGCGGGGCGGGAGCCAAGGTGATGCAAGACGGGCGGAAATATCGGCCTTCCTCTCGGTACTGCAAACTTAACAATTAAAATATCAACCCGATGGCCAAGGCTACTTTACAGTTAAACAACAGTTGTTGGGCTATTTATTAGAATAGATGGTTAATACTAAAAAAATCATCCCTTCTATGTACCCATTCAAATCTTTATATTTTTACATTGCTCTTAATTATCCTCTCACGTAATTCTTATTTTTTCACATTGTTTCGGTGGATTCAACCATTTATATAGTGTTTTAAAACAAATTACTTCTAGCAGAGATCAAGCAAAACCATAGGACGGCAAATAATTAAAAAAATTACTTCTAGCAGAGATGGAACAAAACCATGGGACGACGAATAAGAAAAAGAAGAGGTATTGGCTAGGCTTGAATCGACACTTCAGATAACCAAAAAATGGAATTAACAACGAACTGAGTCATTTTGGAAAAATATCATCCTTGTATTGTCATACATTGTGATAGGAGTGGGATTTTTTCCCAAATATCAGTACCGTACCCGTACCGATTTGCCTATTTGGTATTGTGTTTTATTGATTTGGTATTCGGTACTTATGGTATCAGATCGGTACTATTTCAGTAAACACCGAATTTTAATATTGAATTTCAAGAGTTTTTTTTTTTGGTAAAATGGGTATTGTATGTGTACCAATACCGAACCGATTTAGCCTATTTGGTACACGCAGCGTGTTAATACTCATGTCGATTTAGCCTATTTAGTATTTGTACGTGTGCCGGTTGTCACACCCCAACCGATGGCGGAAACATCGGGGCGTGGCACTAGGCGAACCAGATTGCTCAAGAGATCCATAACAACTATTCATTACCAATATTTTTAAATGTTCATCATCCCATACTAACGAACAAATATTCAACAAATAATTATTACAGACAACGAGTTTCTCTTAAACAAAAAATGATCCGACAACCTAGATTTCTATTAGTGGAGTTTTTGGACTGCCTAACTTGTTTCTAGCGTAGCATTCAAATCAACCTGTCACATGCGTTAAAATAAAGTCATTACATAAAGTAAAGGTGAATACACAAGTTTGCATAGTAATAGTACGAAAAGCGTTTACGCATAACCAGCATGTAACACGTAACGGGCGAAGCATGTAACTACCAAACAATGATACAACTTAACCACGAGACTGCATTGTAGAGTATGCGCGACACATGTTCAGCGAACACGTGAAGTAAAGTAATGTGATCCCTAGCAACCCCTATCCACGATAGGTGCTAAGTCCAAACTATAGTACTATCGTTGCTAGAGGCGGTATAGTGTAACACTGTATAAAGCATGGTACATGCATTCAACAAATCACGTATAGCATGCGGGAACGGTTAGCGTTTATAAAGTGTTTGCGTTGTGTGATGTGTTTTGATACAGAACGTATGTAACACCCAAAAGTGCGTTAAACGAAAATGGGTTCGAGTATACTCATAGTGTTTGTTTAATGAGTAAACACAATCTGGATTGGATTGAAGGGAGCGCATTGAGTTAGCCTGTGTACCAGCAAATAGTAGCATAAGTCGTTGAGCAGAGTGTAAAAAGCATGTCGAGCGGGTTAAGTGTTCGACAGGTGATCCGAACGGATGGGTCCCATCCGAGCGGATGGTCATCCGGACGGATAGTCATCCGAGCGGATGGCCGTTCGAACGGATGGCCATTCGAATGAGATGTGATTGTTTTGTGAAATCGTTAAAATTCAAGGTTTCGTTAAAAGTATTTAAATATTGGAAATTATAAGGGACAGGTTGCCCGGATGGATGGTCATCCAGACGGATGGCCATTCGAGCGGATGGCCTTCGGTTGAAGTTTTTGTAAAATTTTCTAAGTAAAAGTCTTGGAGTTTAACGGAGACGGCGTGATGACGTGTCAACCAACGAAATAACACCGAGTCCAGTTCATTCGGTCGAATGGTCTCAGCCCGTTCGAACAAACTCACTGTTCTTGATGAAGATTCATGTTTGACCCGTTAATCGGTCCATCTCTTTGGTAGAAATCCGTTTTCAAGCCGACTCTCAACTAAGAAATGAGTCGAGATTCTGATTGAGTCCGGATTCCATCAATTTTGTGTAGAAAGTTGAAGAAAAGTTGAAAACAGTTGAAAAAGCGTTGAAATCTTGTTGTGATTGAGTTGAAAAGTGTGAAATCCTTTAGATCTAGAACCAATCTCGATCAAATGGTATTCCACAACAGTTTGCCTAAGCAAAACTGGTGGAAGCCACCTTCAAGAGATCCAAATCAGTGATTTCAGGAGAAAAAGTTTGTGTTTGTGTGTGATTTTGATGAAGAAGATGATGTAGAAGTGATTAGAGATGAAGATTGTACAAGATTTGAAGAGAAAAGCTTACAAAATGGCCTTGAATCACGACTGAAAGCGACAGAGAGCGTATGAGCGGATGGAAGTGTCAAATCAGAGAAATGAGGGTGTACGGCGGTATTTATAGAGGTAGGGCGGAGGGTTAAGTCGGTGCACGAGGTACGGTGTGTTCGGATGGCTTGTCTTGTCGAATGGCCATCTGGTCGGATAGTCATCCGGGCGGATGGTCATCCGGGCGGATGGTCATCCGAGCGGATGTCCATTCGGACAGCCTGGTTTGCGTTTGTTAGTTTCCCAACTTTGGTTCGTTTGTTAAGCGTTGCGTTGCGTTTAATCGAGTTGCGAGTGAGCGTTAGGCGTATAAGAGTTGCGTTGATAACCACATAACATTTAACAAATAATCACACAAATAACACATATAACATAAGTAAAGCCGTGTTTCGAGTTTGCGTTGCGATTGCGTTTAGTCTAAATAAGCGATGTAATCAAGCGATAAAATGCTTCTAAGTTAAGCGTTATAAGTAGTGTTTAAATGTGGTGACTGCGTTTTGAATAAGCGTTTAAAATGCGTTGAAGATATAGTTCAAAAGTAGTTTAACCCGTGGTGTTAATCGAATCCCAAGAGTACAAGCGTTTAGGTAACGATCCGAAAAGTCGGGTTGTTACACCAATACATGGAGTGCTCCAAATATTAAAAATAACGTGGTACCAAAGTAGGTATTGTATCGAAATAATGGTACCAACACGCGTACCCGTACTAATACCATACCAAAATATTCAGTACTTAATTTTGTTTAATTTTGTTATATTGCCAGTGTTTTGTTTTTGTTGATGCTAATGTTGCTTAGGGTTTCTCATTTACTCACATGTATTGCTAAGTCTTTCATAAAAATTTGGTATGTGACAATGAACAACTTACGCATGTGTAAGACATCTTACATAAGAATACATGAAATTTACATATGTGTAAAACAAACACTTAGTGTAAAATAGACATTGTTCTAGAGATTATGGTACCATGAAGTCATTATGCAACATAATGCATTAGTTAGCTATCTATAATCTACTTTTGTAATTCTAATGTGGTAAAATTGTTAGTGAAAAGCTTTTTCTAATCTTGTGTAGTTGGGAAGGAGTAACAAGACCATAAGAAACAAGATTGAGAAATGACTTGAATGATTAACGCCATGTATGCGTAAACCGGCAAGAATTGTGATTGATGGTAAAGTAGTTTAGCCGGTAAGAAATTTAATTCTAGTTGAACAAAGCTTCACAATAAAAGAGTACAGTTGATTTAAGTATAGAGATAGTGTCTTATGTTTATCGGTCAGCTGAGCTTTTGGGATTACAAGTTGCTGTACTGTTTTTAACTATCTGTTATTGTTACTTTTTATTTATTGATAAAATAGCGTGTCAATTTAATGCAGATTAACGATGCAATTAACTCGGAAATTGTATTAGTATCGTGATTTCCATATGTTTTTTACATGTGTGTAAATCATATATGAAGGTTTACACATGTGTAAATCATAATACTTTAAATGGAAAGAAGTTAGTAAATTGACATAAGACTAATACATATAACTTGAGGGGCTGATTTAGCAAAAAAGGGAAAACTTGTTATTAATAAAACAAAACAAATAAAAAACACACACACATATGAACGTGTGGGTGTGTGCGTGACCATAGGAAAGAAACAGGGACCAAACCCTAGTTCTTGATCAATTCCACCAAATTGAGCCCCTAAATCAAACAATCCTGAATGCATGAAGCTGAATTAGAGCCTATAACATCATTCTTCACCAGGTATGTTGAAAATTTGATGTATGTTTATGTATTAGGTTTTTTATGAAATCTATGATGCTCAATTGGGGTAAAATTATGTTTAAATTATGATAAAGATAGTGAAATCTACATGATTCTAATCAAGTTGATAAACATAAGTAGAACAAATGCCATGATTAGGTATTTAGTTGAATGCATAAGTATGAACAA
Organism: Helianthus tuberosus; assembly: GCA_030545235.1. NCBI lineage: Eukaryota > Viridiplantae > Streptophyta > Magnoliopsida > Asterales > Asteraceae > Helianthus > Helianthus tuberosus. The sequence goes on from CM060376.1 coordinate 49,872,843, forward strand.
ATGGGTTTTGATGTATAAGATCGGAACTCATGAAATCTGGAAGTTTATGAAGATGTTTGAATTCATAACAATCAGAAATTTGATAGAAAAAGGTATAAAAGATATGTCTACTTGTTAAGTAGGAGTTTTGTTGGCTAAAAACTTCAACAACTTGAGGGACATGGCTAATGATAAAATACGCGCATAAAGTGTTTGACGAAACGCTAGAATGAAATATTAAGTTTAATAATTCCCCAAATGATGTTGATGTAAATTTGTGAATGAGATATGGACAAATGTGCATATTGTGAAATTGAGAAAAAGGGAATATTAACGATTGGGTTGCACGTTATAGGCAACTCGGGTGAAGCTTCGGGGAGTCAAGCCGGGGCAAACGCAAGGTTGAAGGAAAAGCAATAAGGTATGTGGCTAACGCTTCATTACTATTGTAAATTAGTTTGTCATTGATATTCATTGGTAATTTAGAATGTGAAGATTTAAGTGGTTTGATTTGCTTGAATGATGGACTTCATAATGGCAAATCAAGCGAGTTATTAAGGGTAGGTACAAACCGGGTAACGGGAGTACCTTATCCGTAATCTATAAGCCCGGGTGATGGGTAGTAACGTATTAAACAATCAAACCGGTAATGGGAGCGTGAGTGTTGAACATAAAGAACCCAAAGATGGGTCACTTTGTTACGAAGTAATATCCCGTATTGTGTTTTGACGTTTTAAAAGTGCGAAACTGGAACAAACGGGTCAAAACAGCAACACATGAAGAATATGCAGCAGCTACCATAAGTTACGGTAGCTACCGTAACTTACGGTAGCGAGTAAAATGTTACGGTGGTTTTCAACTGCCTTACGGTAGCCTATTATCGCCCAGTGGCTACCGTAAGCTACGGTAGAGTCCATGCACTTTTGTTGAATTTTGTATACTTTAGTTAATCGAATCCGTTTTTGAGCGTAGTTTCGATTATACTAAGTTCTAAGGATCTTAATATACTTATGTTTGTTGATATTTCCAGCTTTTAGGTAATACGAGTACGTGGATGAAGGTCAAGTCAATGCTTCCGAACGGAACACATTCAAGATCTTATTCCGCATCTTTTGTCTTATTTAGTTATTCGTAAAACTTTGTAATAGAAGGAATACTTATGTATCCTAATGTTGTTTTAAATGTTCATTAAACTCGTAAGTACTAAGCTAAGGTTAATGTAAATGTTTTGGTTTGACTTTTAAAATGATTAGTCTTATCATGTCAATAAGACCTTATATTTATAAAAGTAGAGTGTTACAAGTTGGTAATCAGAGCTAAGGTTAAAGATAAATGTGTTCGGTTCAAGGCTTGATCAACATCCGGTAAGAATTTATTTGAAGCAAATTTTAAATTAAAAGATTAGAAGTAATAGTGATTTATTGTGTATGGGAGGAGTATAGTAATATACTCGAACCCGGGAAGTACACTTAGTATAAACGGTTAAGGCAAAGTTGTATACTTGGTCGAATAGTGAGTATGAATTCTCATGTAAAGGCATGAGAGTGATTGAACAAATTATTTATCAAATTATTTTAACGTTTCAGTAAGAAGATGTCGGGAGGTACTAGTGACAATGTCCTATCCCTCACTACCGACGAGTTGAAAGAAAAGATTTCCGAGGAAGTCGGAAGGGCAATTGAAGCTAGCCTACCAAGATTTATGGAAAGGATGCAAAACACATTACTTTTGACTATGGAGGAAAAGATGGGTGAATTAAGAGAAGACCTTACCAATGATAGAGGCAAGGCTAAAGAAAAGAAAGGTTGTTCTTATAACAAATTTATGGCGTGTAAACCCCCGATCTTCAATGGAGAGGTGGATCCAATCGCTTGTCAAAGGTGGATAAGCGATATCGAGGGTGTTTTAGAACGAACGCATTGTGATGAAAGCGATTTCTGGCTTATGGAACTGGCAAACTTAGAGGCCAAGCCAAGGATTGGTGGGACAACCTCATAAATGAAAGGGGTGTTGAAGCAACGAAGACGATGACTTTGGAAGATTTCAAAACACCATTTCTCAAACATCATAGCCCCAAGGTGGTAATCAATAAGATAAAAGAAGAATTCATGCAAATGAGGCAAAAGGGTGAAACCGTTTATAAAATTACGGGGATGTTTATGGATAAGCTCAAGTTTTGTAATGAGTTGGTTAAAACCGAAGAACAGAAAATCTATTACTATCATACCATGCTTAGGGCTGAATATAGGGAGTTTATGACTCCCTCACATTACGAAAGCCTCACCGACATAATCAATGCGGCGCGGGAGCGCGAGATTAAATTGAAAAGGCAAGTTGAAAGAGGCGAGAGAAGAGCCTTGGATGAAAACCCAAGTCCCACCAAGAAGTCGAAGGTAGCTGAATCTTCAAAGAAGGGAAATGCGAAAGGAGGTTCCCCGAGTTGTAAGATATGTGGACGCGCTCATAAAGGCGAATGTTACTTTAAGAACAAACATTGCGTTGCATGTGGCAAAACAGGGCATGGGGTTTCAAACTGCCCAGACAAAGTGACGGTGTGCTATAAATGTTATCAGCCGGGTCATAAAAAGTCAGAATGTCCGGAACTGACGGGAAAGAAAGAGGGTGCTGACTCCAAGAATGAAACCCCAAAGTCTAAGGCAAGGTCGTTCCAAATCACTGCTGCTGAAGCAAAAATGGAACCTGATGTGGTTACAGGTATATTTACTGTAAATTATGTCCTTGCACGTGTTTTATCTGATACGGGTGCGAATAAGTCTTTTGTTTCATATAGATTCATTCAAAACCCTTTGTTTACATTAAAAAATTACCTATGCCAATGGAAGTAGAAGTAGGTAATAACAAAAGTTTTATTGTTTGTGATGTATGTCAGGAATGCAAATTGAATATCGATGGCGAGGAATACTCCATTGATTTAATACCCATGTCCATGGGTGAATTTCAAGTGGTAGTTGGAATGGACTGGCTGTCTCGCTACCACGCTAAAGTGATATGCTTACGTAAGGAGATACACTTAACGTCTCCAAGCGGAAGGCGTGTCATAATCTATGGGGAGAAGGCTTGTAATCCCATGATATGCTCTATGATAGAAGCCCGCAAGTTTATACTACACGGGTGTAAGGCATATTTAACTTATGTACGTGATGTGGAAAAAGAAAAGCCAAGGATTGAAGACGTACCCGTGGTGCGTGAATTCAAAGACATCTTTCCCGAGGATCTTCCGGGAATGACACCAGAGCGTGAAATAGAGTTCGGGATTGAACTGATTCCGGGTGTTAATCCAGTAGCTAAAGCGCCATACAGACTGGCACCGTCGGAATTGCAAGAATTAATGTCCCAATTACAAGATTTACTTGATAAGGGATTCATCCGGCCTAGTGTATCTCCTTGGGGAGCGCCGGTGCTGTTCGTAAAGAAGAAAGACGGGAGCATGCGGATTTGTATTGATTACCGGGAGTTAAATAAACTCACGGTAAAGAATCGATACCCGCTCCCGAGGATCGACGACCTGTTCGATCAATTGCAAGGCGTTAGCTGGTTTTCAAAAATCGATTTGAGATCGGGTTATCACCAATTGAGGGTAAAGGAGGAAGATGTACCAAAGACGGCGTTCCGTATGTGATATGGACATTACGAATTCCTTGTGATGTCCTTCGGATTAACGAATGCGCCCGCGGCTTTCATGGATCTCATGAACCGGGTTTGCAAGCCGATGCTCGATAGGTCAGTGATTTTTTTTATCGACGACATCCTTGTTTATTCAAGAAACGAGGCGGATCATGCTAACCATGTCACACCCCTTTCTAAGGCGGAAGCACGAGGTGTGATCATGAAAGGTTCTCATTGCATACGAATGGTAAACATACTACATGCTCGTAAAAATAACTCCAAATGCCAATAACATTACGTAACTGAAAACATAGTTTAAGTGTTTACATCACAAGACAACATATTGTCTGAAAAGTTTACAACTTTATTCAAAGGTAAACATAAACAACATCCGAGAGCCAGAGTATGACCGCGCGCACATCCACTTTAATTACCTGAAATACATGTGAGTTTTTGGAAAATCGTCAACATAATGTTGGTGTGAATTCATGCAGTTTTTGTATTGAACGTTTGTATACTTTGTATGAAAACATGGTATGTAATTTGTATAAATCAAGTATTTCTGTAAGTATCGAGATTGTTAATGGGTTGCAAGGCCATTAACACGTTACACGACATATGAAGCATCCAAACCATGGGCATTTTTCTAGTTGTCGATTCACGACTGAGACACAAAAACACTACTTGGTACTAGTTATCACCAAGAGTGTGGCTGCCCGAAAACCCATTAGATCTAACCTTTTGTTCTGCGGTCTTAGTATGTACATGATTAATGGTGCTTCTGGTACCCTATTCGTGACATGATTTAAAGTATCATTCCTTAGTTCTTGTATCCATCATACCATAACACATGTATTTTCCCCAAGTTTAAAAAGTATGTAAAAGTTTAAAAGTGGGGACATGAACTCGCAACTTTGTGTTTCTTGCGCCGTAAACTTCACCGGGTTTGCTTATATAGCATCGTGACCTATACGTGTTTTATTAACGTTAGTCACTAGACTTGTATCGCACAAGTACAAGTCACCATCTTTTATGTATGTATTCTTTGTGTGTTAAAAATAATTTATATTTTTAACTATGTATCTTACTTATATTATTTTCTCAAAAATAAATATAAGTATCTTGTATTTTTCACCCTAGTTATGTATTTTTGTCCAAGAAGACATTTTCAGTTTGTAACTTGTCCAAGATACATAATCTATCAAGTAATATATTTTCATAAATATATTCTCTTGTATTTGTCTAAGCATGTTGTATGTGTATTTTTGTATTTTCACTCCTTAGGAGTATTTAGTGTATTTTCATGTCCTAATACACTATCACATACAATACATATTACATACACTTAGCACAAAATTTGGTGACCAATAAATATATATATTTTTTTTCAAAAATATACATACCTAAAATCAATTTTTATCTTGAAGAAATCATCATTTCTTAACTTGAAGTTTACATAAAAATTAGGGAAACCTTGGTAAATACTTTTAGGTAAATTTTTAGGGAATAAGTTTCACCAAAACTTATATTTTTCTAAGTGTCAAAATTCTATATAAATTTTGACATAGTTTCCCCTAAAAATGGAGGTTTCCCATGTTTTCAGAACATGTGTTTATTTTCTTTTCAGATCATCACAAACAATCATTAACTCATTCAACACTTACCGAGTGTCAAAATCAAGTAAATTACACTACATCATGAACTTGAAATTTTTGTAAAAACTTGTAGTAACTTACCATGTTATTTAGTAGGTTTAGTTACCCTTAAAAACATGGTTATTTGTTTGTAAATCACTTTATTAAAAGATTTAGTCATTTACAACTTGTAAGATGATTTTTCTGAAAATATTTCTTTTGTATTTTTCTTGTTACAATCATGTTCCTAGTCTTGTTTAAACACTAAAAAATATGATTAGTTTGCTTAGAAACCACGACTTTGTAAATCTCATAAATGAACTTGGTTTCTTGAGAAAATTATTTTTGTAATCATCTATTTACAAGATTTGTATTTTGTTTAAATCACCTTTACATATGAAAATCAATTTCATCATTCAAGTTCATGAAGACATAAAGCACGATGATCTTGGTCTTTCACAAGATCACCACTTTAACTTACTAGATCATGTGTTTAATCACAATCTAGTAGGTTTCTTATGATGTCTAGCATCACTTAACACAAATCATCATTCATCAAGAAGTAACTCATCATCATTTACATGTGTTCTTATGTATTTAAGCTTATGTTAAAGTATCATGATCATGTTCTTTTGTGTTCTTCAAGATTAACAATGTATATCATCTTTTAACCAACAATATATGAAGTAACAAGTTACAAGGAGCTTACTACTAGCACAAGGGCTAGGGAAGAACTCAAGAAGTTGTAGATGGCAAAAGTGTTGGATAAAAGCAAATGAGGAAGGTCCCTCAATCTCCAAGAACACCAAGCTTGTTTGTAACCCTTATTGCACCTTGTGTACACTTGAGATTGGTTGAACTTGAGTTGAAGATGGTGGTGGTGTTGATGGTGGTTTCGGCCGTGAGCCAAGGAGAGGGAGAGAAGAAAGTGGTGGGTGTTTAGTGTATGAGGGAATGAGGGAGATGAAGTGTTTTTATAGTACAAGACAAGATCTCTAGTAAATCTTCATAAGATCTCATAATATCTAAATGAATCCAAGGAAAATTAAATGGGATCTTGGTGAATCAAGGGAAAGATCACACAAGATCAAAGGTGGGGCCTCCCATGACCGTCCACTTTAAAAGGGTGGGGGTGGGGGGGTTAAAGTGTAAATTTCAATCACTAATTTCATAAATAAGTTAGTTTTCAAGTATAAAGTTTAGGGATTTAATGTGTTATTATGTTATAAGGGGTGTTATGGTGTTCAGGGATTATAACTAGCTCAGAAACATTAAAACAATGATTCTAGTAATATTTTGATGTTTCGGGTAATGTCCGGTTGTTCGGTTAGATACCGGTTCGTTAAAGTGCTAAATTGCACCGTTTAGTGTCCTTTAAGTACTCTTTTGTGACACTTTTAATTCCCGACACTTAGGAAGGTATTCTGGACTAATTAGTCATATTTTTACATGTTACTAACTCCTTACAACGCTGAATTTTGCTTAAATATATGAAATTCAGCATTTAAAGTGTGTTTCGGGTGCTTTTCAGTGCGTATTTTAGCTTCCGGAAAGTCTATATGTTAACCCTTGTATATACTCTTGGGTTTCAATGCATTTTAGACTTTGGACCTACTCCTAGGCCCCAATTCTATTGTCTGACTGCTTTCTGCAGAATTGTTAACACAATGTGTCTTACCGGTGAGTTTACTAGTATTTCTGACGCAACGCTATCATTAAAGCAATATTTATAGTATAAAACGTGCATGAATTCACAAGTATAGCATGTAATCAGACAATGTTGACATTTAAGCACATAATTGCAGTTATTAAGTATTAATTAAATTGTACAGAAATTACCGGTTTTGTGCCAGTTGTCACAAACCATTTACGAGAAGTGTTAAAGATACTAAGGCGGGAAAGATTATATGCTAAATTCTTGAAATGCGCCTTCTGGTTACGAGAAGTACAATTCATAGGGCACGTCATAAGTGCCGAAGGAATATTGGTGGATCCATCGAAGGTGGAAGCAGTATCAAAATGGAACCCTCCAAGGAATTCATCCGAGATTAGAAGTTTCTTGGGGTTGGCAGGTTACTATCGAAGATTCATTCAGGATTTCTCCAAGATTGCATCGCCTTTAACCAAGTTAACCCGCAAAAACGAGAAGTTCATCTGGGAAGATGATCAAGAAAAGGCATTTCGGACATTAAAGGAAAAGTTAACCTGTGCACCGGTGTTGACTTTACCTGAAGGTACGGATTATATGGTAGTATATTCAGATGCATCACACCTAGGCCTTGGGTGCGTGCTGATGCAAAGAGGAAGGGTAATTGCGTACGCCTCAAGACAACTCAAGCCGCATGAAACAAAATACCCGACTCATGATCTTGAGCTGGCAGCCGTAGTCTTTGCCTTAAAGATCTGGAGACATTACTTGTATGGTGTGAAATGTACTATTTTCACTGACCATAAGAGTTTAAAGTATTTCTTCGATCAAAAGGAGTTGAATATGAGGCAGAGGCGCTGGTTAGAAATAGTGAAGGACTATGACTTCGAAATCCACTATCACCCCGGAAAGGCCAATGTGGTGGTGGATGCCCTTAGCCGAAAAGATGAATACACTCCAATTCGAGTACGGTCCATGCAGTTGGTAGTAACTTCAGGCTTGCTTGAACGAATTCGAGAAGCCCAGATTGAAGCAGTAAAGGAAGAGAATTGGAAGAAAGAGCGTATAAAAGGGTTGATAAAAGAGTTGGTTGAAGGAAGTAATGGGATGAAATACCGGAATGGTAGGATTTGGGTCCCAAGCACATGTGGTGTTAAGGGTCTTCTGCTTGACGGGGCTCACAAGTCTCGCTATTCGATCCATCCCGGAGCAACTAAGATGTATAGAGATTTGAAACAAAACTATTGGTGGCCGGGGATGAAAAGAGATGTGGTTAAATATGTGGAGAAATGCATGACTTGTTCACAAGTCAAAGCGGAACATCAAAAGCCATATGGCAAACTTCAACCTTTGGATATTCCGGTTTGGAAATGGGAACATATTACTATGGACCTATTGACTAAACTGCCAAAGACGACACGGGGATTTGATGCCATTTGGGTAATTGTGGATAGACTAACCAAAAGTGCCCATTTCATCCCCATCCGAGAAACCTATACGTCAGAAAGGATGTCGGAGGTGTACACTAATGAGATAGTAGCACACCACGGAGTGCCGGTATCCATCGTGTCCGATAGGGATACCCGGTTCACTTCAAGCTTCTGGCGTGATTTCCAAGAGCAAATGGGAACTAAGTTGTTCTTTAGCACCGCGTACCATCCTCAAACGGATGGACAAAGTGAAAGAACAATACAAACATTGGAAGATATGTTACGGGCATGCATTATCAACTTCGGGGGTAGCTGGGATATTTACCGTTGGTTGAATTTTCATATAATAACAGTTACCACGCAAGCATCGGTATGGCTCCGTACGAGATGCTTTACGGTAGAAAATGCCGAACTCCGGTGTGTTGGGGTGAGGTTGGTCCGCGCGAACTTGCACATAAGGATGTAGTCAGAATCACGAATGAAAAGATTGACCTGGTCCGAGCTCACTTGAAAGCGGCTCAAGATAGACAAAAGTCATATGCAGACAAACGAAGAAGACCAATTGAGTTTCAAGTTGGTGATAAGGTGATGTTGAAGGTATCACCGTGGAATGGAATAATCCGGTTTAGAAAAAGGGGAAAATTAAGCCCAAGGTTTATTGGGCCATTTAAAATCATCGAGCGGGTCGGTAAGGTAGCATACCATCTCAAACTGCCTGAGGAGTTGAGTGGGATACATAGCACGTTCCACGTATCACATCTCCGGAAATGTCTAGCCGAAGAAACAGCTTACATCCATTATGATGACATTGAAGTGGACAATAGCCTTAACTACGCAGTGAAGCCGATTACGATTTTAGATCGTAAGGCGAAAAGCTTGAGAAACAAAGTGATTAATCAAGTAAAGATCAAATGGGAACACCGAAAAGGATCAGATACCACTTGGGAGTCTGAAGAGGAAATGAGACGACTCTACCCTTCACTTTTCGGTACGTGTATGAATGTTAATTTTATACATGAACAGGTTTCGGGGACGAAACCCTCTTTAAGGAGGGTGGACCTGTAACACCCCAAAATAATTAATAGTTAAAATACCAAGTATTAAATGGAAAGAAGTTAGTAAATTGACATTAGACTAATACATATAACTTGAGGGGCTGATTTAGCAAAAAGGGAAAACTTGTTATTAATAAAACAAAACAAATAAAACATACACACACATATGAACGTGTGGGTGTGTGCGCGACCAGAGGAAAGAAACAGAGACCAAACCCTAGTTCTTGATCAATTCCACCAAATTGAGCCCCTAAATCAAACAATCCTGAATGCATGAAGCTGAATTAGAGCCTATAACATCATTCTTCACAAGGTATGTTGAGAATTTGATGTATGTTTATGTATTAGGTTTTTGATGAAATCTATGATGCTCAATTGGGGTAAAATTATGTTGAAATTATGATAAAGATAGTGAAATCTACATGATTCTAATCAAGTTGATAAACATAAGTAGAACAAATGCCATGATTAGGTATTTAGTTGAATGCATAAGTATGAACAAATGGGTTTTGATGTATAAGATCGGAACTCATGAAATCTGGAAGTTTATGATGATGTTTGAATTCATAACAATCGGAAATTTGATAGAAAAAGGTATAAAAGATATGTCTACTTGTTAAGTAGGAGTTTTGTTGGCTAAAAACTTCAACAACTTGAGGGACATGGCTAATGATAAAATACGCGCATAAAGTTTTTGACGAAACGCTTTAATGAAATATTAAGTTTAATAATTCCCCAAATGATGTTGATGTAAATTTGTGAATGAGATATGGACAAATGTGCATATTGTGAAATTGAGAAAAAGGGAATATTAACGATTGGGTTGCACGTTATAGGCAACTCGGGTGAAGCTTCGGGGAGTCAAGCCGGGGAAAACGCAAGGTTGAAGGAAAAGCAATAAGGTATGTGGCTAACGCTTCATTACTATTGTAAATTAGTTTGTCATTGATATTCATTGGTAATTTAGAATGTGAAGATTTAAGTGGCTTGATTTGCTTGAATAATGGACTTCATAATGGCAAATCAAGCGAGTCATTAAGGGTATGTACAAACCGGGTAACAGGAGTACCTTATCCGTAATCTATAAGCCCGGGTGATGGGTAGTAACGTGAGTGTTGAACATAAAGAACCCAAAGATGGGTCACTTTGTTACGAAGTAATATCCTGTATTGTGTTTTGACATTTTAAAAGTGCGAAACTGGAACAAACGGGGCAAAACAGCAACACATGAAGAATATGCAGCAGCTACCGTAAGTTACGGTAGCGAGTAAAATGTTTTGACGTTTTAAAAGAGTGAAACTGGAACAAACGGGTCAAAACAGCAACACATGAAGAATATGCAGCAACTACCGTAACTTACGGTAGCGAGTAAAATGTTACGGTGGTTTTCAACTGTCTTACGGTAGCCTATTATCACGCAGTGGCTACCGTAAGCTACGGTAGAGTCCATGCACTTTTGTTGAATTTTGTATACTTTAGTTAATCGAATCCGTTTTTGAGCATAGTTTCGATTATACTAAGTTCTAAGGATCTTAATATACTTATGTTTGTTGATATTTCCAGCTTTTAGGTAATACGAGTACGTGGATGAAGGTCTAGTCAATGCTTCCGAACGGAACACATTCAAGATCTTATTCCGCATCTTTTGTCTTATTTAGTTATTCGTAAAACTTATGTAATAGAATGAACACTTATGTATCCTAATGTTGTTTTAAATGTTCGTTAAACTCGTAAGTACTAAGCTAAGGTTAATGTAAATGTTTTGGTTTGACTTTTAAAATGATTAGTCTTATCATGTCGATAAGACCTTATATTTATAAAAGTAGAGTGTTACATCTTGACCTTCTTTTCTATGTCCAGCACCATACCAACACGTCTTCTTAAGATGACCAATTTTTCCACAAGTTTCACATTTCCTATACCTACATCGCCCAATATGATGACGTAGACAGTTGTCGCACTTAGGGAGGATACCCATGTATCTTTTTCCCTTTTTGGCCTCGATGCGTGTATTTGCCCGAGCACCTTCTTGGAAATCAGTGAGCTTCCTTTTGTTCTTTCCAAATTACTCCACCTGAGTCTCCTTCTTCTCGTCAGGGGTCGAAAGTTTTTCCAATCTATTGTGCTTCCTTAGTGAGCGCCATACTTGTAACAACCCAGCATAACCGCACCATGATATTGTCCGCTTTGGCGGCCAGCACGCCCTCGGCGTCCGCCCCTCACGGTTTTCAAAACGCGTCATCATGGTGAAGGTATCCAGCCCCTTATAAGTAAGCCTTTGTTCCCCTTCACAACCGATGTGGGGTGTCACAATCCACCCCCTTTAAGGGTCCAGCGTCCTCGCGGGACCTGGCACCACCGGTTCGGCCCTGGCTCTGATACCATCTGTAACAGCCCAGCGTAACCGCACCATGATATTGTCCGCTTTGGCGGCCAGCATGCCCTCGGCGTCCGCCCCTGACGCGTTTTGAAAACCGTGAGGGGCAGACGCCGGGGGCGTGCTGGCTGCCAAAACGGACAATATCATGGTGCGGTTACGCTGGGCTGTTACAATACTCAAGTTACTCGCATCGATAGTTGTTGGAGGCGTTGATGCTGTCATCAAGCTCAGAACCTGAGGCGCCAATCCCCAGATGTATCGTTCAATCCTCTTAACCTCCAGTTCCACCAGATATGGAACAACTCGCGACAAATCGTGAAGTCTCTGCACATATTCCAACACCTTTGGACCTTCCATCTTCAAGTTCCAGAATTCAATTTCCAGCTTCTGGATTTCCATCTGAGAACAATACTCCTTACGCATCAATTCTTTCAACTCATCCCATGTCAAAGCATACGCAACAGCCTCGCCCATCGTCTGAACCCGAAGGTTCCATTGTGACACAGCGTCATCTTGAAACAATCCAGAAACGTGTGTGACTTGTTGCCCTGGCGTACATACGCTCATTCGCAAAACATAATCCGTATTCTCGACCCATCTCACAAAAGCTATGGCACCCCCAGTGCCATCGAAGTTTAGAGGCTTGCAGTCCAAAAACTGCTCGTAGGTACAACCTGTACCCAAGCAACATCATCACAGAAGGCATTAGCAAAGGACATTCGGAAATGTCTAAACGTATTGTAATGTGTCTTAGGTGACTTAAACATTACCGTTAGGTGGGTTATTCCCTGAGGTACTTCCGCTGTGTCTGTAGCGAAGAACCTCGTGCCGAGCTGTGGCCTGTGCGATGTGCGCTTGTAATTCTGCCTCGGTCAGCCGAATGATCTCTTGATGAGACATCTTCTAAGAAGGAGTTCGGATTGGTTAGGTCTTATTGGTTCAGGGAATGTATATAGTTGCTTAGAGGTCGTATATACATACACATATTAAATCATTATCTCAAATAATCAAACAACAGCACAATCATAGCATAAACAAGTAAATGGAAATATGTTTAATGATAACATAACAAGCAAGCACGTTGTTGATTTACATGTTTAATGAGAACATGACGATTGGGCTTTCATTAATCATCGACCACGAAGTATTGTTACATGTTTTACAAAGTGTATCATATCAAAAGGAACACAGGATCACACTACCCTTGTCCAACAAGTCTACCAATCTACAAAAGTCTTACAATCAAAAGGTGGTCTCCAAAAGGCTTCACAAGCTCAGCTCAAAAGTGGTGCCCTCATCAAAGGTAATGCATTTGCATAAAACCAAAAACCTACTGTACTGATGGCGGAGGAGGATGAGGGAGGAAAATCAAACTGAGAACATGTGCGAGCTCCTCCTCGAGCTTGTGCACATGATGAAGCAAATAACTGATCTGCTGCTCGACCGTAAGAAATCGAGCATCAAACTCTGGAAAAGGAGTAAGAGGAGCAGGTGCACGTGCGAAAGGAGGCGGTGATGAACATGGGGGAACAAAAGTAGACTGACAAGGACACGGTAAAGGATGCGGTATCGACTCAAGCTCCAAGTCTCTGCGACTCATAACTTCAAATCGAAGCTGAAACAAATAAAGTAACTCATCCTGTGTATAGCCAACAAAATGCGAGGGATGGTAGGGGTCTGAGGTCGGCATGGAATATGGCGGGGACCCTCGGAATGGCTCATCAGTTGGTGAAGAAGTAAAAGGAGCAAAAGGTGCAGACTGGGGGGATGTGTGGAAAAGCTGCTGAAACATGAGGTCATGACTAGGCTGCTGGCCTGAAGTACCTTCCCCTGGACGGGGTGCAGGGATGTTCTGTAAGAAAATGGTAGGTAAATCAACACGATGGACATCAGACTCCACAGAAGGAAAAGGAGCAACATTAGCGGGTGCAGGTGCAGGTGGGGGAATAAGGGGCCCAATAACAGGAGGGTCGACGGGTGCAGGAACTGGATCAGATATGAGGGGTGCAATGTCAGGTATACCAAAAGGAATATGGTCATGAACAGGGAAAGGCTTAGAATCAGCGGGTGCAACATCGGGCTGATCAACAGGAATAAAATCTAGCTCAAGATCAAGCTCAAAGTCGTGTGGAGGAGATGGTGCAGCTGACATGGCTGTATCGTCATAAGAATCAGTGGCATAGCGTCGTAATCCAACTGCCTGCAAGGCGGAAGACGTCACAGACTCAAAGGAATCTGAGACAGAGTGTAAACTAGAGTCGGAGGAAATCTCAATAATAGGGATCTAAAAAAGTGGAATAACAACAACGTCCTCATCTTGCTCTCCATCACCATGGACATCATCAAGAGGACCATCAACAAACAAATCGACGTCAACATCAATCAAATCGTCAAAAGGCAAATCCTCGAGAGGAATGGCCACTAAAGGAGCGGGGGCAAGGATCGGTGCCACGACGTGCTCACCATCGGGATGCCCGATGATAAGATGATCGTGAACTGGAATGGGAACAACAAAAGGATCCTCGTCTGGAATACCATCAGCAAGCGGTAAGTCATCTCCAAGGTCAGGCAACGCGAACGGCTGAAAGTCGTCGTCGTCTGATAGCAAATCTGGGTCACTCTCAGTATTGGATGTAAGGATCTCTGGCTCCGGGGTAATCTCATCATCGGAGGCAATAGTCATAGGGTCATCAGTATCGGACAATCCGCTCTCGGATGAAGACATAGTGTCTGTAACAAAACAATCACAACATATGCACATATATTAACTACCAACATTAAGTATGCAAGCAAAGTCAATGTATCTCGAAATCATGTATCCTTCCTAGTCTCCCAGACTAAACCACCCAGTCTCCCAGACTAAATCACCTAGTCTCCCAGAGTAAACCACCTAGTCTCCCAGACTAAACCACTTAGTCTCCCAGACTAAACCACTTGTGCAACCTTACTATCGTGTTTTGTGTCTGTTTGTAAAAATGTTTGTTTCCTAGATCTGGGCGTTTTGTGTATGCAGTGAAAACATGTTGTAAAAATATTTTCGTGAGAGCCCTAATGATTGTAGTGTAGACTCGAGAAAGAATCCTAGTTCGCTACAATCGAAGCTCTGATACCAAACTGTCACACCCTGACTTTTGCGAAAGCGTGATTTGGTGTGACTTGCTTAATATCATTGCATTCAACCATAACAAACAACTATATGATGAAACCATGATGTCATCCATAAACTTAAGTTTTAAAACATAATATCAACATTGTCTAGAAATCCAACATAGACTTCAAATCCAAATGGCAAACCATGTAAGTTGTTTTTAGAGTTCTATAAGGACTTAGCAAAAGACATAAACAAAAACTAGGCTTTGGAATATGTAGCCTATCCAGGATAGGATACACACTCTAAACCATTCGACACCGGATGACATCTTTTATTCCAAACAACACTTGAAACTTCAACGCCCGCCAGATCCAAACTTAGTTTCCTGAAATACATGTAGTTTGAAAACATCAACAAAAGTTGAGCGAGTTCATGTGATTTATATGTGTGCACGAATCATCCTTGAAAACATTTGTAAGTATGTAAGTATGTATTTGTAAACTGGTATGACGCAACAAGGAACATATTAAGTAATGTGTAGCTAGTACATTAACATGTGTGAAACGGCGTAGGAAGGCTCAAACCTAGCAGATTTTGCACCGGGCCTCCGGCTGTAAGACATAGTCACCTCATGGGCCACCCTGGTCCACATGGGTGTGGGATTGCTACACCCAAATAGATCTATCACTTATGCCCCTCGGTCCTAACACGAGGATTAATGGTCTTAGGAGTGCGCCTACCCATTCACATGATCTACTATGCAATCCTTAGCTAACCATACCAATTGTAATTGTTTGTAAACATTTTGTAACATGTACTTCACCCCCGAAGTTATAAAACAAAACAGTTAAAAGAAAAGGGGGACATGAACTCACAGTTTTGCGTTCTTCAACGGTAACTCAAAGCTTCCTCTAGAACGCACGACTACCTACATGCGTACTACGGTTCATTAGCCGGGTGGGTCGTGCCTTGATTTAGTATTAGTTAGTGTCTTTGAGTTACGTTCTTTGTGTCTTCAATATTATTCCAAGTTATATAATTATTTGTTAAAATAATAAATATTTTAACTTAAATTATATTTATTAAATTTTGGAATATTTGTTAAAACAATATATATTAACTTGGTACTTGTCAAGTATTTATACATGTATTTTCTTCCCAAGGATGGGTGTATTTGTATTCGTATTCTTAAACTTGTATATTTTTGCCATGTATTGGTGTCGTATTCCAGAGTGTATTTATACGTACGAGAATACGTATTTTTATTGTACTCATTAAGTATTCTTATACTTAATTTCGTATTATTTTTTCCGGAATATTATCTTTAATAAAAGTTCACCAATATATATATTTTCCAAGATATACATATTTTAAGAAATAGTACTTAGAAAATTTATTTATAATTTTCCTTCGGCAAAAATATTTATATTTTCATATAAGTTCCAAAAATAATATATTTTCAAGTCTAACTTAGAAAATATATATAAACTTATTTTTTCTCCAAAAATATTATATTTCATATTTATTTGAGAAAATATATATTTCTTCCAAAGGTAATATACCTTCTAATAATTCCAAGAAAAATATATATTTTTTTATTCACCCAAAATAATATATTTTCTTTTTGTCAAAAATATGATATAAATTTGTAATAATTGTAAAAATCATTTTTTTATTCACTTGGTCTCCAAAATACTATTTACCAAAATATACTTGCGAATAAATTTTCCGGAATATTTAGTAAGTTACATTCTTTTGTTCGGTTTCATCAATATTTTGTGTATTCTTTGTATATTTATTCCTTGGAATTTTGGTAATATTTTGGATTGTAATTTTTGGTATTTTGGTGGGTTATATTATTTTAAGTCCTAAAATAATATAACTAATACACATAGTATACAAATAAGCACACACATGGTGTCATCTAAATATATATTTCCTAAATACATATTTTGTCACTTTTATTTATAAAAACCAACCTCCAATATTTGAAATTTTGTAACAAAAATTATGGCAAACTTTATGTGAAAAATCCATAGTTTAAAATACGCTTGTAAATATTTGTTTAGAAACATTTTTTCTAAGTGTTTAATTTTTAGAAAAAAATTTGTCATAGTTTCCCCTAAAAATGGAGGTTTCCATACCTTGATGGTATATCATTTTCTTTTGTAAATCAACACAATCAATCCACAATCAACATTAAACAATCTACACTTACCAATTTTGCCAAAATCAAGCATAAACTACTACTGCATGATCTTGAAAATTTATAAAAATTTGTAGTAACTTAGTAGTGTATTTAGTAAGCCTTGTCACCCTTTAAAGTGTGGTTGATTCTTTAAAAACATCATTTTTAAAGAAAATAGATCTTTATAACTTGTAGTCACATTTTCTAAAAATGTTTCTTTATGAATTTTTCTTGTTACACATATGTTTCTACACTTGTTTATCCTCTAAAAATAAGGTTTATTTATTTAAAATCCAAGATTAAGTAAAACTTGTATTTTGAACTTTGTTTCTTGAAAAATCATCCTTGAAGTTTTAGATCTACAAGATTTACATTTGATTTTAATCATTATTTCACAAGAAAACACTATATTCTTTCAAGTTCATGTTTTTTGTGAGGATGAGTCATTAAACTCTAACATGTTCATCCTCTCATCTTGCTAGATTATGTTTTTAATCATGATCTAGCAAGATCATATGATGATCTACATCATTTTCATAAGCAAACAATGATCAACAAGTAAATCAACACATAAACATCATAGTTTCTTCATGATTCAAGCTTATGTTCAAGTTTCATTCCCTTGATTCTTAGTGTTCTTCAAGTTAATCATCATGTATCATCTTTTAACCACTTAGATAGGATGTAAAATGGAAAGATTAGTGTTCTTACCACTAGCTCAAGGCTAGGGATGATCAAGAGAAGAAAAGAGATGGATAAAAGCAAATAGAGAAGGTCCTTGAACTTTCGAAAGCTCCTAGCTTCCGTATGCAACCTCTAACACCTTTGTATAAGCTTGGAATTGATTGAAGATGAGTGAATGATGGTGGTTGTGGTGGTGCTAATCTCGGCCGAACCTAAAGGAGGAGAAGAAAGAAAGATGAAGTGTTGGTGTGTTGGAGTTATGAGAGGTTATGTCTTAGGTGCTGTTTGTTTTTTCTGCGGGAAAAGGTCTGCAGTCTGCAGACCACATCTGCAGGCATCTGCAGGAGAAGAGGTGGACCAAATGTCTGCAGTCTGCAAGGAGAAGAGGGTTTGTTTTTTTCCTTCTACAAAACCACTTTTCACACACACAACACACTTCTCTCTGCCTCAACTCTCTCTCTCTCTACAATCTGCAACAAAAATCACTATCCTCCCTCATCGATATTTTCTAGGGTTTCAAAACCCTCACTCCAAAACCCAACAACAAAAATCACTCTCCTCCCTCATCGATATTTTCTAGGGTTTCAAAACCCTCACTCCAAAACCCAAAAATGGCCAGACAATCCGGCACCGTCAAGTGGTTCAACGACACCAAAGGCTTCGGTTTCATCTCTCCTGAAGACGGCGGCGAAGAGCTCTTCGTTCACCAGTCATCCATCCGTTCCGACGGTTTCCGCAGCCTCGGCGACGGTGAATCGGTCGAGTTTGTGGTCGAGACCGGATCTGATGGCCGTACGAAGGCTGCTGAGGTCCTAATGAAGGTCCTGTTCAAGGAAGTACACGTGGCGGCGGCGGTGATCGTTATGGTGGCGGTGGTGATCGTTATGGTGGCGGTGGTGATCGTTATGGAGGCGGTGGTGGTTACAACAGCGGAGGTCGTGGTGGACGTGGTGGCGGTAGTTATGTGGTGAAGAAGAGGTCTGTGCCAAGAAGAGGTTCCAAGAAGACATGGGTGAATGTCTGTGTGGTGAAGAGGTCTCACAGACCTTTTTTAATGAAAGGTCTGCGAGAAAACAAACAAGCTGCGGACTCCAAACCTCTGCGCGCGTCTGCGCGGCGCAGACATAAGTGGCCAGAAGTGCTTCTGGCCAAAAAACAAACACCACCTTAGTGTGTATACTTATAATCCAATTTCCATGTAATTTCCATTATGTATTATGTCTAATAAAGAGTAAACAAGATCTATTTAAATATTAGGATAAAATCACAAGGTGGGGCCCTTGTTGGCCGTTCCATAGGTGGGGGGGGGGGGTAGTAGACTAGGTTTTAACCATGTAGTTAGGTTGTAGTTGAAATGTAAGTATATAGTTAGGTGTTTAGTTATTAGGTATTTATATAGTGTGCTATGATGTTCGGGGACCATAACTAGCTTGGTAATGTTAAAACAGTGCTTATAGTGAAAATTTGGTGTTTCGGGTAGTGTCCGGTTGTTCGGTTGGTTACTGGTTCGTTCAGGTGCTAAACTATGCAGTTTAGTGTGCTTTATGTACCCTTTTATGATAGTTTTGATTCCCGACACTTAGGAAAGCATTCAGGACCATTTAACCATATTTCTGCATGATATTAGTGTGTTTAAATGCTGATTTTCTGCAGAATTCTGCAGTTTAGGTGAGTTTTAGGCACTTTCCGGCACTTAAACTATCTCTAGGAAGGCAGTTTTATGATCCTTACTTTACTACACACTATACTAGTGTAATAATTGGTTTCTGGCCCATTCTAGATCTCAATACAACGTCTGTCTATTTACTGAACTCCGTCAGCATTTTTCTGATTTGTCTGATAATTGTGCTAACTGTACTTAATGCATCATTTAAGTCAGTAAAGTTCTCATGCAATAATGATATGACATTAAGCAATATGTGATGCACATGTATGTATATGGCAATAATCAAAAGGCAATTCAAGTAATTAATTGTAATTCAGCACAGTCATTAAGCACTAATCATTATTTAATAATTGTACAGATACCTGGAATTTTGACAGTTGTCACATCAGATCATTTTGGAGCTCTTAACCAAAGCAGGTCTTTCACAACCTCGGCTAATCTGGCCCTTGGTGACAGTCCACGTTTTGATAACCCTGTTCAGTATCGTTAGACTGTAGGGGCACTACAGTATCTCACCTTGACACGACTTGACATAGCCTTTGTTGTCAACAAAGTCTGTCAACTTATGCATTTTCTTACTGGAAAACCATTAGTTTGCGGTGAAACAGGTCCTTAGATATCTATAGGGCAGTTTAGATCATGGTCTTCTTTTCCAACAGTCTTCTGGAACCATTTTACACGCTTATATGGATGCTTACCATCGGTTTCTTACCGCCTACTCGGATGCAGATTGGGTTGGTTGTCCGGATGACCGTCAATCCACTAGGGGTTTTGACATTTATCTTGGTTCCAACCTTGTCTCTTGGGTGGCTTGGAAACAACGGACTGTCTCTCGGTCATCGACTGGATCTGAATATAAAACACTAGTCGATACAGTTACCGAGCTCACTTGGCTTGACTCTCTCCTGCTTCATGTTCTAGTGAAGTCTACTCCAATCTTATGGTGTGACAATCTTGGTGCCACATATTTATATGCAAATCCTCTTTTTCATGCTCGCACCAAACATGTCGAAGTTGATTGTCATTTTGTATAAGAAAATGTTGCTCAAGGGAAACTCACAATTCAATTCATCTCTACACATGATCATACTGCCTGTTGATGTTTTTATGAAGCCTTTGCCTTTACCATCAGAAAAATTTGTGACTTTACGTGACAAGCTACAACTCGTTGGCCTTAGCTTGAGGGGGAATATTAGGCAAATATTAGATACATATATACATGTTTGTATATTCGAAGGACTAATGTGTAATTATGTTTCCTATTTATATTCATTGTAATCCTTGTTTATGAAATACAATTTCCCTGATTTACTGATACCAAGTACCAAATGCTTATCCATACTGACAATGATGCATGCCCGTGCTGACATGAAAAGTACAAACACCCATGTGCTTGCACAAATGCATGACCGCGTTGACCAAATATGAGAAAAATACAAGTATGAGAGGGGACAACCGACCATGTCATGACCGTGTCTGGCCATGCATGGATGTGCATGGGTCAGATATTACACTATAAATAGATTCCCCATCTCCTCATTTTAACCACCCACTCCATACCATTCAACACACATTTGTCTCCTCTACTTCGTTCTATCATCCCAAGGTCGTCTTTCGTAGATTTGAGAAGTTGTAATTAAACACCACACTTGGCTTTGGTTGGTTTACTAAAACCACACCATAGTTAATCCACTAAGTGTGGGTAGGTATGTAATGGCCATTTTTGGCTAAACTTCCTGTATCTCTTTGGTATAGATAAACCTTGATGTTTATATTTTATGTTTGTAGTTTATTTTGGTGGTGCTTCATACATTTGAATTCTTAAACACTTTTATGTTTCATTGAATATGAGTTAAACTTGGGTTTTAAACTTGTGTGTATATATGTTTGCCTGATGTTGCGTTTTCACACTTTCGGGGGTAGGTCTTTATACAAACACGATTATCACACCTGAGTGGTGGGTAAAGTTTTCATTTTTAATTTTTCTATTTCGAAGTCATGAAAACCATAAATATCGTGGAATTGGCTTTGGTAACTTTGATTTGCAATATAGCTCTTGCATCGAGGTGCTACCGAGATTAGACTTTCAATTTTAAGTCTCGGGGTACTTTTAGCCTAGCAAGGGGATTTCACACGAAAGTATAAATTTTGTTTAAGTTGTTTTTAACTCATGCTCATACGGCGGCCGTGTATTTTTGGTCTTCCAAGTAATTTCGTGGGAGATGTGTGCCCTACATGGTCTCTTCGTTTTATGCATATGTATGAAGAGTAGGGGTGCAAACTAGGCAATTCGAGCTTGGGCCTTACATTACTCGAGCTCGGCTCGTTAGACTTTTCTAAAGCTCGAGCTCGTTCGGTTTGCGCTTATGTTTTTGGGCTCGAGCTCGAATTGTATACAAAAAATAAAGCTCAAGTTCGGCTCGGCTCGAGCTAAATTGACAAAAACCTTAAATAAGACAAAGCTTAGCTCAACTTGAGCTCCTTAAACGAGCCAAAGCTCAGCTCAGACTTGGCTGGATATGAATTAATACATAGAAGTCTAAAAAGATATAAGGATAGTTAGCCTGATGTGGTCTTTCCCATTTCATGATGGGATGCCCTATATACACCATCATTTAAATAACTTCAAATACTGCTTATTACTTATTGCATCAAGGGGATCCAAGGCAAAATGGTCTTAAATATTTGATTGATTGCCTCTAACTTTATTTGTTTTTATTTTTAGAGTTAATTGCCAAAATTGTCCTTGAGGTTTGGGCACGTTTGCCATTTTCGTCCAAAATGACACTTTTGTACCAAATTGCCCCCAACGTTTGTAACTTTTTGCCATTTTCATCCAAACCACTGACTTAGTTTATTTTTTCTGTTAAGTTGAGGATATTTGGATGAAACTGGCAAATATAAAACCACAGAGACGATTTTGGCAATTTACTCAAACCCTTTTTAATTTCTTTTATTTATTATTTTTGTTACATATATAATAAAAAATAATATACATGGAGTTTTTAGAAAAAAAATAATAGTTTTGTCACATATTTTTTATAAATTTTCATCCAAATCACTAACTCAGTTTATTTTTTCTGTTAAGGTGAAGGATGTTTTAAATTTTATAAATTAAGACAGAAATTAATTTACAGTTTCTTTATATAAATCAGTTTTATAAAGAGAAAACGTCATTGGTGTGCAACACATAACAATCGATTATAACTTTTAGTATTTATCAGTTGTAGAGATTATGAAAAAATTGTAAAACGTTACATATTTTTAAAATGTGTTGAGCACCTAGGAAATATGTTGGTAGAAATAAAATATTTATTTAATTAAGATTATGAGGGTAACTAACTAATACATATTCTGAGTGACTTGAGTAAAGAAACTTTTGGTTCATAGCATTATAATTACAACTAGGTTAGAACCCCGTGTAATACACGGGTTGAATAAATGTAATTTTATATACTAAATAATAAAAAATATATCTTTAAAAACCTCGTTTATTACATGGGTTGAATAAATGTAATTTTATATACCAAATAATAAAACAATATATCTTTAAAAACCTCGTTTATTACATGGGTTGAATAAATGTAACTTTATATATTAAATAATAAAAAAAGTTATATCTTTAAGAACCCCGTGTATTGTACGGGTTGAGTAAATTTAATTTTATATATTAAATAATGAAAAAAGTTACATTTTAATAACCTCATGTATTGTATGGGTTGAACACATATAATTTTATATATCAATCAATAAAAAGTTATATCTTGTTATATATTTATAAACCCTGTGTATTATATGGATTGAATAAATCTAATTTTATATACCACATAATATAATAAAGTTATATTTTTAAAAACCCGGTGTATTACACGAGTTGCGTAAATGCAATTTTGTATAGTAAATAATAAAAATATTATATCTTTAAAAAACTTCTTTTATTACACGGGTTGAATGAATCTAATAAAAAATTATATCTTAAAAAAATGAACGAATATACTCAATATATGATGGATGGGGTGATTGCGGTGATGGTTCTTATAAATGTCAAGTAAACATAGTGAATACCGTATTTGAGTTGAGAGTTGAACACGAAAATAAAAGTATAGAACCAATAAACATTGATTAATATTTTTGTTTACCCTTTATAAACATTTTTGAAATAAGTTCTACACTTAACTACTTTAGTTTAATAAAGTAAATAAATCATTTACATTATATTAATTTATTTATATTTAGTGTACCTTTTTTTTTAATTTCAGGATAAATAATTTTGAAATCTAATAAATATTTTAAAATATTATATTATCTCCTATATAAATTGTTTAAATTTATATTAAATTTAATTTTATAATTATCTTTTAATTAATATTAATTATCTATAATTAAGTAGGAGAGAAAAATTAGATGCCTCCAATGAATGACATGTGTCATCTCATTGGTTTCTTTTATTATATGGTATAGATTTGGTGGGTAATTTTAAAGTTTGGTAACGATACGTTGTTTGATAGAGGGGGGGGGGGGGCACTGGCTTCTGTTTTTCCTTAGAAGCGAATTCAAAAGATTTGAAAATGAATTACAAACTTGGTACATATGATAAGATTTTTTTATTTGACTTTTTTCAATAAGGTCACCAACATTTTAGTTTTATAAAATTTAGAGGTTTAAGTAGATTTTATTTTTATAAAAATGATCTATATAAAAATTAGAAATTAATTTCTGTCTTAGTTTATAAACATCCTTCACCTTAATAGAAAAATTAACTTAGTTAGTGGTTGGATGGAAATTTATAAAAATTATGTGAGAAAACTATTATTTTTTTTTCATATAAAAATTGCATATATATTCTTTTTTATTATATATGTAACAAAATAAATTAAATAAAAGAAATTTAAAAGAGTTTTAGTAAATTACCAAAATCGTCCCTGTGGTTTTATATTTGCCAGTTTCATCCAAATATCCTCAACTTAACAGAAAAAATAAACTAAGTTAGTTGTTTGGATGAAAATGGCAAAAAGTTACAAACGTTGGGGGCAATTTGGTACAAAAATGTCATTTTGGACGAAAATGGCAAACCTACCCAAACCTCAGGGACGATTTTGGCAATTAACTCTTATTTTTATGTTTATTTAGTCTACTTTTACAGAATTCTCCTTTATCCTAGACTCGACTAGACAACAAGGGTTGAGTAGTAGGAGCTACAAAAGCATAGGGTCGACACTTGGTTATAAACCACATCATACCACTATACGATAAATGCAATAGCATATTTGTGTGTAGCATGTATAAGTTAAAAACCATATTTTACAAATTTAAAACAAGATTTGTACAAGAAAATCCCTATAAGACCTGAATTTAAACGGGTGAAACCCGATCCCTTTCCCCAAAAATAGCCCGTTACCACCCGACCCCCTTTGGCGAGAACCCGATTCTAACCTTTCCTGACTCAACCAGACCCGATTCTAACTAGTGGTGCACAAATCGGGTTTTTTTAAAAACCGGGTTTCGGGTAGGATCGGGTACGGGTAGGACCGGGTTTTACAAAATCGGGGTTTTTTTAAAACCGGGTCGGGTCCGGGTCCGGGTTCTCTACCAAAAATGTATACCCTATATACCCGGGTTCGGGTAGGGTTCGGGTCGGGTTTTATAAAACCCGGGTATTATAATACCCTATTTCCGGGTTCGGGTCCGGTTCGGGTATTCATCGGGTAGGGTTCGGGTATGCATCGGGTTGGGAAAAAACCCGCACCGGGTATTAAAAAAACCCGACCGGAACTATCTATATCTATAGACCTTTATAAAGCATTTCCCATGTCTATAAATGTAATTTCGCAGCCAATTTTTAAGACGTGATCCCAACAGTCATGCCTTATTACCCTAATTTTTCATCCCTGCTCCCAAATTTGCCCTCATTCAATGAGTTTTCACTCACTTTTTACGGGCATGTTTGGCTTAACTTATTTCCAACTTCTCCAGAAGTCCTTTTGGAAAAAAAAGTCACAAAAACATGACTTTTGCCTGAGAAAAAGGACTTTTGTCCTAAAAATGGAATGCCAAACACTCAAAATAAGGACTTTTGAGGCAAAATAAGGAAAGCCAAACATGCACTACGTATCTTTCAATGATGAAATCAATTCTTTGGTTGGTTATGGCAATTAAATCGTTGATGATTGATGATCATTGAAACTGGGTGGGAGCGATTAAAGGAAACCGATGAATCCCCCGTAGAAAACCACACGCCTCTTCATCTTCCTGCTCAGTTAAACCCTTTATGAAGCAAGTTAAAGCAAAATTGATTGCAATCACCCTACCAGTTTTCATAAATCATGGATTCTTCATTCCTTCAGGTTCCGTTCAATACACAACAACCAAACCACCGATGCTCTATTCCTTGTTGCGACGCAGGAGACCGGGTGCGAACCAACGAGCCACCGCCGGCCTCCTCTGCCGCGAACCAACCACCTTCCGGAGCCGCCGCCAGCTTCACTCTCCAATTTCCTTCACTTTCGGTGAGTTTTCTTTGTTTCAGTTCATCTAATTTCTTTATTTTTGTTTGTCGATCCTTTCCAAATTCAGACGAGGAACGATAATCGGTAGTTCTATTCTGATTTTATTTTAGCATTTGCTGCCTCATGATGTTTTGCTTTGTTGATTGCTTATACCTTTAGATCCCCAATTTTAAATTTTCTTTTGTTGAAATTGTAGGGTGGCTTGGAATTCCTGAAGAAGAAGTCTGCCATTGAAAATCATCAATTGAAACGACCAGAAACCGTTGTGTCCATTCAAATTCCCATCATCACCTCAATTGTTTTGGAAATTCATCAATTGAAGACACAAATTCAATGTATCTTCTGTTTCGATTACCCACAATTGATGGCCTTTGGAAAGAAATTCATCAGTCAAGGCTTTATGGTACCTGGTCTCTCTATCTAACAACGTGGCTCTATGAAGGTATTTTCCTGGCATAAGGTTATTATTATATTTCATTTTTAACTTTTTTAAAAATTTATAATATATGTTGCTTTGACACATATGACATTTGCAGGATCCTTGTAGGCCGAGAGATGCAGTTGAGTTGTGCAAAAAGGCTTGTGTGAAGATAAGAAACAAGGGTTAAGTAATACCCTTGTTATTATTATATTAGATGTCGTATATATAATTTGGTGTTTCTAGATTGTAGGCTGACATTGGTCTAGCTATGGAAATCCAAGGAACCGAAGTTGCGAAAGAAAACAGTGATATTATCATATTGGATGATAACGGGTCCACAGACGAGGAAGCAAGCACCTTTATTAAACACATCGGAATGTCGTATTTGCCAAGAGGAAGGTTCAACTGATACTTTAGAGATACCATGTTCCTACAATGGTAGTCTTAAGGTAATCCACATCGTCTAATTCAAATAAGATAAGACATTGTGTAGTAAATGGATGTGGTTTAAATGCTTAGAGTTGTAATAATCACTTTTGATGGTGTTGAGTTTTTAAGATTTTTTTGGAAGTAATAATGAAATAAGGGTCAAAAAGCAATTTTACTCTAAATTAATATATGAAGTTACAGATGTGATTAATAAATTAATAAACGCTTTACAGCTAACTGTTTTATTTCTTTGATTGGAAGGTCTGAGAAGGGTTGGAGACTCTCAAGTAGATTATGCCCTTGTAAAGGTATTATTTTTAATTTCTCAATTCTTCTTTTGACGATTTTTTTTGGCTGGCCCTTGTTCTATAATCATAGAATCTCCGGTGTTCAAAAAAAAAAAATCAGTTACAATGGATTCTTAAGCTGCAATACAAAAACCCAATATGCAGAGCCTTTGTCTATAATAAAGAAACGATCATGCAGTTGGAGTGATTATTATGAATGGAGAGGCATCCCTTTAGATTCGCCCGTTGCTCTTCTTCTTCACTGGGTACTATTACTTCTTGTGAAGAATAAAAATATATTTCATAAAATGTACAGATAGGTGCTAGACGTATATGGTTATATTTATGTATTTAGCCATCTTTGGTGACAACTATTGCTAATACTTCTAACTTTTGTTTCAGCCGTTGACCATATATCAAGCCATTCAACTTGCTTTTGTTTAACAGCCGATCATTGAAACTACAGATAAACTTTGCATACACTACCTAGGTATTTTCCGCAAGGTTTATTTAGTTGATTTCCAAACATCCCTTTTGAGCTACTGGTTTTTTCATTTTATTTAGTTAATTTCCGTTTTGAAGGGCCAGAGAGGGAACTTTATCAAACCGCTGTCTTTGGGGAGTTGCATGCTCTTCTTCCTGGAGTCCAACTACATATAGATTTTGTCGGGCTCGCAGTTCCACATGACAGGGCAGCATTACATGTTGCTAAGAAATATGATTTGTTGATAAGAAAAAGGTAAAACGTACATATAGTGGCCTGGCTTGCAAGTTCAAGACAACCTATCATTGTTATGGTATGTGCAGTTAATAGTGGTGGGATAGCGGCATAGTTATTAATAGCGAATAGCGGACGATAGTGACAAGCTACCTATAGGTGTTAAATAAGGTTTTTTGTGTTGGAAATTTTGTGTAGATTAGGAACTGAGGTTGGTTGGTAGTTTGAGAAAAGTGATTGTAATATTGGTTGAAAGATGGAGTTGTTGAATGTGTGTTTGGTACGGGTAGTAAAAAGGTTTGGTAATGTTTAAAGTAAGGGAAAGAGTGGCTGGAAAAGCCGCAGTTTGGAAATGGAAGGTGTAATTTGTGCTTATGTAATTTGTTGGTCTTGATAAGGATAACTGGATAAGTAGGTGGTTGTTGTTAGTTCTGATATCTTGATATACTGTGTTAAATTCAGGGAATTATGTGTTTTAATTACTTGACTGGATCTTGAAAATCTAATTTTGAGTACTTTGGGGTGTTTTTATGCATCAAAGAGTTGTACAATAGGTTTTTTGGCTTGTAACTGTAGGTAATATATAAATCTTATTTATAAAAGTAACATATGTTTGCATGTACTTGAATGTAATCCTGAACTTGAAATGTTGTCTATTATCTCTTTTGAAAATTTGAACTGTGTACTAAAGTTTTGGAAGGTGAGTTGTCCAATCACAAATGCCCTAAATATTGTTTAGTTAAAAGCTCACAAGGTGCATGTCAGATGCTCAAGCAAGGCGAGAAGCTTCAAAGGTGCAACTGAGGTGCACGCCTTAAACAAGGCGCAGGCAAGGCAACAACACATGATTTAGATTGTTTCAACTGTTTTCATCTAAGATATGACCATTTGGTTGATGATGAACAACAAATCTTGCTTATTTTTTTGTGAACTGTTATCAGTTGTAAACTTTCTATAATTCTATTGTATTCTTTATTTTACTTGTGCCTTGTAAAATGGTACTATTTTTTTGTTTATTGTATAGTAGATTTATTTTACTAAATAAGAGAGTTTTTTTATTGATATTTTGAAATCATAAATTGACAACCAAAACTTCGACTGCATATAAAATAATTACCCATAAATTATAAAATAAAATATTATTTTCCTTTTATAGTCTACATTTTGACATATATTAGAACACTGGGTGTGGGTGTGACTTTTACGTGTATACGAATTTTTTATGTTTCTAGGTTTGAATTATGTTCTCGACCCATATTGTCGACTCCGCTGCAACGCGCGGGTTCCCCACTAGTGCTTATAAAATGTATCAAACATAACTCTCACACATAGACATCAAATCTATTGATAAACAGAGGCACAATTTATAAACAGAGGCACAATTTATAGTTCTTCATGTGGTTATTCTTGAACTTTATAAACAGAGGCACAATTTATTAAATACAAAAACTAATAATGATATTAAACAAACAAAGAAAATAGAAGGGCCAACATATATTGGCATATTTGTTTCCACTTGTAATGAAATATACTAAATAATTAAGTAGCGGTGGCAAATATCATTAGAAACCTAATAATTAAACAAGATTACATCAAAGTACATACATAATTTTGTTAAATCATAAGAACTAGAAGTCTTAATGCGTACATAATTAAACAAGATTACATCAAAATCGGGTTTTTTTAAAAACCGGTTCCGGGTATTTATAAAACCCGGTTCCGGGTTCGGGTATTTATAAAACCGGGTTTCGGGTATAAACCGGGTATAAAAAAAACCGGTTTCGGGTTCGGGTTTTAGATCAAATATGCATACCCGGTCCCTACCCTACGGGTAGGGTCGCGTTCGGGTATAAAAAACCCGGGTTTTATAATACCCGGTTCTGGGTTTTTTTTTTCGGGTCCGGGTTCGGGTTTTTTGTGCACCACTAATTCTTAGGGCTGTTCACGAGCCGAGCCGAACCGAGCGGACCTTTGCTCGTGCTTGGCTCGTTTACAAACCGAACCGAGCAGAGCGGCTCATTTAAAACCGAGCCTCAAATCAATCGAGCATTTTTCGAGCAATAAAAATTACGAGCGAGTGTCGAGCGAAATTCGAGCGATTTGGACAACCGTGTCGCCCGATTTAAATTTGCTGAGAGAGATAGTGACAATGTTGTGTCTCAAGTTTTCATGTCTTTAAAAATATGCACATTTAGTGGCACAATATTTTTCTTATTAATAACAATGTTGTGGCCGACGAGGCGATAATCATATTGCACAAACATTTACGTTGAGAGCAGGAGACGATCGACTTAGGGTAACGACATGAAACATTGAGACGATGAACAAACTATCTTTTATCGGTTTAGGGTTTAACTTTTAGTTTTAATATTAATCTTTTTATTGGCGTGGTTGGGCTAGTACGTATAGATATAGTTGTAAATTTGTATATCGTTTACTGAAATCTAATAGTGGTACATATAAAACTATAGATTTAATTTGTAGAGTGAATTTCAAGAATTGTCCTTTATCTTTATACTCATTTTCAGGCGCTGTCCTTTATGTTCAAAATTGACGAGTTTTGTCCTTTATGTTTTCATATCATACACGTTTTGTCCTTTAGTCCTAACTCAGTTAGTTTTTTCAGTTAAATTTAGTCATATGCTTTGCACATGAGGGCATTTTTGTCAATTCAAAGGTAAATTCAACGGCAGATTTACAGCTCAAAACTTCTGCAACCTTTGAATTGACAAAAATGCCCTCATGTGCAAAGCAAATGACCAAATTTAACTGAAAAAACTAATTGGGTTAGGCCTAAAGGACAAAACGTGTATGATATGAAAACATAAAGAACAAAACTCGTCAATTTTAAACATAAAGGACAACGCCTGAAAATGGGTATAAAGATAAAGGACAATCCTTGAAATTCACTCTAATTTGTATTCAAGTATATATGTATGTGTAAGTGTGTATATATATAGGTGTGTGTATTATGTATAATTTATATTTGTGTATATATATGTGTGTGTATATACATGTTTATATATGTATGTGTATAGGTATATGTATACTAATTAAAATAATAATTCGAGCCGAACCGAGCCGAGCGGACCTTTGCTCATGCTTGGCTCGTTTACAAATCGAACCAAGCAGAGCGACTCGTTTACAACCGAGCGTTAAATCGAACGAGCATTTTCCGAGCAGTTTCCGAACGAGCGTCGAGCGAGCAGCGAGCGACGAGCGATTTGAACGGCCCTACTAATTCTAACCTCTATCCCTTGCATCATAATTGAAATCAAATTTTTGAACACTAAGGTGCTGTTTGTTTTTTCTGTAGGAAAAGGTCTGCAGTCTGCGGACCACATCTGCAGCCATCTGCAGGAGAAGAGGTGGACCAAATGTCTGCAGTCTGCAAGGAGAAGAGGGTTTATTTTTTTTTATATAAAACCTCTTCTAGGTTTAAAACACACACAACTCTCTCTACTCTCTCTCTACTCTCTCTCTACAATCTGCACCACCGCCATCATCACCACCGCCACCACTTCACCACCGCCACCACTTCACCACCGCCATCATCACCACCACCGTCACCACCTCCGCCTTCACACCTCCACTTCTCCAGCGAGCACCACTTCACCACCGCCACCACTTCACCACCGTCACCACCGCCACCACTTCACCAACGCCACCACCGTCACCACTACACCACAGCCACCACCGTCACCACTACACCACAGATCTAGGGTTTCCGATGACGATTTGGGGGTTTTGTTTCTGATCGATTTGGGGTGTTTTCTTTGCCATCGATTTAGGGTTTCGGAGGTGGAGGTCGATGGGTGTCGGCGGAGGTGGGGGTTTCGGAGGTGGAATTGGTGTGGAGGTGGTGGCGGAGCAGGGGTGTCGATTTGGGGGTTTTGTTTGCCATCGATGATGATGATGATGATGGTAACAAATGATGACGATGATGGTGTCGGAGCAGGGGTGTCGGAGGTGGAAGTGGTGGCGGAGCAGGGGTGTCGGAGTTGGAGGTGGTGGCGGAGTGGAGGTGGTGGTGGAGCAGTGGTGTCGGAGGTGCAGGTGATGCCAAGAAGAGGTAAACGTCTGCGAGGAGAAGACTTGGGTCCATGTCTGCTCCAAGAAGAGGTCTCGCATACCTTTTTTAATGAAAGGTCTGCGAGAAAACAAACAAGCTGCAGACATCAAACGTCTGCGGGCGTCTGCGTCGCGCAGACATAAGTGGCCAGAAGTACTTCTGGCCAAAATACAAATAGCACCTTACTAGTTCATGTACATATGGGCTTGGGCTATATCTGGGCCAAAGAAAAACAAGTTATTTTGAGAAAGAAGACGAACTTAACCCCTTCAGTACACATCATGTTTCTTTTTTATCAAACTAAAAAAAAAAAAAAAAAAAGAGAAAAGAAAAACGCAAAATTTAGAAGAAAATAAATTAAATTTCTTAGCGCCGAGCAAACAAAATCCCCAAATCCAACCACAAATTTCACAAATTTCTCTCCACTAGGGTTTACTCCAATCCAATTTCACCCTAAACTCACTCTAAATGCTCCAATTTCAACCATCCTTTAACCTCTAAATTCTCTAATCGGATCATCGATGAACGACGGCAGCAGCGGTGGTGTTAGCGGCAGCGGTGGTGCGGCGCCACCGTCGTCGTCGACATTATTATGCGGCGGAGGACGGCAGCGGTTCGAGGTGGAGCTGCGCCCCGGAGAGACGACAATTGTGTCGTGGAAGAAGCTTATGAAAGACGCTAATAAAGCGGCGAAGAAGAATGACGATAGCGAACGAGTTGTTGTTGTATCTGATTCTGCTGGAAAGGCTCCGGCTCCGGCTCCGGTTGCGGTTAATCCGGCGCTTGATTCTCGCATTGCGCCTGTTTCGGTAGTGTTTATGTGAATTTTGTTGAGTTTTGGATTGAAATGTTGTGTGATTTTGTTGTTGTGTAACTTAGGGTTTTGATGAATTGTTGTAAGGATCTTGTAGTAGGTAGCTTATGTTTTTATTAACTGAGAATGGTTAACTGATTTGATTATTGAAGTTCTAGGTCTGTTTGTTAAGTGTGGTGGGAATTGTTGTTGTGTAACCTAGGGTTTTGGTGAGTGCTTATTATTGTTGAAGGGATCTCACAGTAGGTAGGTCGCTGGTATGATTATTGTGCTTCTTGTTCTGTTTGTTAAAGAAGTTAAAGGATGGTGGGGGTTAGTTCCCGACTCACTGCTAATACTTCTGTTGTAGATGAAGTTTTTTTGTGAATATCATGTTTTGGTAATTTTATTTGATACAGAATGTATATGAAAGGACTTTATTTTTTTTTTCGTACTGCTCTCATTTGTTTTTCTACAAGCTAAATTGGTTTTTTTTTGTTTTGTTTTGTAACTGATAAGTGTTTTTGACTGTTGCAGGGAGTTATTGCTGAAAATGAAGGAGGTGATGCACCCCCTGGTAGCCGTTTTAGCGCTGTCATTGAGAAGATTGAACGGTTATACATGGTGTGATATATTCGTTATGTTATGAATTTTAGTTTCTGGTCAAGTGCTAGGACTGATGTTTTGATATCTGATTGATTATCTGTTTACTTTTGTAACGGTGTATGACTGTATGCTGCAAATGACAATATATACTTGACTGCATAGAAGATCTGATATTGAATCTTTAATGTCATTTTCGTGATGTTGCTATATTCTATACATTCAGGGTAAAAACAGCAGCGATGAGGAAGATCTTAATGATGTTCCTGACGATGATGAGTATGATACTGAAGATTCTTTTATTGATGACGCTGAATTGGTTGGTGAAACTACTCTTTCATTTTGTTATTGCAGTATTGTTTAATCACATTGTACTTATTTATACATGAGTCCTGTTTTTTGAATTCATTTACACATGAAGTAACATTTGCTTTTCTTCTGCTCTTCAGGATGATTATTTCCAGGTCGATAATTCAGCAATAAAGCATGACGGATTCTTTGTCAACCGTGGGAAGTTAGAACGCATGTTGGTTTTTGTTTAATAATCGCTTGTCTTGCTTTTGATTATTGTCTTTCTTTTTCTTTTTATTTTTCTTTTTTTTTTGGGTTCTCGTCTGATTTTAATCTGTTTATCGTGATAGCAATGAGCCTACTGCTTTGCCAAGTGAGCAACCAAAAAAGAGAAGAAGGAAGGATTCAACAAAAGGTGATAATGGAAGCAAAGACGGTAATGTGCCAAATAAACAGATGAAAGTTAGTAAGAATGAAAAGAAGAAAATGATGGCATCAGCAGACCAGAATCCCACCACTCCATCTCGTAGTTTAACTGTACCAACTGCACACAATGAAAATGTGAAATACCAGAATACAGTTATTGCTCTTGGAACCGTTGTGAAGAAACCTTCTGATTCTAAAACTATCACCAATCCATCTCCAACCAAGATTTTAAATGGTGAAGTTAGAGTGACAGCAAAGAGCATTGACAAGCAGAAAACTGGAGGTCTTCAATCCAAAAAACATGGTTCCAAAATGAAAGATGGAAGTCAAAGTCAAAATCAAACCCCTGTTCTTCAAAGTCAGAGGACCAATGACAAGGGTGCTGATGTGTTAAAATCTCAAGGGCAACCGCTTCAATACTCAGAGGAGAAAAATACAATTCATCAACAGGCAGATATCAAGGCTTCTGAGGTTACACAGCAACCGGTGAATATCCTTTCTCATTTGGATGCCTCATTGATGTAGTTGCATGTTTGTTTTACTTGATCTTCAAATAATGCCTTTGATATTTTGTGCAACACATGAACACCTAACAGTTCTCATAGACCTTAATCCCCTTATCTATATTTGTGTGCACATCGTAAGTTTTATATGGTTTTATTTTCATACATGACTTGAGGTAGTTGTGTGATATTATTATAATACCTAGGGGTAGGGGGTGATGTGCATTCATATTATCTTACTAACATGTTGCCATGTCAGCAATTTATATTAACTCTATAAGGCAAGGTGGTCGTGTAGGTATCAAAGGAGAAAGGAGACATGGAATGATGACACCTCCATAAATCACCAAGGGTAAACGTAGAGTTAATAGCTATATTGATACACATAGTTCTATATACATATATAATAAAGTCTTCACTTGTAAATAAATTGCATATTGACTATATTATTGGATAAATTTGTAGATCTTGGAGTAGGCTTAGAAAGTTGTGTGAGTTAGCCGGTCAAAGATAATGTTTGTTTATCACAAACTTCTAGTTCTTACTTTCTTATAGGAATTTTATTTATAACTTATAGAAGTTAAATAAAACACCAATACTATATAGTGGTCTTATGCATCACGAGATGGTGATGTAATTTGGGGAAAGCAATTAC
The DNA here is from genome assembly GCA_030545235.1 of Helianthus tuberosus. Classification (NCBI taxonomy): domain Eukaryota; kingdom Viridiplantae; phylum Streptophyta; class Magnoliopsida; order Asterales; family Asteraceae; genus Helianthus; species Helianthus tuberosus. Next base: position 49,907,929 of record CM060376.1, read on the forward strand.
TCAACTAAGTTCTCGTCTACAACTAGATGTGAGTTTAGTAGAGTATTGACACACACTCTTTTATTCGTTGGTCTAATAATGACATCTTGTACACCATTCTATTTTTGACAACTTGTGACTTAATAACACTTAACAAACAAGAAGCGGGAAGATGGCAAGTATACCCTTAACTGGAATAAAGATTACTCGAGTATCCACTCATGTTGGTGATTGCTATTACATGAATGACCTCCTATATACATTGAAGTATCCCAACTAGTAAATTATTTGAAATATTCTCATCAATCTTGGGTCTTTTGAGAGTATTGCTCAATTGGGCCTAGTGGGGAGTATATTAGAGAATACGTAGATAATAACTCAAAATCATATATAGTTTATTCAATAATACCATCTTGAGTATTAACTCAATCGAAATAAATAACATAAAACGAAATGAAGATACCCTTAAAGAAAATGAAAGTAGCTAGATTAAGTAATATCCTAAATGTACACATATAGGCAAGTTGATATATTAATTTAAATAATCATCAAATATGCTGAAACTATAAACCAATTAGGTGGTGTTTAGTTGATAGCTAGGACTCATAATTGGTATATGTTTGATAGTATAGGGAATGCCAATTTCAAGGGTTTCGTTTCTCGGTTAAAATGTCATACCCATAAACCAGACATACCCTTTATAGTTTCTTCTTTCTAGACTCCACTAATTTTTTTAGTGTTTCGTGTTTTTTCTTGCGTAAAATTGTTTTTACGATTAAATGTTATTTCATTTACATAAAACATTTGATTGGTCGGCATAAAAGCATCGACATATACAAGACACGCCACGCATTGGCCGTGATGATGAGTGACAATTGATTAAAATCGTGACATTTATAGATATTAGTACGTATTATTAAGTTTCTTTTGTGTGCATTGCACATTTAAGGTATTTATCCCCTTTTGTCATTTGCCTTTACATGATACCGTGTCATTTTTCTAGAGGAACGTTTGTTCTATTGATTGCACCGAAACTATAAAGTTGTGTTGAATATATTACTTACACTAGCTGTCTAGTTTGACACATTATTAACGCTATCAAGCGCGTGTTTGAGATTATGGTTATGTGTATTCTATTTATCTAGTGTAACACTTTACACCATTTATTGTTATGGATCTCATCCTGTTTCTCCTTTTTTATTACCTACGCTTATGTTATATTTTATTACTTTTATTTGCTATCTTTGTATGTACCGCTGCCATCTGTTCTGTACCAATGTGCTATCTATTTATTTTGTTATCGTATCACATATGTTAAAGATCACTCAGCTGTTATTTCTCTTAGTAGGAATGCCCAACATGGTAAAGATGAAGCTCATAATTGTCGCTTTATGATGGAAATATGTTGCCATATATATCTTGACTAATTCAAATATTATTTTCTAGCAGAAGGCCACACACATGGTGAAAAAGGAAGGTTCTAGCATAAAACCTAAAAATACAAATCTGATGCTTGAAAAAGCTATCAGAGATTTGGAGAAGACAGTTGCAGAAAGTAAGTTGTACAATCTGTTTGATTACAGGTGGCAGTTTCAAGCCATTTTTGTTACGAAATGTGGGTTAGGTACTTAGGTTTTGCCGCTAAGCGTAAAATTAAAAAAAAAACGTTATCTTCAAAGGATATTTTGTCAAATTAGTCGAATGGCTCAAAAGTCGCCAAAGTGTATTCTAACTCATATAGAATCTTCGATCGTTTTATTTAAAAAATCAGATAAAACCATTGAAATTATGCAACTTCTGTACTGATGTTTCACAGTAAGGCCACCAAGTATGGAGGTTCAAGAAGCTGAAAATTCATCTCAGGCTGTCAAAAGAAGAATGCCTCCTGAAGTAAAGCAAAAGCTGGCTAAAGTCGCTAGACTCGCGGTACTGGAGACTTTTTTTTCCTTAACTAGTTAAAAGGAGTCTTTTAATAGTTATTTTTTTGTAACATGATACTGAAGTACATAGATGACGTGTTGCTTTTGTGGTTTTTGTAGCATTCTATTCATGGAAAATTGTCAAAGGAGCTTCTTAATCGTTTGATGAGCATTCTTGGTCATCTGATACAGATCAGATCCTTAAAGGTTTTGCCTTATCCATTAAATTGCAATATATATTGTTTAAATTTTTTGAAGCCTTGTCTGACTGTTTGATATCTTGTAACAGAGAAATCTTCAAAACATGGTTGTTACGGGATTGTCTGCGAAAGAAGAGAAAGATGGCAAGTTGCAGCAGTTAAAGAAAGAAGTAGATGAGATGGTTAAGATACGAGCTACTTTGATGAAGCCGGCGGTACAAATTATTTCTAGACCGCATATTAATAGATTGACATGTTGAATTCCTTTCCATAGGTATCATTTAAACTCCAACAGTTGATATGGTTTGTTTTTAATACAGGCAATTGAGCAGCAGGCTGGGTCATCTGATGATTTTCAAGAACCTAGTACTAAAGAAAAAGTTAAAAGCATATTTACCATAGATGATGTTTTAGAGGACAAAATTTGTGACCTTTATGACTTATTTGTTGATGTACTCTACTCTGACTTTATATCTAAAAATCCTTTCTTCCTCTAAATCTTCCTTATTCAGAGCATCTTACTTTGTATTTTTTATTTTTTCATTAGGGGCTCGATGAAGATGCAGGCCCCCAAGTTAGGAAGCTTTATGCAGAGGTAAGCTCATCAATAGAATTGTTTTTTATTTTACATTTCATGAATCTGGAAGTACTTTATTGCATGTATTTGCCGATTAATTCATGGTATGCACTGTGATGAAACTGTGCAAACTGCTAGAGGTGGCAATATGGACGGGTTGGGTAAGTGGTTCGGGCTAAAACAGGTGGGTTCGGCCGACACACCTTTTCTAACCATTTTTTAATTTTATAGTCATAGATATTAATGTGTATAACAGGAATAGTTTAAATAAAAAAAGGAGTAAAATGCCATTTTCGTCCCTGAGGTTTGGTCAGTTTTGCGACTTTCGTCCAAAGATTTGTTTTTTGAATCTGAATTCAAAAGGTTTGAAATCTTGCCATTTTCATCCGGCTTGTTAACTCCATCCATTTTTTCGTTAAGTTTGGGTTTTTTGTTAACTTAAAGGGCAATTCGGTCTTTTTCAGGGGTATTCGGTCTTTTTACATAAAGTGAAAGACCGAATTGCCTTTTAAGTTAACAAAAAGAGGGAAACACCCTTGGCTTAATGGAAAAATCTGGATGGAGTTAATGAGCTGGATGAAAATGGCAAGATGTCAAACCTTTTGGATCCAGATGCGGAAAACTGACCAAACCTCAGGGACGAAAATGGCATTTTACTCTAAAAAAGGAATAGAAGGTTTTATGTATTTGATACCACTCTTTGAGGATTTCAAGTTTCAACCTGCTTGAACCTTTTTATTTTCAGTGAAATCTTCGTTTAACCCATAACGCAAAAACCAATCGCTTTGTATGTAAAAGAGTAACAAATTGCCACCTCTACAAACTACCATTGTAATATGAGGATATGTTATGATTTTTCTTCCCCTTGTGTTCTAGACTTTAAACAATCATATATGTAATGGAAAGATAATTTACAAATTTTGTGCCCATGTTGCAGCTTGCTGAACTGTTTCCAAAAGGCTGTATGGACAACCATGGGATCAAACGAGCAATTTGTCGGGCAAAGGATAGGAAAAAATCATTATACAAGCGCAAGGTATTGACCGTATGTATATATAAAGGAAAATGCTACCTTTTGTCTCTTCTGTTATTTTTATAACTAGTATACAGTCTTAGTAGAGGTTCTGGAGTCTTTTTGATAGAAAAATGGACGGGTCGGGTGAGCTGGTAACGGGTCAAAACATGTGATTTTTTTTTGGTTTGGGTTGGTTTGACCTGGATGCTTTTTTGTCCAATAAAATTATCTTTCTATATATAGTTAGCTTTTAAAAAATGATTTTATTTTTACTAAAAACAGATATTTTTCAGTAAAATGATTTTTGAAATTTTTGTGCATTAAAGTTAACACCTTCGGTGTGCCTTTACTTTTTTTGACCTGTTTGACCCTTATACCTTTAACTTCTAAGTTAATTATCTGATTTGACCCTTCTGACACATACCCATATGACACATAGAGATAAACACAATGAATCAGGCCATGCATAAGTTGGTTATTTATTTCACTAAAAGTCCGAGTTTTTGAGTAAAATGATTTTGACCCTCTTTGACCTTTTAGTTAATCTTTTTATTCGACATTTAGGGACAAAACATGATTTGAATTGGGCGTAGCGTAAGTAAATGGGTCAAAATTTTAATTTTTTTTGATTTCATGTTGAAGGATCAAGAGAACGTGAAGAGGAAAAAAATAGTTCCCACCAAAACAGAGACCGTTACTGTTGATGCTGGATCTACGGGTCAGGTGCATCACACGCCTGATAAGCAAGATTCAAGTGCACCTGTGAGGTCAATATCCACCACACTGGTGGCTGCAACTGCCGCCACTGCACGACCGTCAGCTCCGACCACCGACAAGCCAAAACAAGAGAAACTTAAAGGTAATGCTAACATTCAGAGTACCACAACGGTTTCAGAAGTTGCGAAGAAGATTGCAAAAAGGAAACCAGAGTCGGAACTGCATGATGGTCAAACTCAAGTTCAACTCTCAGAGAAGTTAAGCTTAGCACAAGGGAAGCAAATGATTGGTGGTGTTGTGAAGCCCGCCACTCAGCCACCACCGGCTGCTTCTACCATTGATGTCGGTCAACCAAAGGTGGTGAATAGCTCAGTTGACATGGTTTAACTTGAGCGTACTGACCAAATCCCGAGCAACAATTTAAATCAATCTGTCTGATGGTTGTGCTATGGATTTGGCACTTTGAGGTCTAACTTAATATCAAAGTTTATAGGTGTAGGATGTTTGAATAGCCAACCTTTTGTTTTGCCAGCCCTCCTTCGTGGATACATGCAGCTGTTTTGAAGTTTTTAAAACTCAGTTTGCGGTCACTTTTTTTTAAAGAGTTTTATAGTTAAAGTTTTTGTTTTTTATTTTTTATTATAGATGTATATGGGATTTTATTCTTCTATTTTGACTAAAAATGTTGGATAAACATAAAATTCCAAAATAGAAAAAACTCATTTTCAAATATACGAAAATAGTAGATATATGCTTTAATCCACAAAATCCAGGCAAAATTGCTTTAGGTAGCCCTGTTGAACCAAATGCTAGGTGAAGCCTTAATGGGTTTCATACCCTCATATTAGGTGAAGCCTTAATGGGTTTCATACCCTCATACCATACCCGCAAACATTTTATTTTTTATTGATATTTTTATTCGTTTTTTGATAGTAGAGAAATATAAAAACTTGAATAGTAAAAAATATATTTAAAAATTCAATGGGCATTTTCTGGCAAACTAAGTGGTATACCCTATAGTCCTATACCAATTATTATTCGATAGATACCCGATGGGCATTAGATTGAGTATGACGATATTACAATCAAGCGTGGGACTGAAATTACCGATATTTGTTCTAGCCTATCTTATTGCTATCCCTGGCTCTAATTGGGGGATGATTGATATAGGAGTCACAACTGTTGACTTTCGAGATTTCCTTCTTTTTGATAGGGTATTAATATATAATAAAAGCTTTGCATGTAGCAAATTAGTAAATTTTCCTGGTTTCGGTGACGTCGAAACGTAAAATAATTGGAATTTGTACCATCTAATGAAAACGTATTATATTTGCCCCAACTTGTTTCCGAGCAAAATTTACATCGAAATGTAAACAACTGAAAATGTACATAAAAATAAGTACGAAAACGTATTATATTTGACTTGACTTATTTGCGAAAGAAATTTACATCGAAACGTTAACCAACTTGAATTTATACCGAAACGTACATAAATATAAACACTTAAAAATTGAATACAAAGTCTTTAGAAAGTTGAGTGGTTGTAAATACCATTGCTGAAAGTTGAAGGATAAAGATAAACAAAAAAGACATCAAAAGACAAAAAAAATGGTCAATCAATGGGAGGAACCTAGAAACCTAAGATGCGTTCCATAAGGGACAACATGCCTTGCGTATTTATATGTATGTTTCATACGACACTCGTGCACCGGAAAGGCTACAATCATACCATTTCGGACTTACACACCTCTCGACCCAGAGAAGATTGCCGCCATTGGGATAGAATGTATGCCATTACCGAAAAAGACGACAATTTTTACTAGCCGTTAATATTCTTGGAGACTTATATCTCATTGATGATAATTACAATTAGGGTTGATCAAAAACAGAATTACCTGACCCGTAACCGAATTAACAATATAACCAAACCAAACCAAAGCAAAAAACCGATGGTTTGGGTTTTTGTATTTAAAAAAAATACAACTATTCTGTGGAGGCTCAAAACCGATCATTTCAGTTTCGATTAAGAGGATACAGTAACTAAACATTTCAGTTTCAGTGGAGGCTCAAACCCGAAATGAACTGCCCGTACAGACCGTTAAGTACAATAAATCATCGTTAATGACCCTTATTATATGCTAATATTAGGTTAAACAAAGCTATTTTACATTATAAGGCTGGAGGGTGTGGTATAAAGCCTCTAGGGGGTTTATCACGCCACATCAGCGCCATGTCACATAGGAGGCTTCAATGCCCCTCCCTTTAACTTGCATGTAATGGTTTAAAGCCCTCTATTAAACAAAATACAAAAAAAAATAATAAATAAAGAGAAAGATTTGATTGGTTGAAAAAAATGGGCCCCACCAGCTTTTCCCTTTAACGCTAGTTACTGCAATGGCGGAGCATCGATGGCGCCCACCCCCTTTGGCGCGCAGGGGATGGAGTGGGATGCTATAGGGCGCTAACGATAGTGGTGCACAAATCGGGTTTTCTGAATACCCGGTTCCGGGTATGGAACCGGGTTCAGGTACGATCGGGTTCTACAAAATCGGGTATTGACAATACCCGGGTCGGGTCCGGGTTTTATATAAAAAATGTATACCCTATATACCCGGGTTCGGGTAGGGTTCGGGTCGGGTTTTCTAATACCCGGGGTATTATAATACCCTATTTTCGGGTTCGGGTATGGATCAGGTTGGGTTCGGGTATGCCTCGGGTATTCATTTTTTTTGGATAAAATCATAGAAATATAAAATGCAAAACCTTTTTATTTCATAATACATAGAAATACATGACACCTAAATTATCATTGAACCGGATCGAATAAGATGATGAACATAGATAGCTTCGAATAACTTGATCGTCTTCGTTTATTGTTCGTCATCAAAGACCCCTTTTATAGGGTATAGAGATACAATGTAAACCAAACAAATGATCATAATACACTTTCTAACGGTTATATAGCAGCTACCAAGGTACAAAACTCAAAAAAACACAAAAAAAAAACGAAAAAACCTGAACATGGTATTCAGAAACCCGGACCGGGTATTGAAAAAACCCGGTTCCGGGTTCAGGTTGAAACCGGGTACTCGTAAAACCCGGGTTTAAAACGGGTATAAAAAAACCCGGTTCCGGGTTCGGGTTTTATAACAGAAATGCATACCCAACCCCTACCCTATGGGTTGGGTCCGGGTCCGGGTTGGGGTTTTTTGTGCACCACTAGCTAACGAGTTTGATGTGTCCAGGGGCGCTATACTACACCACATGGCCTAACAAGTCATATTAGGTGTCAATAACTCATGCTTGATGAGACATGCCATGTCATATGAACCAAACTCAACGACTGGGTCTTTGCTCTATATTCAGTTTTTCACCTAATAAGGACGTTAACAACCACATTTTCCTTACTAGAATGATAAAAATTCACATTAAAGATCTTCATGCTTAAAGAATCGCTCAAGACTTTTGTGGTTTGTGTAACTGGTATATTCAACACCGCATAAGTAATGTCTCTAAACTTTCAATACAAATACCACAACTATCGACTTGATATCATAAGATAAACTAGTAATAAGACCAGCGAGCGTTGCGGCGCGGGTACTTCGCAAATATCGAACGGATTAATCCAAACGTTATGTGATGTGTTAACCATATGAAAACACACGTTTTGACGTATCCGATTGTACTCAATGTATCCTATACTTGCATTGCGATTGTATCTATCGTTAGATAACATTAGTAATCATAACCCAAATCAAGGTGACTGATCTTAAGTGTCACCTGCCCTAGCCACGAATAATCATGCATTCATGCTTAAAGACCCAAGAAAGAGAGTTTTAGATAAAACATCCGTTGAAGACCGACTGTTACAGAACAATACCATAAAAGTTTCCAAGTAAAAAGCACAAAAACACCTTCGGAAATAACAAGCTACCGGACACCAAAGTACAATAACACTAATTCAATGCCGAAGCTTACCCCCTTCAATCCCAAAGCCAAGGCTAAATAACTTTTTGTAGATCAATCCATTCTCCCTTTCAAGATTCTTTCGGTCACTTCAGTCGGTGTGCTGCAGCAACAGCATAATATATAATATAACGTATTAATATCTTCAATGATAAGCAAATGATGCCAAGATGTTGATCACTTTTTGACCATTATAAACCGAATGTTAATTCAAACAGGCAATAGCAAAAATGATACGATTCCAGAGGGTGTTTGGATGAGCGTCTAGAAAGTGATTACGTGATATTGAGTAATCGAAATCAATGTCTTTTGTTGTTTGAAGTTGTAATATGCTTATCCATTATTGCTATTTAGAATAATTAGTTCCAAAAACTCAGGTTATATACACGAAAAGAAACTTACACAATGTAGACATGTCCTCCCCAACCACTTAAGCAATCACGGTCAATTGATGATATAAGTGCTTGGGAGATGGTTTCAAACAGCTCCTCATGATCCTGCATACACAATAACAAGTAGAGATTATATATTTATATAACACATTTGGTTGTACAGGTGAGAAAATCAAAACACACATCACTTCTAAAAATTTAAAACTACACGTGGCAAAACGGTCAAATGGGTTGGTTCTATATTCATATTGTTATCGTATTTTTTCATCTCATGCCGGCAAAACAGGTCGTTGCCCGTTGGGTGAGTGGTTGTGGTAACAGGTCACTTCTAAGATTGGGTTGACCACTTGACCCGTCAGTACATTTTTTAAATAAATCAGCACATTTTTATATTCTATATATAAATACTGTAATAGTAAACATAATTACAAAAACTAAATTATTAAACAATAATCTCATTGTGTTAAATTAATATTTACTAAAACAATTTAAAAGGTAATAAGCATCGACCAATTTGATCAATTGACCCAGTTCCTTTACAGTAACCCTTTTGAATTGTTATCAATAAATACAAGACAAATTGGTCCATTATCATTTAAATGGGTTGAACATGCAACCTCTGGATTTAAGGGGGACTTTTAAAAGATGCATTGCTGATTTTTCAAAGACTAAATATTTAATGGCTAATAGATATACCTATAATTATACAAGGTCAGTTGCAAATGATATTAAAAAAATTGAAACGCTAAAAGGAGTGGAATATAGAAGGTACCATGTCTGGCTTGAACATCGACTCACAGGCACCATAAAGAGACTCTGATGCAGTACCAGCCACCACAAAATCTTTTGCAAGCTCCCTATGATTATTGATATATTAAGAGGAAAGATAAAAAGTTAATGCCAGCGGTAAATCAAGCGACTCTTTTGATTGCAAGTGCATACTAGCATACCTAATGAAACTAAAATTTTAAATTATCATATACATACTAGATAAGATTTTCAGTTACGCATTTGAATAAAACTTGATGATCGACTTCAATTTGCACATATATTCATGCCAAAAAGAGAGTTAATATAACATGTTTATAAGTGATTCTAAAAGTATAAGCTTTTTGAAAAACACAAACACATGTCTTGAGAATTTGGTCTTTTACATTTATGTGTTTTTTAAATAGTAAAGAAACATTTAAAAAAGTCTGGTTTTCATACAAGTATGAGTAACAACAAAAGCATAAAAAAGTACACATACTTTGCTCCAATTGAGTCCATTGTGCAAATAAATGGCTTGTCGTCCTCTCCCAATCCAGCAATCACAGGTTGGCAGAAGTAAGGACCAAACCTACAAAATATTAGTAACTTCTATTAATCTAAACAGTAATACAATTTGATGAAACAACATGAACTCCGTATGTTGTGAAATACACATCCGTCCTTAATATGCATTGCAATGTTGTTACATCACATTATAAAACATTATATAACAGGATGCGGCTAATTATTTAGATTTTTTTATATTACATATTAAGAGATACAAAGCGGGTTAATCATGTATATGTACTGTACACAGGCACATCGTTAATGCGTCAAGAATCACGATGCAGTGGCATGACATTCAGAATCTAAGGGTTACTAACGCTCATTCGAGGACTATGATTTGCACAGTTCGACACCTATAACTTTTGTACCTATCACATTCCTATTTTTCAAATTTTAAGTAGTGACCCTCTTCAGTGTTATAGAAGTATAGAACTATACTTGAAAGACATGTTGATTATAGGCGTCTTGGTTTAAAAAAGCGCGAGGGCGCTCCGAAGCGTTTTGGTTCCAAAAGCTTTAAAGCAAAGCTTCAAGCGCGAAGCGAGAGCTTCACGTAGACGAAGCGCTCAAAATAAAAAAATATTTGTACACATCAATATGGCATATTCTACTTGTTAATCAATAATAAACACAAAAACATGATTGAAAAAAATAGTTAAAACATAAATTAAAGTCGAAACACACTTAAAACATAAACATAAAAATAGTCTTTAATCAATAATTATCATAATCAAGTACGTATTCTCCAATCACTGACCTGATTGGGCCTCAATTAAACCCTATTAGAGACTATTGGGCCTAAATAAAAACCCAAATCTGACCTGATTGGGCTGAAGCGTCGCTTCAAACCAATGGTGCTTCGGGCTTAAAGCGCGCTTCAAAACGCTTCATGTGATTTGTCGCCTCAGAGCAAAAAAAAGCGACATCCCTAGCGCTTCATCGCCTCACGCTTTAAGCTCGCTTTTTTAAACCAAGATAGACGTTATGGTGTTATACAAACAATTTACTTAAGCTCCAAGAACCCGAGCGAACGTATCTACTTGATCAAGTTGTTAGGAATAGTTAGGACTTGTGTATCAATCTTTCAATCACATTTCTATATGTTACTTATTGTTCTTAAAAGAGTAACATTTGAAGACTATGTATTTCACCCTTTCTGCAAAAACGTTTGTACTCTGATTCATTGCTACTCGAGGTCAAATTCACGGGACAGACACAAATACAGAAAGTAAGTTTCATTCTAACCTTTTCTCATACAGCATAGCAGAGACAAGGCTAGCAAAAGTTTCAGGCTTCATGTCTCTTTCTTCCCTCAGCTGATACAGCTTGTGGCGAAACACAAGCCGCTGATGACTAAATAACATAAAAAACAAACAAAAAACACATTTCAATCAACACAAACAACAAACCAGATACACATACAAACACAACTACTTTATTACATCATAAAACCCTAAATCAGTGACCATCGACACTTACAGTGTCTGAGCATCGGAACCAAGACCAGATAGACCGAGGAAAAGCTTATCATGAATCTTGAAAATACGTTGGAAATCGGTAGCAATAGTTTGAAGCTGAACACCAAGCCTCCTATCACTAGCAATTGCAAAGCAATTCTTACCTACCATAGCCACCAAGGCACTTCCATTGTACTCAAAAATCTGTGCACAAAAATCATATCAATCTAATCATTAATATGTTCCTAAATTAGGCTCATAATCATACAACCAAAAGCTAACATGAAAAAATAGAACTTGAACCCAAATTTCAAACATAAAATGCCCTAACGCATTCAAAATCTGTTTACACACTTCATATTAATCTTTTTATATCAATCTAATCACTGATACGTTCCTAAAGAGGCTCATAATCATACAACCAAAAGCCTAACATGAACAATTAGAACTGTAACCCTAATTTCACAAATAAAACTGACCTAATACATTCAAATTGAATTGTAGAGAAAGAGTATTTACCGACATAGTGATCGAATCGGTGAGTTTGAATGGAGATCGGGTTCGGAGAGAGGCTTTATGAATGGGGTAGTAGCTTGGAGAATCGGTAACCTGTGATGAAAATATAACTATTTATATAAACATGTCTTATGATTTGTGTATTTGCATTTCTAGTCCATCTAGTTTTTTATTTATTTTATTTGTTTGATGGGGGAGATGGAAAGGGATGGAGGATATTGGCGGAGCTAGCCCTTTAATTTAGAGGTATCATAAATTAATTTTTTTTATCGTACAATCATACAATAATAAATAACAACAATAAATACAATAATAAAAAAAGGGAAAATATTTTTCAGTAATACAAATACCTAATAGATTTGTCCTCTTCTTTTTTTATAGCTTGAAATCGTTCCATCACATTGCCGTCTTTTACTTTATCAAAAGTTTCTTTTTCGACGGCACAAACCATAGCATTGTTCAAATATTCTAAGCCCATTCGATTGCGTAATTCCGTCTTGACAAGCTTCAATTTAGAAAAAAAACATCTTTCAACGGTTGGGGTTGCAACCGGTAAAACCAAAGTTAGCTTCACTACTCGATAAACCAAAGGACAAGCACTATGCGTTCTGATTTCCATCATAAGACAAGTAAGATCACTAGAACTTCCAATTGCAATTTGCCGCCCATGCCCATAATCAATGGATTATTTTATTTATATGGGCTTAGTTATCATGTAACTTATTATTTGGGCTTAATTGTTAAACAAGTATTGGGCTAAAGGAATAATATTAAGTTTCATAAATATCTCTTATGGGTATCATCGTATATTTTGTATATTTTTAGGGGTATCCTATGTATAAAATTGAAAAAAAATACACTACGAATACTGGGTTGAGCCATAGCCCGTGCTATGGCTAGTTACTCATTGGTTCCGCCCCTGATGGAGGATATCGCATCCAGGCTAGGCTGACTAGTGTAGGTGGAGAGCTTCAGGGGTATTGTGTGATAGGAGGTTCTCAACTAAAATAAATGAGAAGTGTTATAGAATTGCAGTTAGACCTTGTTACATGCCTAGCTTGAACGGAGTCATGCAAATGCACGTGGAAATTGCAGTTCATTCCTCCAACGTCTCTTTTGTTTATTTTACCAAGTCTTTTATGTGTTCCTTAATTAACAGAGGTGTGGATTCCCACTACCTAGTCTAGTGCTACTTTTAAGGTTGCCCACGTACATGTTTTCTTATTTATATTGTACTCTTTTGCATTATGAAGGATATGAGAAAATTATAGCAAAGCTTCTGTATCTGATTTCTACTCATGTTTCTTGCTATTTTCTTTTGAGTTTGACCCACTCAACGGGTTATTTATCTATCAAACCAATTGGTACACATCAAACCTGTCGTGTTATGTTATATGGGACAGATTGTTAGGCTATCAAGAAGACACAAGTGCGTAAAAAGGAGGTAGCGGAGATGAGGATGCTGAGGTGGATGCGTGGACAAACAAAGTTAGACCAGATTAAAAATGAAGTTTTTAGGCAGTGGTGGAGCTTGATCAAAAATTCTGTAGGGGCAAAAAGTCATGGGACCCAAGCTATAAATTTTTAGATATCGTCATATATGTTGGACACAATTTGGTTTTTGATTAGTTTTATCCTCTTTTTAACGTCCATTCCTAGGATCTATCTCTAAAAATTTAAAAAAGGGCTAATTGGGTGTGATTTGCAAAGTCACTACCATGAATACCACTATGCAATGGACGCATAAGCTTCTTTTGACCCCTTCGAACTCACATATATAAATCTTGGCCAGCTGAAATCCGCATCGTGGTCCAAGAAGACACAAGCCATTACCTTCAAACTCACATATATACCTCTCTTGGCTAGTCAAGATCAGCATTGTCTTCTAAAACTTTGACTATCGCCTTCAAACTCACATGTATAAACATTTCCTAGCTAGACTATCAGCATTGTAGTCCAAGGCATAGACATTGCCTTCAAGTGGAGATTTACAACTCCATGAGACCATGACTACCTAGTACATCTTCTATCGGTGTCGTATATTATGGTGTCTAGATTCTCGACACATAAGAGTCCTTCATTCGCCCTTTTAACATCATCTTCAATGTATACACTTGAATATCATATTAGTGTAAATTTAGTTAAATATTTCTTCATCAAGACAATTATTATATATTTGTGGATGCAGGAGTACACTAAACTGGTCTTTGCAAAGCATGAATATAGAAGACGAAAGAGAAGAAAAGTAATTTGATACTAACCTAAACAGCAAGCCGTTGAGAGATATTGACAGCAACAATAGTTGCAAGATGGCGAGAGTAAGCAAGATCGAGATAGTGAGAGCAGAATGATGAAAGGGCCGGAAGAAAACCCTGAAGCAAGATCGAGTTAGTGAGAGCAGAATGATGAAAGATCTGGAAGAAAACCCTGGCCACACACTTGTCTAAAGCGTACGACTTCTCTGTTGTAGGGGCATTATTGTCTTTTGGCCGGTGCACCGACCTTTCTCTTTAAGAATAAGGGTAATATCAAATACTATCGCCCCTTTGCGCAAGGAACCACTCTTGACTTTGTTTTTGGCCACCAAAGTTTCTTCGGTGGTCAAAAGTGGTCCCTCATTTTTTTTCTTTTTTAGTGTAAGTTTTTTCCCTTCCCCTCAAATTTCAAAGTTGTCGCTTTTGCTCCTGTTTTCTAAAAACTCCATACAATATCACTTTGACAACCTTAACTTTTTAATAGGTGTTCGTATACATTCAGTCCGTATACGTTTTACGTTAAGTGAGTCACTTGGTGATATAAATTCATGTTTCTGTTTTACATTTTCCTCGGTTTGGTCGTTTTTTGGCTTGCCACCTAACACGGTTTTACGCCTCATCCCCACCAATGATAGCACGGTTTTATGCCCCTCTGTCTCGCAATACGGGGGCTCAATACTAGTTAAGATAGTGCAAAACATTTATGTGTAACACTATAGATTCAACTATTTCAATGCTTTTGCTTAATATTGTATAATGTATAATATTTACTTTATACTGTTATATATACTTAAGATGATAAATAAAAACTACTTTAAAAAAATCTCATTGGGCCCTTTTGAATATTCCCCCCCCCCCCCCCAACTTTTAAATATATATGTAAATACATAACTAATTACATTGAATAAACATAATAAATATGTATATACAAAACTACACCCCCTCTAACTACTTTTTACACCCCCCTCCTCTCACATACTTACAGGTGGGGCCTGCATGGGACCGACAGTTTTTCTCTCACAAGGGGGGTATAATCAGGAGGGGGGGGGGGGGTGTTTAGAATCAGCCACATAAAATAGTTTCTTTTTAGTTTTACACAAACATAATAAATATGTATATATATACAAGGTCAAGTTTTAACATTTGATGATAGTAATTTGTACCCTGGTCCACACTTGGATCAATAATTTTCTAATTAAATTAATATTATTATAAGGAAATTAAAACTAATTACAAAGTACAAACAATTTCGTGTAAATATTATGAATACAAATAGTAAGAAACTTACATAACTGTTTCATTTATATCGCTCAGATTAATCTATCATGAATATGAAGCACATTTAAAGGCAGTTCATTGCAACTTTGATGGTAAACAGTATGAAATATATCATTCTATAACCATTTTTCAGAAACAAAAAATATGAACTTCCTTTAATAGAGTTGATGAATTAATATTTGACTCTGGTGCCAAGATTATTAATTTGTCTATAGGTCCCTGGTTCTTTGCCTTAACTCGTTTAGCTCGTTTTCAATGTCCGAGTCAGGAAACGGATATGCTGCTTTTGAGTTTGTTCTCCCCGGCGGTAGATCTCCTTTCTGTTCATAATATTTTTCCATCAGCGATTGCCATATTTCCGAGATGCCATTATAGACAAAAATAATATTTTGAAAAACTTGAATACGTAAGTGAAGTTGTTAATCGAGTCGTTTGTTTTTTGTTGACGGCGAGAACCCATTACCGGGATATTCACTCACCCCAATCCCCCCAAACAAACAAAGAATATGTGTTGCTAATGTTAACCAATGGGATCAGGCAAAACACACAGCGTTGCCGCTGAACAGGTGACCAACATTTCAAATCAACTAGAACTGAGAAGCTCCTCAATGTAATAAGACACCTGATTAGAATATTCCTAAAACCTAGAATAAAAAAAAATATACATATATATAGGGTTAGGGTCGTGTGAGAAGCACTAGACTAATTGAGAAACATTATGGATGGACCACACAATTTCCCTAAGCTTTTTGTAATATACACATATGTATAGTTTAAATTTGACTATATACATATGTGTATAATTCAAGATTTGACAATATACATATATGTATATAGTCAATTTTAAACGATACATATGTGTATATTACGAAAAGCTTAGGGAAATATGTGGTCCAGAATGCTTCTCAAGTTTCTCAAATAGGGTGGACTTCTCTTAGGATCCCTACCATATATATATATATTATATATATAATGCTGAAATATAGGGAAATAAAAAAAAAAACAGAAGATACCTTTGTGCTTCCAGAAAGTTCCTTCTTCAAGCTTGCAAGATCATCATCGATGGATGAGCTCTCGAGCATTGCAAACTGCAAAAAGTACACGAGAAAACTGATTTCTTTCTTTCAAATAACATTACTATAGAAATCCCTACTTGAAAGCTGCCTTTTTTTGGCTAAAGTTGCAAAAAAAAAAAAAAAAAGTGAATTAATCAACTTAGATGTAGACTAATCAGGTTTATCCTATTAATGGTTGTAGTTGTTAAGTCAACTGAAATAAATTACTCGGATTCAAATCAAAACTTATATTAAAAAATCAAGAATAATGTATTAATGTGGCGTTCTGGAAGAATCAGCATGTTGCAATGAGTTACTAAGAAGAAAAATACTTAATTTGAAGAGCAAAATTGGTGAGGATAAGAGTGTACCTTTCCATCAAGATCATCAGTGGTTAGCTGATTTAGTGCTTCTGATTGGAACTCCATGCTCATAACTAACACACGATGACATATAATTGAAGTTAGCCAAATTTGAAATTTGTATATCAAAATTGTTAATACTAAGTTATAGGTAAGGTAACTAACTACCACATCAAACTATGCACTATGATAAAAATGACCTATACCATTGTCATTGTTTGTGGTTTTGGTTCACAAGATTCAATATTCAAGGGTTGTTTAGAGAATAGAGGGTTGATTAAACTTAATAGTTAAACACTAGTCCATAGTTGTCAATAGCGAGCGTAGCGATTGCAATAGCGCGCTACGTCGCGTATAGGTCTAGGCTCGCTATTAGGGTTGTAAGCGATGATAGCGACAGTTTATTATTTTTTTATTATAAATAACAATTAAATATAGCTATAAAATAGTTGGATTTTAGGTTTTTGTTAAATATACATGTAAAATAGCATATATACCAGGGTATTTTGATATAATATACATATAAATATTTAAAAAAAAATTCTAGTGTATCGCTATTTATCGCTATTAGTCATGTAGCATATAGGTACCGTATCGCTATTTGTCGTTGTTCGCCATTAACTACTGTTAACTATGTCCGCAGACCCCAGTCAAATCATAGTTTATGAATGTAATATTAATGTAATAATGTTTTGACTGTTAGCAAAATGTCACAGATACCTTTAATGATGACAATAATATAAGTGTGAAACCAATATAAATGGTCATTAATCAGTGGTAGTGACGACAATAGGCAAATTGGTAATGGTGGCAATTTTGACTCATATACTTAGGCTGACTTTCGATTGTGCTTTATCTCAAAATGGCTCAAATGGGTCAATCAATAAAACTAGCTAATAGGGAACAGGTCAAATGAGTTGAAATTTGTCTGAAACCTCATTTAAGTGCATACAACTTCGTAAGGTGTTTTTTATGATGGAAGTAATCCTGATAAAGGGTTTAATGAGTGAACTGAGAAGTTGAGGGGTCAATAGCTTCACATGAGAAAAAAAAAGAGATCAAGATAAACATAAAAAAGGATAAGTATTGATTTATTGTTTTGTTGGGGGATAACTGTTACGATGCAAGTAATTTGTTGGTATATACAGAGGGTTTAGGGTCACTGTAATTTGTGGTTTTTGGCCAATAAAATACAGAAAGAGTCGTGACTGTGGTTTAGTCACAAAACCGGTTGACCATTGTGAATTACTCGATTCAATTGTTCCAACATTTTATTAAGTGATTAACATTGTTTGTAAAATAATCTTGTTTTGTAACCATAATTAACAGACTCATAATCTTGGTCATAATTAGGAGTAGGATTAGAGGAGGGTGTGTCACTTAGCCGTTCTAAAAATGATAATTTAGAAACATTTTATAAGAATGAGCAAAAAAAGTGTTAGCAGGTCAACCCAATCCTCTGCTTGTTTTGACCCAGACTAAAAAATGACCAGTTACAATCCAAACCCGTTTTGACCCATTACGTGGCCCTCCCATCTTGCCACCTCTATTCCTTAGTAAAAAAAAGTTACGCGTTTTGCAACTAAATTTTGCTTTATGATCATAAGACAAGAAGGGAACCTTTTTCCTCCATCTTCTCAAATGCTGAAAGAGCACTGCTTGTGTTGACATTACCCAACATTTCGTTTACTTTTGTTGCAGTCCTGGAGATTTAAAAAAAAGGTCCCACAAACATTAATTCAAGATAACTCAACATAATTTAGAGGTGCCAACTTTGACCCACTTATGGCTTACAGGTATTCTGCCTCTTAACAGGCCGAATCAGTAAAATATTAAAAAAAGGTTAAATTAGAAAAGGGTTGTATAAACCGAGTGGATCATACGGCTTTAAACTTGAAAGTAGGGGTGTTTATCGAATAACGAATTTTCGAATTTTTAATTTTTTTACCTGAATTCGTATTCGATTCGATTAATATTTGAAACTCCAATTCGAATATATTCGATTTAATTCAAATTCACCCTAAACAATAAATTATTTTACTTTCATTTTTTAAAAGTACTACAAACTAATATATTCAACATAAAATATAATAATCTGCAAAATTAATTAACTATCAATATGTCAAAACACCAAAAATTAGAAGATTAGTTGGTTACTGGTAGCGATTAAAGTTGGGTAAAAATTTAGAAATAAGTAGCACGGGCTATTTGTCAGTAGGTTTGCTAATGTTATGAATAATATACTTATCACTTATGGAGGTAGTTCATACTTTGGCCAAGTTTAGAAGTTATATGTGTGTGTATATATGTTTGTGTGTGTATATACATATATTTAAAAATTATATATAAATTAAATTCAAATTTCGAATCGAATCGAATTCAAAATCATAAATTCGTATTCGATTCTAATTCGATTACTGGACTCGAACACGAATCAACTCGAATTCGAACCTTTTTAATAGAATTCGAATCGAATCGAGTCGAATTTTTCGAATCCGAATCGAATTCTGAACACCCCTACTTGAAAGTCACCAAAAAATTGTACTAAAAAATGAATGAAACCTGATAAATCAATAAATCAACTTACTTCAAAACATCGATTTTCATTGTATATGATAAATTTTTTTTAGATCATATTAAAAATATGAAGTAATCATAAAACTCATAAAAATTAAAAAGTTGATGGCAAAGGGAATGAGAACAAACTTCGCAGATTGTGCTCGTGCTTTTAGAGTATCTTTCTTTGACTTAGCCTCTTGTATCTTGCTTTCAAGAAGCTGTTAAGAAAAGGCAATGCAAATGTAGTAGGAAATACTGAAAGAATGATGAATAAATGTGCAAAGAAAATAATTCAAATATTAAAATTGAAGAAAAGTAAACAATGTATTGGAAAGAAATACACACCCGTGTATTGTTAACAAGATTATCCACAACGCCTTTCTGCTGTTCAAGCTGAGTCTTCAAAGAAGCTGCATTGTCCTATAAAATAATTTAGGGTGTTAATAAAGAACTTAAGATTTAAAGTTATATGATTGCATCGAAACGGATTATGTTGGTTTGGTTTGATTTTCATATCATGGGTCAAACGGATTATGTTAACTGATTTAACTATAAAGGAAACAGGCCGACCATATTGAAAGTCATCGGCAGGGTACTCAAAATGCACAGAACCTCCTAAATTGCTTTATTAAAAAATGTTAGATTATTTATAAATAAAAAAAATGATAAAAAATAGTTGGTGGGACGACTGGACCCAATCCGTTACCATACACCTCCATATTGCCACCTCAACTAAAAGAACATACTTCTGTTCTATTCTATGTGTAGAAAAGTGGAATCTAATTACAAACATCTAAAGGAAAGACACCAAAAATGAAAAACATGCATACAATCTTCATAGGATTTGCTATTTATTAAAAATCTACATAAGGCTGCCTCAAGTATAGAATTCAAGAATGTTGACCATGGTATGAACCACCATAACATTTATTTTTCGGAAGCAGTATGATAATCACAACACTCATCTATATCTTTTTTGTTTTTACACAATGAAACCTGCAAAAGCGCGTCAGTTTATGCATGCAGTGTGTATCAGTGTATGAGCGTATCTCCACTTTTATAAACCTTAATTTCATCATCTAAATAACACGTAGACATCACAAATATCAGAGTTCGTTTTCATCACCATAATGATATGCCTATTTTCATAAAAATACCAAAGCATTATAAGTTATGGCTTAGACAATTGCTTCCAATAGGTAAACTGAAATCTTACAGCATAAGATTTACGTCGCTTTAACGCTTCACGTGCAAGATCCTCATCTCCCTTACTAAGAGCAAGTTGTGCTCTTTTGTACCTATAAAATTTGATTAATAACCATGTTATTTGCAAAAATATAAATTTCTAATCATATAAAAACACTAATTATTTGCAAAAAAATACAAAAACTGTGTGTGTCGAGTCACTCACCAATCCTCAGAAGCTTGCTCAGCAGCTTTATATTTGTTCTCCAACCGCTTTTGAGATGCTAAAACCTTTCTAAGTAGAAAAAGAGGGACATGATAGTCGATTTACCTTTCATAATGTTGTTGTACCAAAACCAATCATGTGAAATGATTTATTTTTAACATTTAAATGTCACAATAAAATCAAGAATGCATACTTGGGCTGTAGCTTGCCGCATCTTTATTAAATCATCATTCATTTCGGTAACGGCTTGCTCTAAGATCTTTTCTGGGTCTTCAAAGGTGCTAATGAGTGCACTTGCATATGACTGCTTGTAAAAGATAGAAAAAGAATATACGTTCACACGTTTAGAAGTACGCTATGTATGAAAATGAAAGTAAAAACACAAAAAAAAAAATTCATTTGACATTATGTCTTAATAACCTTGACAACTCGTGAAAAACGGTCAAAAAGATTCATCCGGATGCTGTTACAGCGTGTAGTACTCGGGTGAGCTAGCCTTATTCCTCTAACCTTCAAAGCTCCAACTAAAATACACATAAAAAAGAAAATAACTAAACAGACGATTATAGCTCATATAGTCATATCTATACCTAATAAATAAGTAGCTGGTGGCGCCACGTGTTACAATTCTGCGACCCCAAGATTCTTTTTTTCCACTTCTCACATATCACCCCTTCATATTCTATCTCTTATTTTTGTAAATATCTATCATAGACATGCTATCAGACAACCTATAGTGTTATATTTGTTATATAATGATATATAGTGTTACAAAGTGTTATATGGTATTATATGGTGTTACATATTGTTATACGGTGTTTATATGGTGTTACATATTGTTATACGGTGTTTATATGGTGTTATATAGTAATATATATAGTGTTATAATACACTTCTCACACTTCTCACACTTTGAGCACTTTTTACAGGATCCTCTACCTATTATTATCTAAAAATATCATTTTATAATTTCTGAAATTTTAATTACTAACTATTTAATATTTCTTTTATTCAACCTGTGTAATAAACGGGTTCCAAACCTAGTTAAGACTAATATATAAGAATACATGAATGAGGAAGTACACTGTACACAGATAGGAGATGCACACATTTGTCACAGTGCATAAAACAAGAAAGTTAGACCATCTGTGTACATTAAACCAGTCTACCCAGACATTCGGATGTGTGTTTAATCTGATTATTACCACATTAAGTTGCAATTAAGTACTTGATAGTGTTGGTGTGGAATGATCATGATTCCAATTAGGTAATTTACTAATCATCGGTGTCAAAATAATCAGATTTTGAGAGAGTAAAACGCTGATTGAGAAAACCAATTACTGAGATAAGCCTATGTGTTATCTTGTAGTTTATGTGAAATGTGAAAAAAAAAAAAAAGTGTGCCACGTAGGCACAAGGGCTTTCACATTTCACACCTCCAAACCTATGTTGCGGTGAACCACACCCCCTAGCACCCCCACCCGGGCCACCCCCATAGTTGTTAACGGCGAATAGCGACAAATAGCAATAAGGTACCTATATGCTACATAGCGAATAGCAATAAATAGCGGGCGTCTATTTTATAAATGGCGATACACTAGAAAAATTTTAAAATTTTTTCATATGTATATTATATCAAAATACCCTGGTATATATGCTATTTTACATAAATAGCGATACACCAGAAAAATTTTAAAATTTTTTCATATGTATATTATATCAAAATACTCTGGTGTATATGCTATTTTACATGTGTATTTAACAAAAACCTAAAATTCAGATATTTTATAGCTATATTTAAGGGTTATTGGATTTTATCACCCCTAACTATTGGCTATTTGCCGCTGTCACCCCCAACTATCACTTTGACGCCCGTCACCCCCAACTTAACACTTAGTGTGTTCTGTCACCACGTCGTTAATTGATCACTAACTTTCAATCTTGGTACTATACTTTTGGGGGTGTCATAGGGATCTTAGGAAGGTTTTAGGGATCTTAGGACACCCCAAAAGTATAGTAACAAGATCAAAAGTTAGTGATTAGTTAACGACGTGGTCACAGAACACACTAAGTGTTAAGTTGGGGGTGACGGACGTCAAAGTGATAGTTGAGGGTGGCATCGGCCAATAGCCAATAGTTGGGGTGATAAAATCCAATAACCCTATATTTAATATTAATAAAACAAAAAAATAAAAATAATCTGTCGCTGTTATCAGTATCTATCGCTACAACCCTAATAGCGAGCCTAGACCTATACGCTACTTAGCGTGCTATAGCGACCGCTACGCTGGCTATTGACAACTATGCCCACCCCTTGCAGCCGATCGTTCGCCAACCAACCAGCTCTCACCTTCTCCACCCCGCCGTGCTGGTGTTCCCTGCCCGCCCCCGGTGACCTGGCATCCCCTCCGCGCCCACAACACACGGTCTAAATATAGAATTATGTATACACTTATCTATAGTTTTATTATATGCACATCCAAACAATGTATTCCAACACAAACTCTTATGTATTCTTAAAACAATCAACCTCACAGATAATACCGAAAACTAGGGTTTATATTAACACCCCAGAACAGAATGTTGAGTTAATATAAAAAAAAGCTTATAAACTTGTAATGGGTATGTTGGAATTAATCAGTAGGTTACCTCCAGAACCCAAGAAGGAAGTTGTGTAAGTTGGAAAGCTGCAGAATCCTAATTTGGAAGAAGAATCCTGCAATGAAGCTGATGTGGTGGAAGCCATACTTAACCCTGCAAAAGGTGCTCTTATTGCCATTGTAATCTCTCTCTCTCTGATCAGTTCAAACAAAAATCCCCTTTTTTTGTGACAGAAAAATCGGTAATTGCAAACAGGTGCGGTCGGAGAATTTATGTATACAGAAAGAGAATTGATAGCAGGTGTGATTGGGGATTCTACTTGTGGTGGTGATTACTTGAAAACAGAATTCTGTGATTTTAATAAAATATTTTATTTCTCCATATATTTTTATATAACAATTTAGACTTTTAGGGCATGTTTGAGACTCCTTGTTTTTTTAACGGTTAACAGAATTAACCCTGGACATTTTTGGGATATTTACTGGACAAACAGAGTACTCCGAGAGTAACCCAAGTCCACCACCAATTCCGGGAAAAACCCAGTAACTCACCCGCCCGTAGGCACGACAGTGAAATTACCAATAAAACCCGTTTGGCTCAAGGATCCAACTCAGGTTTCCTTGGGTCTCTTATCATTGACCACCAGTGTCTCACTCTGCACCAAGTGAGAGTTGAACCTGCATCTCTCAAGAGAAATGCAAATTTTCCACCACTTGATTTAGAGATAATTGGCCAACATTTGGACAAGGTGGGCTAGAGCCCTGATTATGAACTTTTACAAGTTAAGAAGGTGTTTGGTATAGTGACTTTTGCCTTCGTTATGACTTTTTGAAGATGCTAAAAATGAGTTTTTGAGAAGTTAGGGGAATATGACTTTTTGCAAACTCCTTATAACTTTTTGCAAAAGTCAATAAGGAGGTTTGAAATGGAATCCCAAACACCCAGTTAGTCCCTTACGTTTATATTAATTTTTAGTGGTTATCATTTGTCTAAGGTTATGAGACAAATTGTAATTTAATTCTATAATATGTTTATATTTTTCGTCCTTTGGATTAATAGTTGTTAAACTTAAAGTTAAGTTTGGTCATGTGCAATGTATATAAGGGTATTTTCGTACTTTAAACCTTCTAGGGGCGATTTGTGTAGTTAACTCAAAAATTTGGCACGATCTATAAATAAATATGTACTATGGTTACCATTTAAAACTTATCATCTCCTTCTTTCCTAAAATGTCATCTTCATTTTTGGTGTAAGAAGGGGCCACCAGAATTAACATCGGGCAAACATGGAATCAACACACGCCACACCATACCTTTCTTTGACCTTATGTCCAACGAAGGTCTCTCTTTCTCATCATATTTTGACACATCTTCATCATCCCTTGTGAATTTTTCTAAGAGGTACCATTGGAATTGAGGGAGATACAAGATGGTCCATGATTGAACGACGATTATATAATTGATTTAAGGCGATTGTGGACTCCCGGAAAGTCGAGACTCGAGACGGCTGTGGAGCCAAGTCTTTTGGCACCCTCTTCATCTGGAGGGAATTGATTGGGCTAACAAGGCTTCAACATTGGGTCCACAGTTGGAGCCCTTTAATTCCCGCCATTACACTCACAGTAGCACCATTGGCACTCCAGGATAGTGTTAGGGCGTTATCAAACTGATGTGGAGAGAGGACACCAATCCACACCACCCATCCTATTAGGGGTAACATATTATTTTTGTCTAGACATCTTTTATTATGTTACATGACATTTACATATCATTTATTAGTTGAAATGAAACTATATTATTTTATGGACCGGTTAGATCACACCTACATGCTTGAATATTTTATTTACTAGAACATACCTTTCCATCCATACCCCCTTTCTATACTTCTATTGAGCCGAAGGACTACATGGTTGTTTTGACTAATGTGATGAACTAGTATTAGAGCCTGTTGTAACACCTCGTAAAATCATGTCCAGTAATGTGTTGACACGTGTCCCTATACCTAATTATGCCTAATGTTGGCTAGGAGGGACTATTTTTGCCAAAAGTGGAAACTATGAATGTGGAGGGATTAAAAGTGTCAACATGCTGAAACTATGCCTCTGAGTGACCTTTTACGGTGTCCGTATTCTCAAATGAGCCACTTGTTGGACGAGAGGAACCGTTTGAGAATTTATGTGAAAGTTTGAGATTTGGAGGACTAAAGGCGTTAACATGTTAATTTATACCTCTGAGTGACCTTTTAACGAACCGGGAGCTTAATATTGGCCATGAAGGGCTATTTATGCCATTTATGATAATGCATATGAATATGGAAGTTAAGGGGCCAAAAGTGTCAAAGTTTAAAAGTTGTTTTGTAGGCCGAAGCCCTTTACGGACCGTAGGCACAGAACCTCTACGGTCCGCAAAAGTCTGCCAGCATCGAAAAATTGCTTGGAGGCCACACAAACTGCCAAAAACCTTCATTTCCGTTACCAGGGGCTGCATGGTGGTTTAAGACACGTACAAGGACACATGTGATGATCTCCTAGCCCTCCTTAACACCTGTATTGATCCAAATCTTGAGCTCCAACTATAAATAGATGCATTTGTGCATCAAACCAACTTGCTCATTCTTGTTTTCAACTTCCTCTCATCTCTTGGAGATTCCCAACCGAAGGGAGCTTTCATTTGAGTTCTTTTTCGAGCAAGGTTCACTGGTAAGTGATCCTTCATCTCGATTTTCGTTTATTAAGCTTTTAAAGTCAAAAGACAAGCATTTTCGATAAATGCTTTGACTTTCGGTTTAGACCTTAATGGTCCAAACATTATTCGAGACGAACATGGTTACGTGATCGTAATTAGGTAGGTGATAATCCCTCAAAAGGGCACCTCCTGAAAATCACGTTTACTTGGTCAATTGACGGGGTCAAAGTTTAATGCTTTAAAAAGTCAAACGGGTCAGATTTTAATAATGTTATAATCTAAGTTTATATATGTTCTATGATCGATGTCACAACCCCTGACCCCTACCCGGGAGCGGGCGGCAGCGAGCCTCAGAGCGGGTGGTATCGGTGTTTATTAATTTGGCAGCGGAATACATCAGGATCGTAGTTAAGAAATATTTTAATTAGAGTAAAACACCAAACTTTTATAAGAATAATTTATGGGGTAAAACCCAAGTTCATTTGATAATACATTATTAGGGATAAACCCTAATTATTGAAAACAAAATGTCTTGTTTGGTTAGATAACTTTTATAGCCACTATTCCAAGCCGTCAGTGCTCTCTAGCTTGCTTCTATTGGGCTTTCATATTACGTTACCTGAAACGCGTTTAAAAACATTTTGTCAGCAAGAAATACTGGTGAGTGCATCCCAGTTTAATCAAAACAGTTTTAACATTGTAACAGTATTAAGGGCGATCTCGCAATTACATTTGTTTATATCTACTTTAATTACCACCCACGGTACTATCAATCCATGACTGGTGGTCATGCTACTACTCACAGTGTAGTAACAAATTTTGTATACAAAACCCCAACATACCGACGATAATTGTAGAATTACAAATACTCAATCACTGTGAAATATAATTTAAAAAAATTGAGGTTTTGTAAAAACAGTTTATGAAAAGCAGATGTACTCACATTGCAAGTTTAGATAATACTAAGGTTTCCTGAGAATCTCCTGGTTATTATCTATTAAATCAAATAATGCACACGTGTTAGTAAAATAACCCAATTCAATTTAACCGTACAACTCGAGACATAATTCCAATGACTGAGTCGGGCAGAGCCGACATGCATTACGGAAATTCTAAATCAATCGGGTGTACACATGAGACAAAATTCCAATGACTGAGTCGGGTAGAGCCGACATGCATTACGGAATCCTAAGTCGATCGTGCAGGGAAATAGTAGGGTTATAGTACTTACAACGAGGCAGAGCTTCGATAAATAGTGGGTATTATACTCGGGCAGAAGTTCTACTATTAGAAAGTTTGAGAGAGAATCGGGAAATGAACGGAATCAAATGAAGCCCTGACCCCCTTTTATAGGCTGGCCGAGGGGTTTGTCGCGCCCCGCGACAGCCAAAGTCTAGGCTTTCGCGGCCCGCAAGAGCCTGAAAGGCGGCTATAGCTTCACTGAGTCATCGAGTAGGTGTGCTGAGTCATGTGCCACGTGGCACTATGACTTGTCCGGCAAACAATGGTCGTCGCGCCCCGCGACAGACCAAGGGGTCTCCGTCGCGGCCCGCGAGCGACTGCCAAACATGGTTTTTCTTGTTCTTTACAAGTATAGGGTCATTCCGGATGCTTCTTACGTACGGGGTATATTTAGGGACATTTAGGGTGTCCAGAATATTTTTAGGAGGGTTGTTATATCCTCCCCACCTTGTTTTGGATCTCGTCCTCGAGATCTACTGGAACAGGTGTGGGTATTTCCTTTGGATTTCCGATTCGAGTTCCCAAGTGTATTCTGGTCCTCTTTTGGAATCCCATTTCACTTTGACCAGAACTAATCTCTTATGTTTGAGATTCTTGATCTTTCTATCTTCAATCTGAACGGGTTTCTCGATAAACTTGAGTTTTTCATTTACCTCTATATCCTTTAGAGGTATCACGAGTGATTCGTCTAATAAACACTTTTTTGAGATTACATACATGAAATACATCATGTATTCCTGCCATTTCTTCTGGCAGTTGTAGCTGATAAGCTACAGGTCCTATTCTTCTAATAATCTCAAAAGGTCCAACATACCTAGGGCTTAGTTTCCCTCTTTTAACGAATCTGACTACTCCTTTCCATGGAGAAACTTTTAATAATACTTTATCTCCTACTTGAAATTCCAATGGTTTTCGTCTGTTGTTAGCATAACTCTTTTGACGATCTTGTGCTGCTTTTAGTCTTTCCTTGACTTGAATGATTTTATCTGTTGTTTCTTGTACTATCTCTGGTCCGGATAATTGTTTTTCTCCAATCTCTGCCCAGCAGACTGGAGTTTTGCACTTTCGCCCATAAAGTGCTTCAAATGGTGCAACATTAATGATAGTATGATAACTGTTATTGTAGGAAAATTCTATTAATGGTAAATGATCGTCCCAATTTCCTCCGAAATCAATTACACAGGCTCTAAGCATATCTTCCATAGTTTGGATTGTCCTTTCGCTTTGTCCGTCCGTTTGTGGATGATAAGCTGTGCTTAGATTTAATCTGGTTCCCATTGCTTTTTGGAAACTTGTCCAAAAATGAGAAGTTAAACGGCTATCTCTATCGGATAGGATAGATAAAGGAATCCCATGTAATGAAACTACTTCATTTACATATAGCTTGGCTAACTGTTCCATACTGAAAGTTTCCTTCATGGGTAAGAAATGAGCAGATTTGGTTAATTTGTCTACAATCACCCAGATTGTATCATTTCCTTTTCTGATCTTGGGTAATTTGGTAACCAAATCCACTGTTATCAATTCCCATTTCCATATGGGCATTTCTAATTGTTGCAGTAATCCTGAGGGTTTCTGATGCTCAGCTTTAACTTGAGAACAAGTTAGACATTTAGCAACATAATTAGCTATATCTTTTTTCATTCCTATCCACCAGAAATTCCTTCGTAGATCTTGATACATCTTATCACTTCCAGGATGTATCGCATATTTAGATTTATGAGCTTCTTCTAGAATTCTATGACGTAGGTTTCCTTGTTTAGGTATCCATATCCTTTTCTTATGGAACTTCCAAATTCCATCTATTCTTTGGTCTAATTCCTTAATCATTCCTTTCAATTTTTCAGCATCGTCCTTGATTGCTGACTCTTGCACTTCTCTAATTTGTTCATTTAAATCTACTTGTAGATTTAATTTGAGAGAACGTACTCGCTTTGGTTTTTCATGATACTTTCGACTTAAAGCATCTGCTACTACATTGGCTTTCCCAGCGTGATACTGGATATCACAATCATAATCACTAAGAACTTCCATCCAGCGTCTTTGTCTCATATTTAATTCTTTTTGCCCGAAAATATATCTTAAACTTTTATGATCAGTGAAGACAACAAATTTATTTCCATATAAATAGTGTCTCCAAATCTTAAAGGCAAAAACTATGGCTCCTAATTCTAGATCATGGGTGGTGTAATTCTCTTCATGTTTCTTAAGTTGTCTAGAGGCATAGGCTATAACCTTTTGACGTTGCATCAACACACATCCATATCCTAACTTAGATACATCACAGTAGACTATAAAGTCTTCAGTTCCTTCTGGTAATGCAAGTATGGGTGCGTTGGTTAACTTCTGTTTAAGGATCTTAAAAGCTTCTTCCTGTTTTGGTCCCCATTCAAACTTAACTGATTTGCAGGTCAGTTTAGTTAATGGAATGGCTATTCTAGAGAAATCGCGGATAAACCGTCTATAATATCCTGCCAGTCCAAGAAAACTTCGTACTTCTGTTGGTGATTCAGGGACTTTCCACTTAGTAATCGCCTCGATCTTTGTGGGATCCACATGAATTCCTTCATGATTAACCAGATGTCCAAGGAATTGTACTTCTTGTAACCAAAATTCACATTTTGAGAATTTAGCATAAAGCTTCTCTTTTCTCAACAATGTGAGGAGTGTATGCAGATGGGCTGCATGGTCCTCTTTACTCTTAGAGTAAATTAAAATATCATCTATAAAGATAATTATGAATTTATCCAGGTATGGTTTACATATCCTGTTCATCATGTCCATAAATGCGGCTGGGGCATTTGTTAAACCAAATGGCATGACAGTAAATTCATAATGACCGTATCTCGTTCTGAAAGCAGTTTTAGGAATATCCTCTCCCTGCACTTTCAGTTGATGATATCCAGAGCGTAAATTGATCTTAGAAAAGAATCGAGCTCCTTGAAGTTGATCGAACAGATCATCGATTCTAGGTAGTGGGTACCGATTCTTAATCGTGACTTTGTTCAATTCTCGATAGTCAATGCACATACGCATCGATCCATCTTTCTTTTTAACGAACAACACCGGTGCTCCCCATGGTGATGAACTTGGTTATATAAAACCCTTGTTAAGAAGTTCGTCCAATTGCTTCTTCAGTTCCTGCATTTCCGTTGGTGCTAATCGATACGGTGCTTTGGCAATCGTTGCCGTCCTTGGTATTAGGTGAATTCTAAATTCAACTTCTCTATCAGGCGGTAATCCTGGTAACTCTTCTGGAAAAACGTATGTGAATTTAGATATTACAGGAATATCTTTTAATTCTTTTCCTTTAGTACTAATGATTACATAAATCATATATAATATTCTTCCCTTTCTTTCATAACTTGCGGCTTTCATCACAAAGATGAATTTCGTCGATCTATTTGGCTTATCTCCTTTAATTGTGATCTTTTCACCACTTGGTGTACTTACTCGTACTAACTTTTGATCACATAAAATACTGGCACGATTGGCTACCAACCAAGCAATTCCTAATACAACATCGAAACCAACCAGATTCATTAGGTAAAGGTTAGCAAAGAAATGATGGTTTAGGATTTCTATTCTTTCTCCCTGCAAGATTTCACTTATCTTAACAGATTCTCCATTGGCCGTTTCTACCAGACAGTCTTGTTGAAGTTTGACTAAGGGTTTGTCAAGAAATTGGTAGAAAGAAGTATTAATAAAACTTTGGTTTGCACCAGAGTCAAATAATACCTTGGCAAATATGTCATTAACTAAAAACGTACCGGCAATCACATCCGGAATCATCTTGGTTTCCTCAGCTGTCAGAACAAAGGCTCTGGGATTCTTTTTAGGTGCTTCTGTTGTCTTAGTCTTATTGGGCATGGCTAGAGCTAGCTTCGGACAGTTTGGTCTAATGTGTCCCTTTTCTCCACAATTAAAGCATACCCCATTACTGGGTTTCTTCCTACAACGTTCTTCCTTGTGTCCAGAGATTTTGCAAAAGTTGCAATATGTAGAGCATCTTCCAGAATGCTTTCTTTTGCAGTTCTTACAGTAGGGTGCAGAAGAACATGTTCCCTTTCCACGGTAGGAATTACTAGAATGAAATTCCTGTGTAAGCTTTTGAGATAGGTTCTTCCTCTGGTTTTCTTCTTGTGTACGTACCAGTTCGCCAGTCAAGGTATTGGTTAATTCTACTGCTTCTTCTATGGTTTGCGGTCTAGCTGCCTTAACTACATGTCTAATCTCACTAATTAATCCCCAAATATAACGGGAGATTAATCCTGGTTCGGGTGAGGCTAAGGATGGTACTATCCTAGCATATTCGAAGAATATGGTAGTGTAACCTTTACAGTCTATTCCAGTCATTCTGAGATTTAGGAACTTATTGGTTATTTGTTCCTTCTCATTAGGAGGACAAAATTTTCTTTCAACTATTTCCTTAAAGTTGATCCATTCCATATTATAAACTCTGTCACTTCCTTTAGACTGGAGAATAGTATTTCACCATTCTAAGGCTGCATTTTTGAAAAGATTCGAAGCAAACATAATCTTATCTTCATCTGCGCATTCACTTATTTTTATGATTGCTTCTATCTTTTCTATCCAACGTAAGGCTGCAATGGCTCCTTCATTGCCAGATAATTCTATTGGTTTGCAGGCCAAGAATTCTTTAAAAGAACAACCGTATGGAGCGGTTCTTCTTCTTTTAGGAATTTGAGCTTGGATGATAGGTCCATTGTCATTATTCACACTGTGACTTGGTTCAGTGTGTTGACGTTTACTGCCATTTGCAGATCTATCTGCTTCTTTAACAGTCTTGATAATATAAGGCATGACATCTATAATTCCTTGTGCCACTATATGTTGAATGGCACTGTTATCTATTTGGTTTCCGTTATTCTCATTATTCTGGTTTTCCTGATTTACTTCGTTCTACATCTGAATTGTAAACATTTATCAGGTATTAATTATCACAGAATAGAATTGAATACAATTATTTATACACAATCACATGAACAAGTTGGTCAAAAACGTCGATCATTGCGACATTTACTCTTTTTCATATATATATATATATATATATATATATATATATATATATATATATATATATACATACATATGCATCTATTACAAATTACAACTAAAAATTAAAGATACTATGCATCCGTACTTATACATATATAGATATATTTTTATTATCATTATTATTATTATTATTATTTTTTTATAGTACAAAATTACACGTATATCTAGTTATGGATCCAATCATGTATGTGTTGGACCGTGTCGTGACCCTAAACGATCAGTTGAGCAAGTTCATCATCACGTATAAAGGCGGAATCAATATACGCAATGTTACAGCAGCTTTCCTATTCAATTCCTTCACTTTATTAGCTTTCTGAAACAATTTTGACAGAGTTCGGTTACAAAGCTTATGACCAGATCTCGCTCTAATGAACACACACATGGGGTATTTATACTAAGTCTAATTTCGCTTCAATGGTCATGACCATATGAGCGAAATCAACATGAATCTGATTTCGCTTATATGGCATGTCCATTAAAGCGAAATCACTATGTCCCTTAAAGCGAAATCAACAAGATAATCATGTACATTAAAGTGAAATCAACATTAAAACCCTAATCTTGACTTTTAAGCTTCTATCTTGACTTTCTTGATTTAAGACTTGATGAAGATGCAGTCAACAAACATTCTTGTGCATCAACAGACTCCCCCTTGGATGTTGACGTAGTCTTCAGATCCTGAGTCTTCAGTCTTAGTCTTTTCTCTAACTCTCTGTCGTCTCATTATAAGCACTCTATCTTCACAAGTTTCAATATCTTGTCCTCCTGACTCTAACTTCTTTCTTCCCTTTGAATGTTGATCCAGACTCCCCCTTTCACAGACTCCCCCTCACGATATGCTAGAATCTGAGAAATCTGGTTCAAGCTTTGACATTTAGCTTCCATTGGGAATAATGAAGTCCAAAATCTGTTACTCAAACATCATTCATTACAAACTTATCTTTTTCACATATAACTCATAAACTTAATCAGTTTTAGAAATTCACTCAAGTATTCAGGTTCAAGTTAATGACCCTAATCACTTGATTAATCTACCAAGTCCAAATTAATGACCTTGGTTGATCTTTTGACGAAACAAACTGATTTTGAAAACATTTTCTGAAAATAACAAGTATCAAGTTAATGAACTTGTGTTTGACTTTTCAAACAATTCAAACTTCATCAAATATAAGCTCTCCTCATTCTTCAGTTCAGAATCTCCTGCATCTGCTTCAAACATCTTGAGAATCCAACAATCAACTCTCCACTTTGGTTTGTCGGAAAATAAAGCAGAAATAAAATCTTTTTGGATTTTATCAAAGTGTTCTAAACTAAGAAATGAAATACAGAAAACTTAAATTGCAGTAAGTAAACAAAGTAAACTATTTACAAACATATTTTTTTTTCTTCGAGTGTGTCAGGGAATCATATCAGCTTTGCAGACAAATCACAAGTACCGTTAAGCTACATTACATACTCAGACTTAAACAATTTACCTCGATTGTCGATATACTGATCCATCTTAAATTCTCACACAAATTTCAATTTACTCAGGATACGAATTAGATGAATTAAGAACTTAGATCATTCATGTGTCCCACCTCTTGAATATACTCCCGTATCCAGAATCCCAATAATCAGTCTTACAGGTGAGAATACTACAATGATGTCTGTATATAATTTAGGTATGCGAGGGCCGAGGGATCTCAGATCGATACTTCCGTATACGCAGAGAGATATCAGCTTCGACTTTTCGGTGTGTCCCCTTTAGAGGATCTTTTAGCTTACAACAGCAGCATTTATCAATTTTATTGTTTCAGCATGCTGAGGGTTTAATGCTGTATTTCAAGCATTGCAGCAAGTATTAGCCAGGGACTAGGTCAGAACTACCGTTCAGCAGAAGTCCCGGAATAATACCCCAGACATCATAGAGTATAAAGACCTAGTATATCAGATTACGAGACCTTTCAAACGAGATTTCAGGGGTTACCTATATATCCAAGTAGTGTTCCCCACGAATTCACAAGTTTGAATTTTAGGTTTATATCCCGAATAAATCTACTAAATGTGCGAAAACCTATCGACACATCATCAGTAAGATTGTTTAACTCTTTTTATACTTTACAAATCTTTAGCATACTGTAATCGTCTAGCTGATGTACTATCATTTTCCCTATATACACAAGCTCTTTTTCATTTTATCATGTTTTTGTATTTTTGCATTTTTTACTGTTTTTGTATTTTCTGAAAAAATAACTATGTACAAACAATCTACTCCCCCTAAATACCAAAACAAGTAAAAATTCGACAAACCATTGCAGATTGTTTCTCGTCTTCATCCGCAACAGTACTCTCATCAACGCCAATTATACCATCCGACACCGACAGAAGCTTCATACCATTCAGTTTTAACAAATATTTAAACCGATTTTTATCAAAAGCTTTGGTATGTAAATCAGCTTTCTGTTCGTCAGTGTGGATTTTCTCAATTCGTATCAACTTTTTCTCAAAACAATCACGAATAAAGTGATGACGAATTTCTATGTGTTTAGTTTTAGCGTGATGTACTGGATTTTTAGTTATATTTATTGCGGCCTCATTATCAATAAAAAGAGGTGTGTTAAGAAACTGCAAACCGTAGTCGCGCATCTGTTGCTGTATCCACAAGATCTGAGAGCAGCAACTGCTAGCAGAAACATACTCCGCTTCACATGTAGATAACGCCACAGACGTTTGTTTCTTACACTGCCAGGTAACCAATCTAGGACCAAAGAACTGGCATCCTGCAGTTGTTGATTTTGAATTGACTTTGCAGCATCCGAAATCCGAATCGGAATACCCTTCAAGCGTAAAGTCGCCTTTCCTAGGATACCACAACCCCAATGAAGGAGTTCCTTTCAGGTAGCGCAATATCCTCTTCACAATGATCATATGCAATGCTCTCGGGTTAGACTGAAATCTTGCTGCGAGGCACGTTGGGTACATGATATCAGGACGTGAAGCAGTTAGGTACATTAAAGAACCTATCATGGATCGATAAAACGTTTCATCAGCCCTGTCTCCGGTGAGATCTGGGTGAATCCCATGATTTGTTGCAAGTGGGGAAGCAGCTGGAGTAGAACTTGACATCCCAAATTTCTCTAGAATATCATGAACATACTTTGACTGATGAATGAAAATTCCCTCAGGAAGTTGTTCAACTTGTAATCCCAGAAAGAATTTCATCTCCCCCATTGATGACATTTCAAACTTCTGCTTCATCACTGATTCAAAATCTTTGCATAAATTTTCATTTGTCGACCCAAAGATTATATCGTCCACATAAATCTGAACTATCAGAAGATGACCATCGACCACTTTAGTGAAGAGAGTGGCATCCACTTTTCCACGAATGAACTTGTTGGCGAGTAGGTGTTGAGACAAAGTCTCGTACCAAGCTCTCGGGGCCTGGTGTAAACCATACAGCGCTTTGTCCAATAAGTAGACCTTGTTTTTGTGGATTGGATCGGTGAAGCCCGGTGGCTGACCGACATAAACCTCCTCTTTAACCTTCCCGTAGAGAAAAGCCGATTTAACATCCAACTGATAAACTTTGAAGTTCTTCCAAGACGCAAATGCTAGGAAAATTCTGATTGCCTCTAGTCGTGCTACAGGAGCATAGACTTCAGTAAAATCAATTCCCTCCTGTTGACTAAATCCCTGAACAACGAGTCGGGCTTTGTTCCTTACGACAACTCCTCTATCGTCCCTCTTACACTTAAACACCCACTTAGTGTTAATTTTCCTATGACCATCCGGCAAATCAACGAGCTTCCACACTCCCAATTTCTCGAATTGACTAAGTTCCTCCTGCATAGCATTGACCCAAGAGTCTTCAGTAAGCGCCTCTTTGTAAGTTCTTGGTTCATTCTGCGAGATAAAACAACTTAATGAGAATTCAGTTTGCAAAGGAGCAACTTTTGTATAAAAACATGTAAGCCCTTTATCAATCTGATTTCGAGTGCGAACTCCAGCTTGCAATTCTCCTATGATCAACTCCTCTGGATGATATGAAAAAGTTCTCGGCATCACTTCACTCGGAACATCTACATTTCCCTCCAGATTAGTAACATTCTGCTCTGCATCTTGTTCACCAACTTGGTTTGTTTGACTTGAAAACTGAATTTGCTCCCCCTCAGAATCTGAATCTGAATCACCGTGATCAAATACTGGCATGTTTTCAGCTTCTAAATTATCATTCTGAACCGACTGATTATCTTGAGCAACTTCATTCTGTTGGACATCATCATGTTCACCAGCATTACTTGGACCTGCTTCATCGTCATTTGAAGTTTCCCGTGGTCTGCTGGAATACTCAGCTGGGAACCTTAACTGTGACTCATATTCACGCAAAATATCCAACTCATCAAAGAAATCTTCATCATCCTCTGATTCTTCTCTCATGTCAAACGAATCCCAAAGTTTGTCATAATGATAACGCCATGAATCACCAGGATTCTGCGGCGGCATAGTATAACCTTGACATTCAACATTTGCAGCTTCAATAATCCGCTTTTCACTTGGAACGAAGACACGTCGCAATGGATTTGCATAACCAACAAATATACCCTCAATGCACTTCGGACCAAACTTTCCAAAAGGCTCTATAACCGTACAAGGTGACCCGAACGGTTCTAGATACTTCAAATTCGGTTTGCGGTTATTGATTAGCTCAAAACATGTTTTGTTGAATTTCTTGACAGTGAGAACCCTGTTGAGCGTATAGCATGCAGCAGAAACAGCTTCAGCCCAGAAATTAATCGGTAGCTTTGAATCTGCGAGCATAGTTCTAGCCGTCTCGATTAGCGTCCGGTTTTTGCGTTCTGCGACTCCATTCTGCTGCGGAGTGTACGGAGCACTAAACTCATGCAAAATACCTCTTTCATCACAAAATTCTTCCATCTTACTGTTCTTGAATTCAGTACCATTATCACTTCTAATTCTCTTGATACGCCTTTGGTACAAATTCTCAATCTTCCTGAATAGCCCCATCAAACTGTCAAATGTTTCATCTTTCGTCTTCAAGAAAGATACCCATGAAAATCTGGAATAATCATCAGTAACGACCAAACAATAGAAATCTCCTGTAAGACTTTTTACATTCACCGGACCAAACAAATCCATGTGAAGTCTTTCCAACGGTCTCGAAACTGAATTGACTTGCTTTGTAGGGTGTGACTTTTTCTTCTGCTTGCCTTTGATGCAGCTAATGCACTCCCCTTCCAGATGAAAACCTTTGATATTAACTCCCAATACCAAATCATTGTGCACCAAGTGATTCATTTTTCTAAGATGTATATGCCCCATCTTTCGGTGCCACAATCTGGATTCTTTCTCAGTTGCTCTAGACACAAAACAATGTGCTTGACCAGTAGTTGTAGTTGCTACAGACATATCTAACACATATAAATCATTCACTCTAGGTGCCCTCATAATAATCCATTCTTCAGGGATAACAAAACCAGGTTTCAGAATCAAACATTCTTTATCAGTGAAGTGAGTAGTATACTGATTGTCACAAATCTGCGAGATACTAAGCAGATTGTTCTCCAGTTCAGTGATGTAGTTAACTCTCTCAAACGTCACAATCCCATTGGATAACGTTCCTTCACCAACAATTCTTCCTCCTTCATGACCAGCAAAACCCACATAACCACCATTAATGTTTCTCACATCATACAGCAACGCGGTTTTTCCTGTCATATGTCGAGATGCACCACTATCCATGATCCATCTTGATATCAATTGTGGAAGATCTTGCACAAAACAAACTTCAATTTAACCAACTACAATAAAGATGCCGATTCATGCTTCGCGATCCAGGAAGCTCCGGCAATTCAAACTGCTTATTCGAACATGGTGTCCACCCAGGCCTCATCAGCCTTAGGTGTAACCTTGACTCTCGCAATTTGAATTTTGAAATTTTCAGCCTTCAAAGGTGGAAAATTTGCATCATAATCAACCGAAATTAATTCTTCAGCCTTTTTCACTTCAGAAGTTGAAATTTTCATTTCTGTTTTTGGTTTCCAAACTTGTTGAGATAATGCAACCCATTTGTAAAATTTGTCATTTTTAGTTACCAATTTCATTACGGGTTCATTTTTCACTTTGATGTTGTCATTTTTCACATTCTTTTTCTCAACAACGATTGGTGCTTTACCCTTCACATCAACTTTCTTTTGTTGAATCTTCACAGTTTCAGTCTTAGGCTTCACATTTGTACACTTCCGTGCAATGTGACCAACTTGGTTACATCTGAAACATGTTCGAGTATCAATAACTCTACTTGTGCCTTCAGACTGATACTGTGAAGCTCTTTTCTCAAAGAACTCTTCATTTGATTTTGAAAAAATTTCATTTTCCTCATCTGAAAGTGAACTTGAACTGTTCACAAACACCTTCTTTTCAGCAAACCTTTTGTTTTGCAACCTTCTTTGCTGATAACTCTTACCATCCCGATAACCACCCGACCAATTGTTTCGATTGTTATTATAAAACCTTGGTGGAACAACAGGCTTTTTGTAGTAAGCTTTATCTTTCTCAAAATTCATTTGCCTTTTTGTTTGTTTCAAACTGTTCACTTCCGACAACTCAACTTCAACCAATTTGAAAACATTTGTCAACTTTTTTACATTAACATTCTCAATG
The DNA here is from genome assembly GCA_030545235.1 of Helianthus tuberosus. NCBI lineage: Eukaryota > Viridiplantae > Streptophyta > Magnoliopsida > Asterales > Asteraceae > Helianthus > Helianthus tuberosus. The sequence goes on from CM060376.1 coordinate 49,947,176, forward strand.
GGAAACTCAGAATCCGAATACAACTTATCAGATCCAGCCATCTTGTACATCACAAGACCTGGTTCATCACTTAAGTTGTTTTTGGACTTTGGTTTCTGAATGTACTTGTCCAAGAAACATCCATCTTCTTCAGTAGTGTCACTATCCATTTTTAGCACATTTTCAACAACACCTTTTACAATATCATTTTGGACACTATCGTCATTAGAAGATGTAAACATGACATCAATGTTCTCTGGAAGTTTAACTTCACTTTCTTCCTCAATTTCCACCAAACTAGACTGCTTTTTCGTGTAGTTGTCTAAAATTGGCGGTGGAACTTTGTGAAAACCTACACCCGTTCCATCAGAAAACACATCCTCGCCATCTTTGTTTTTCCCTATAGGTTTAGGAACAATATGCTGCAAAACAAAACTTGCTGATTTATAGCTGTTAAGCTTCAACTGGATTCGTTCATTCTCAATTTCAGCTTCTTGAACTTTAAGTTTCAGTTTAGCAATTTGATCCAGTTGTTCATTAATCGATTCTTCTTTTAATCTTAAAACAGCTCTTAGATGTTCATTTTCTTTAAATGTTTTGCCATTACGATCATCACTTTCTTTGACAATGTTTTTCAATTTCTCAAACTTTTCAGAAATCTGACGGTTTTCAAGAATTAACTTTTCATTTTCAGATTTTATTTTCTCACGTTCAGTTTTATCATTTTCAATTTGAGCCGTTAATTCTTTGATCCGTTCAGTTGAAGCTCTTACAGTTTTGTCACGATCGAGAATCCGATTTTCAACATTTCTAACCTTTGTTGTCAGATTCTGGATTTTCTCATTGTTAAGATACGTGACAGTGCTACAAAAATTGCATTGTTTGGTGCAATTTTTGCAGTCAGCATTCCCGTCAATCTTGTTACTTAACTCAATCTTGTTACCTGACGCATTTGTTGACACACTTTGACTGACTGACCCCTTTGACTCAGTAACAGAATTAGGATCTACCTCAAGTGCTTTTGCAGCTAGCACTTTGTCAGCCATCATTCCCAGGTTCTCAGCTGTCAACTCTTGCGTAGTATCAATTATGCCTGTATCAACCTGCTTTTCGTTCTTCTCTTTCTCCTCTTTCTCTCTTTCTCTTCTTCAATCATCTTTGACGTTGGTGTTCCCCACCACTTGTGCTGCCAATATTCATCTTCTTCTTTGTACTCCTTGATGATGGCTTCGATATCTAGCGTTTTGTCATCAATCGCAATGTTGCCATACCTATCAAGATAGCACTCTCTATCTGGATCCCATCTGTTTGCTCTTCTAGCTTCCAGAAAGATACCAGAAAGTCTGATAATCTTGTTTTCAGCAATCATCTTCCGGTATTGATACTTCTGTTCCTCAGTACGATCATCTTTCCACTTAATGGGTTCATCATTGCTTGCCATGAATGCGTAACCCACCACATCTTCTTCCGGTAGAACTTCCTTACTCCAATCATACCCCTCATCATCATAAATCACAGCAAGAGCCCTTGATTTGTCTCTGTTATCTTCAGACTGCTTCAATCTAGGCGGCTCGGATTTATTCTGATGGTAGATTGCCTTTTTGTAATAATCATCTCGAAACGGATTCTCTGACTCATCAGCATACGCATTCCTGCATTCCCGTTTGAAATGACCCTTCTGCTTACACTTAAAACATGTAACTTTTGACTTGTCGAACCCCAGTTTTGTAGACGGACCACCGATCGTTTTTCTCCCTGTAATCTCCATGAAGCGTTGTGCACGTCGAACTGCACTTGCCATTGCCCAACGAATATCGATCAACTCCATTTCTTCAGGATCTATCTGATCGTAGTCTTCTTTCGTCAGATTTGTATTCCCGATTTTTCCAGCCACCAACCCTTCATAGGATTCCAAAACAGATGCCAGAAAGACCATTTGTTGCTTGGCCGATTCCTCATCAAAATTCTGAGCATTCTTCAAGTCTATTGCGATGTTGCATTGAAAACGATTCTTTGCATCAGCATTTTCAGAAGATGAAGATCCACTGTGAAAACCATTGTGACTTCCACTGCTTTGACCACTTTGACTTTCTTTGCTTGCTGGTAAAACATTCTCAGCAGAAAAAGCTGTTTTTGGAGAAGTTGCTTTTGGCATCATGCTTTTTGGATAGTATAGATCCAGATTCTGTTGATAAGATGAATGATTTACTTTGTACGTTTTCTTCAATTCCAGTTCATGACTTTCAAGTTTCTCAATCACCAAATCTGGTTTCAACAACTCAGAAGGAATAGTGTTCTTAAGCATGAGAGCATAATATCTCCACTCCATCTCGTCTGGCAACGAATCGAACAACTTGTCTACTTGCTCATCATCAGAATATCTGATATCATGTCTTGCTAATTCCAGCTTCAGATGACCGAACCTTTCAATCATTTTACACACTGACTCATTTTTAAGACAACCAAACATATCAAACTCTTTCCTAAGAAGTTTCTTTTTATTTTTTACAATCTCTTTGCTTCCAAGACACTTCTTTTCGAGTTTTTCCCATAAGTCTTTAGCATTGGAATACTCTATCAGCGAAATAATGTCTTCACGCACCGATTGAAACAATAATGCCACACATTTTTGCTCGGCCACAAAACTTTCAATCTCTTCAACTGATCTTAATGCTTCACCATTCTTCTTTCCTTGGGCATAACCATTCTTCATACTCTTCCAGCTAGAAAATGCAAATGCCATCAACCAATCTTCGAACTTAGTTTCCCACCTGCTGTACTCTTCTATAGCATCAGCTTAGGAGGTTTGTTAAATGTTCCAAATGCACTTTCGGACTCCCAAGCTTCCTTCTTTCTTTCTTTCGGTGGACTTTTGTTTGCATCGCTTGAAGAAGGATCGTTGTTTCCTGAACTACCCGTGAAAGCATACATATCGCTGAAAGGATTCATGAAAATATCATCCATTTTGATCGTACCTGTAAAATCAATCAACACTTAGAAAAATTTTCGAGATTTTGACAAATACTGACACTGAAGCGAAATCAGTCAGATTGACTGATAAGCGAAATCACTTAAAGTGACACAAAAGCGAAATCTGATTTGTCCGTATAAGCGAAATCAGACTTTGTCCTCTCGAGTGAAATCACAATTGTTCACTCGAGCGAAATCACACTTATGTTCCTTGGAGCGAAATTAGCTTTTGTCCGTTAAAGCGAAATTAGCAAATTGTCCTCATAAGCGAAATCACTAAGTTCGTATAAGCGAAATCACAACTGTTGTACGTAAAAGCGAAATCAGTCTGATGTTCGTAAAAGCGAAATTATCTAAGACCGTATGAGCGAAATCAGCTGAGTCCGAATGTACACAGAAGCGAAATCAAAAATTTACTCATTTTTACGCTGAATTTCAATCTGAAACTTTCAAGGGTTGTAATACTCTTAAAACCGATCACAATGATATGATTATTGTTCAATTTTGACCGCTGATTCGTTCCAGATCTGAAGATGAAGTTCCGGTTCGAAAACAAATCGAGAATTTGTTAAAATTGATTGAGTTTTAGTATGTTTTAAGATCTGATATTGTTAAGGATTGATTAATAACTAGTTTCACTCACAATACTTGACTTTCAAGTCATTTTGTCCGTAGGAACTTGTTTAAACCGAAAATATAAAAAAGAAAGTGAGTAGAAATGAGATAAAAGTGTCGAATCGGCTGATGTAGTATGAACTTCCTCGTCCTGAAGCTCTGATACCACTTGTTGGACCGTGTCGTGACCCTAAACGATCAGTTGAGCAAGTTCATCATCACGTATAAAGGCGGAATCAATATACGCAATGTTACAGCAGCTTTCCTATTCAATTCCTTCACTTTATTAGCTTTCTGAAACAATTTTGACAGAGTTCGGTTACAAAGCTTATGACCAGATCTCGCTCTAATGAACACACACATGGGGTATTTATACTAAGTCTAATTTCGCTTCAATGGTCATGACCATATGAGCGAAATCAACATGAATCTGATTTCGCTTATATGGCATGTCCATTAAAGCGAAATCACTATGTCCCTTAAAGCGAAATCAACAAGATAATCATGTACATTAAAGTGAAATCAACATTAAAACCCTAATCTTGACTTTTAAGCTTCTATCTTGACTTTCTTGATTTAAGACTTGATGAAGATGCAGTCAACAGACATTCTTGTGCATCAACAGTATGTCACGCACAACCTGTTTCCACATAAGTTTTTCTCCTATTATTCGTATTCTATCTCATTCTTCTACTAATTCATCACCTAATGAGCGAAGTTCCTCCAAATTTTCCTGGCTCATAGGTGGCATGGGTGCTGGTACAGGATCAGGGTGTTGAGGGATAGGTTGTCCATAAGGGTATGGGTTTCTTATTACACTCTGCGTCCACCATTCGCTACTCCAAAAGGGATCTAAAGGATTAAGGTCAGTGTACTGGGCTATGGGGTTTGGTGGGGGAATCCTAGGAATCTCATAGGGTCTACATCAGGGATTGGAAATGGATCTTCTTGGTCAGGTTCTTGCAACTGTTGGTCTGGGAACAAAGGTAATAGTGGCGGTTCGGCTACTTGATTTTGGTTAGTATCTACGGTTGTAGTGGCTAACATGTCGAGATTGGCCAACTGTCTATCTAATTCTTCTTCCCAAGGTGGTCTACTGGTTACTTCCTGAATTTGTGCGTTTGCCTCCCTATTGGCCCTGACTATTGCTCTCTGTTGCTGTAACTTCTTCATTCTTTTTTCTCCTTTCATGAGCCCCTCTACTAAACCAACCTCTTTTCTTAGTAGTAAAACGTTCCTCTGAATGTGCCTTAAAAATAAATATTCCCTCTTCTGTATCGGCTGAATATCCTGAGAGATCAGGCTAAGATGATGTTCCCTCATTTTTCTGTGAACTATCTAAATGATGATAAGCGTCCGATGGTTCTTGATCACTCATACTGTAAACTAACATATAGTCAAATAACACATAATTACATAAGTTATTTCCTAACACAAAATTTAAAATTTCAGTGTCAGCAGAACACTTCTTTGGCTTAAATCAGTGGCTGTAGCTCTGATACCACATTCTGTCACAACCCCGGACCCCTACCCGGGAGCGGGCAGCCGCAAGCCTCAGAGCGGGTGGTATTGGTGTTTATTAATTTGGCAGCGGAATACATCAGGACCGTAGTTAGGAAATATTTTTATCAGAGTAAAACACCAAACTTTTATAAGAATAATTTATGGGGATAAAACCCAAGCTCATTTGATAATACATTATTAGGGATAAACCCTAATTATTGAAAACAAAATGTCTTGTTTATTTAGGTAACTTTTATAGCCACTATTCCAAGTCTTCAGTGCTCTCCAGCTGGCTTCTATTGGGCTTTCATATTACGTTACCTGAAACGCGTTTAAAAACATTTTGTCAGCAAGAAATACTGGTGAGTGCATCCCAGTTTAATCAAAACAGTTTTAACATTTTAACAGTATTGAGGGCGATATCACAATTACATTTGTTTATATCTACTTTAATTACCACCCACGGTACTGTCAATCCATGACTGGTGGTCATGCTACTACTCACAGTGTAGTAACAAATTTTGTATACAAAACCCCAACATACCGACGATAATTGTAGAATTACAAATACTCAATCACTGTGAAATATAATTTAAAACAATTGATGTTTTGTAAAAACAGTTTATGAAAAGAAGATGTACTCACATTGCAAGTTTAGATAATAATATGGTTTCCTGAAAATCTCCTGATTATTACCTATTAAATCAAATAATGCACACGTGTTAGTAAAATAACCCAATTCAATTTAACCGTACAACTCGAGACAAAATTCCAATGACTGAGTCGGGCAGAGCCGACATGCATTACATAATCCTAAATCGATCGTGCAGGGAAATAGTAGGGTTATAGTACTTACAACGAGGCAGAGCTTTGCTAAATAGTGAGTATTATACTCGGGCAGAAGTTCTACTATTAGAAAGTTTGAGAGAGAATCGGGAAATGAACGGAATCAAATGAAGCCCTGACCCCCCTTTTATAGGCTGGCCGAGGGGTCTGTCGCGCCCCGCGATAGCCAAAGCCTAGGCTTTCGCTGCCCGTGAGAGCCTGAAAGGCGGCTATAGCTTCGATGAGTCATCGAGTAGGTGTGCTGAGTCATGTGCGATGTGGCACTATGACTTGTCCGGCAAACAATGGCCGTCGCGCCCCGTGACAGACCAAGGGTCTCCGTCGCGGCCCGCGAGCGACGGCCAAACATGGTTTTTCTTGTTCTTTACAAGTATAGGGTCATTCCGGGTCCGGTTCTTACGTACGGGGTATATTTAGGGACATTCAGGGTGTCCAGAATATTTTTAGGAGGGTTGTTATAATCGATGTCGTCAGGTCGGTCAAAAATATAGTTAAAAGTGTCCTATTCACCTTTACTAGTAAGGGCAAGTAGGGTGTCGAATCCACGGGGAATCAATGGAAAGTGTAAAAGCTCATTGTTATGACGATTATCTAAGTTAGATCTAATTGCTTTTTGTAGATTGTGAAACTAATTATGAAAATGAAATTGAATTGTAGTCGTAACGATTATGAGAAAAGGACCAATCTCCGGGTTTTTAGGTTATGCAGAAAATCGGGTTACGTAATTACTACCAGTTGGAAATCACATAGACATGATTTGATAAAACTCGTTTTGATAAATAATTAACGGATAATATATTTGATTGCAATGATTCAGGATCGAAACCGAAAGATTCATGCAAATGAATAGTAATCCAATTAATTACCAATTCCAGATTTCATAAACATAGGCAAGTTCAATGATTAAAGGTTAAAAGCAATGACAACTTAGAATTTAATCCCAATTGTTGATGAAAAACCAAATAATTGATGAACATGAATGTTTACGATAATCAACAAATCGTTTAATCGAAACAAGAACAATAAGAAAGACTAACCGAGTGATTAATCAGATCCTAATCCAAAAAGTCATAAATAAACGTAAACCCAATGTTTCAACACAACCCTAGTCCCGGAGATGATCACGGGAGATTTTGCCACTCATGACGCACGAACACTCTTCTAAAGCTTGAGATGAGGTTGAGTTCATGAGTGATTCAGTTGATTATGGTGAATGATGATGTTGATGATGAGAGTTTGAGAGCCCAAAAGTGCTGCCAAAATTCTGACGAAGAAGTAATCTCAAATTAGGGTTAAAAACCTCCCACTTTTCATGCCTTCCTCCTTGTGTTCACACTTGTTCACACCATAATTTACATTTTGGACCCTGGAAACTTGATATATGAACCCCTTTTTCCTTGTGTTCACACCATAAACTACATTTTGGACCCTGGAAACTTGATATATGAACCGTAAGCTATATTGTTCATCCGTAAACCACAAGTGAAACCTGCTGTGCTTTTTGTATGATTCGTACTCCAACCGTAAGTTATGGTTTAACAACCGTAACCCACGGCGCAAAACAGCCAACCCAATTGCAACTTGTATGTGACTTTCATGTAATGTCATTTAGGTCCCTGGACTTCGATATCCTTCATTTCTTTTGCATTTTCACCACATTAATCTTCCAATTAATTACTATATAGGCCCTTGACTTCAATATTCTTCGTTCCTTGATTTTCACACCTACATTTCGACCCGAAACACATCCAAATACTTCCGTTTGCTACATTCGCCAACATCGGACATTCCACTTCAACTCTGAACATGTTAACTTCCTCGATTTAAGCAATTAACCAGCACAAACCACAATTTCTCGTGGTTATCTCATTTGACGCATATAATCACTTAAAACCGAACAAAACACACAAAATAGACACTTTAAAGCTCGGGTTTCACCCTCTCCATCACATCCCCACACTTACCTTTGATTGTCCTAAAGCAAACCAATACGGAACTACTCACCATAGTAACAACACCTCTAAAACCCTTAACCAGTTCATCAATTTAAGTCCCAAGTCATACCCGTCCCATAGACTAACACAATCGAGATTGACAGTCCGACAAGCAATTGATGCGATTTATAAAACTTAAGACTTGTCTATTCAAAACTAACATGCTTATGATTCGATCACATGCTACACGCCCCTCACAATATACTCTCCTCTCGGTTTAATAACGTGCTAGTATGTATAACACTCAAAACCAAACATGAAATTCTGCAATCATAGGCTTGTATTGTCACACCCCAACCGATGGCGGAATCATCAGGGTGTGGCATTGAGCGTAATAGATTGTTCAAGAGAATCCATAACAACTACTAAATGACAATATTTATAAGGTTTAAGATCCCATACTATTAAACAAATATTTCAGAACAGTCATTACAAATAATCAGTCTCCAAAACAAATTCCGACAACTCAGATTTTATTTGGTGAGTTTCTAGACTTCCTAACTTGTTTGCTGCATAACATCCAATCAACCTGTCACATATGTTAAAATAAAAGTCAATACATAAAGTAAAGTCGAGCATACAGGTTTGCATAGATATAGTATGAAAAGCGTTTACGCATAACCAACAAGTAACACGTAACGGGCGAAGCATGTAACTACCAACAATGATACCACCTAACTACGAGACTGCGTTGTAGAGTATGCGCGACACTTGTTCACCGAAGCGAACACGTGAAGTAAAGTAAGGTGATCCCTAGCAACCCCTGTCACACAGGTTCTGAGTCCAAACTATAGTACTATCATTGCTAGAGGTGGTCTAGTGTAACATTGTATAAGCATAGTAACAAGCATTCAATAAAACACGTATAGCATGCGGGAGCTGTTAGCATTTATAAAGTGTTTGCGTTGTGTGTTGTGTTTTGATAGAGAACGTATGTAACACCCAAAAGTGCGTTAAATGAAAAAAATGGGTTCGAGTATACTCACAGTGTGTGTTTATCAAGTAAACACAATCTGCATTGGATTGAAGCGAGCGCGTCGGGTTAGCCTGCGTACGGAAACAGATGTATAAGTCTTCCTCAGGGCTGAACGGTCGTAAACAGAATGTCGAGCAGGTTAAGTGTTTGACAGTGCATCCGGGCGGATGGATCCCATTCGGTCGGAAGGGCTGTTTTGTTCCGAACGATAATATCCGATGTGAAACTTGGTATTTTAAAACAGGAGGAAAGTTTGGAGAGGTGCAAGGCCTATCCGGGCGGATGGACACAGTCCATTCGGACGGATGGTCTTTGGTTGCGGTTTGTAAAATTTTCGTAAACAAAAGGTTTCTTGATTTAACGGAGACGGCCGTGATGATGATTCAAACAACGGAAAATACCAGGTCCAGTTCATTCGGATGGATGGGCCTCGCTCATTCAGATGAATGCTCTGTTCTTGATGAAATTTTCATGTTTGACCCATTAATCGGTCCATCTCTTTGGTGGAAATCAGTTTTCGAGCCGGCTTTCGACTATGGAAAGAGTCGAGAGTCTGACCGGGTCCTGATTCCTCCAATTTTGTGTAAAAACTGAAAAGAAGTTTAGAAATAAGTTGAGAAACATTGAAATCTTTCATAACTTGATCCCATCTCGAGTGAATGATGCTCCACAACAGTTTACCTAAGCGAAAAGAGTGGAAATCATCTTCGAGATGGCTAGAATCAAGGGTTTTTGAGAAAAAGTTAAAGCGTGAGTGTGATTATGATGAAAAAGATGGAGTAGAAGTGAATAGAGATGGATATTGACGAAGATTTGAGAGAAAATGCTTACAAAAGGGCCTTGAATCGCGTCTGAGACTTGAGAGCGGATGGGAGTGTCAAAGTGTTGAAAGGAGGGTACACGATGGGTATTTATAGAGGAGGGCGAGGGTTAAGTCGGTGTGCGAGTGGCGGTGTCCGGATGGCTCCATCCGGGAGGATGGGCCCCATCAGGACGGATGGGCCCCATCCGGCGGATGGGCCCCATCCGGCGGATGTCCCATTCGGACGCTGAGTTTAGATTTTGTTAGTTTTCCAACTTCGGTTCGTTTGTTAAGTGTTGCGTTGCGTTGCGCTTATCGAGTTGCGAGTGAGCGTTTGAGCGTATAAGCGTTGCGTTGATAACCACATAACATTCCAAACAAGTAATCACATAAATAACACACATAATAATGTAAATGCATAACTAAATCTGCGTTTCGATTTTGCGTTGCGATAGCGTTTAAGTAACAAGTGTTATAAACAACGTTTGAGCGTGAAGACTGTAATTAAATAAGCGTTGTAAACAATGTTTAAATGCGATATCTGTGATTAAGTAAGCGTTGTAATATGCATTTAAAATGCGTTGAAAATATAGTTTAACCCATAGTGTTAATCAAATCTCGAGAGTACAAGCGCTTAAGAAAGAAGTACGACAAAAGTAGGAACAACCGAGATACGGGTTGTTACATGTATAACAATCACACCTCAATTGTATCATGTAACATGGCACACATCAAAAGGACTTTCGGTTTTGGGCTTAGGCTAAGGGTAGTAGATTTTTTTTTGCTTTTATTTATATGTTTTTATGTGGCTAACAAATGAACAACCAAACCGTGACAACTTTATTTGAAAACACATAACAACACACACTTTTGGGTTGGTTTCTACCCAAGAACATAAACAATATTCACAACAACTCTATTTTTGTTCTTTTTCTATTTTTTTCCAATTATTCATAACTTGTCGTTCACAGTCGGTATCAAAACATTTCACTTTGGGTGGACAAACGAAAGGTAAATAGGCTCAACAGGGCTACTAAGGGTGATGGTTAGGTAAACATAAAACAAACAAATAGGTGTACGGGATATCCTAATGCCTTTATCATTTACGTGCACATGTCAAACCACAATCTCAGCATGTATCAAATCATATAAGTTCTAACACAGAATTACATGCGGCCTGCTCTCAACAAATGAAGTCATATTGTAAATCATTCTATCAGTTCTATTGGCTCAATATTATCACCAAGAAAGGATAAAAGGGTTACCGACATGTAGCATATGCAATCTAAAGCATGTTACCCCTAAGTAGACATCTCTTTTCACTTCTTTTTCTCTAAAAACACCTGTCAGACCTGCTCCCATGAAACTTAAAGGAACGACCATGACAAAGGACTATGTTAGTTTACTACCGGAAAGGAACCCATTAGTGATTGAAACTTTAGGTTTTTGAATCCATTTAGCTTACTTAAGGCGATGAAATTCTTTAAAATTTTCAAAATTTTCAATTTTTTAAGTTTTCATCGTTTTCAATCACTTTTAACCTCTTATCCCAAACCTTTCCCTTCCCGGGTTTCCACATCCCCACACTTGGGCGACATTGTCCCTAATGTAACGTACTTTTAAAACAAAACCCGGGAATACCAACCAACTAACCCCATGAGCGACCAATTCCTAACACAAATAACTTAAACACATTCCCTAACACAATATAGTTTAACACCACCAAAAACACGAATGAAAATGCAATAATAAAAAGTGGAACAGACTCCCCTAGTTCAAAACGTAGAATCTTCATGTGTCATGTTCCACCACGACCGTATAGCATTTCATTCGCGGTCGTGTCCAACAAGTACTCGGGTTAATCTCTACAATTAGTGTGCAGATCATCCCCGTCCAAATGGAGATTGAGTATGGATAGTTCTGACTGAACTCTGATCCATGCATTGTCCGCAACTGCAACTTGAACGTATTGGGACTTCACCAAACATCCTCACACTTGGGCGATATTGTCCCTAATGTATCGTACTTTTAAAACAAAACCCGGGAATACCAATCAACTAACCCCATGAGTAACCATTGCATCCATAGAGATTAATAACCTGGTAACCTGCAAAAATACTTATGCAAAAACAACACAAATATACACTACTCTACATCCTCGGGCTGCCTCCCGAGAGCGCTAAGTTTATAGGTCTTCAGCCAGACCATACCTGATATACCCTCATGGTGGTCGAGTGGGATGCTTGCATCCCATGGCCTCTAAGTATGTACTACGCCAATGCTCTGGTAAGTCGTCCACTATCTTCCACATTGGATCGAATAACTCTAACCTCATTTTTGCATTATCACATTCAGGCAGTTTCTTTTCCTTCTTCTTCCCTCGTGGCTCCCCTTTGTCTGTCTTGAACTTCTCATGAGCCACACTTTCCTTTTTCCTTACTGCTTTACTCCCTGCCATTTCAAACCTGTCAACCATAAAACACTCATGTTTGGTTTGACTCTCTTTTGCAGGAGAGACATTTTCATCACCACTTTCAGCTTTTGAGCGTTCACATGTAATAAGAGGATTAGTGACATTTGAAAACATATTTAACCGTAATTCATGGTCACCAAATTTCATACTTACCGTTCCATCAATGCAGTTGATAATTGCATGAGCAGTCGCTTAGAACGGTCTACCCAAAATGACTGGAGGTTGCGTGTTCTTTGAACTTGTGGTACAATCAAGCACTAAGAAGTCAACTGGGTAGTAACACTCTTCTACCTTCACAATTACGCCTCTTACAATCCCCCTCAGACACATGGGAGTCTGATCAGCCAACACTATGATGGTGTTGACTTTTTGTAGCGGACCAAAATCATATTGGTCATACAGACTCCCTGGTAGAATACTAACTGTGATACCTGACTATTTTGAGCTGTACTGTACAAGTGTAACACGTGTCGTGAATAAATAAAAGGCTATATTTTATTGATATTGGTGTTTATATGTGGTATTTGATGTGTTGGTAAATCCAAACATGGTTAAAAATTATGTTGGCAATAATAAGATAAACGCTTATCGCATAACGAACAAAATGCGAAACGAACGTCGGTGACCGCCCGATTAATGTTAAAATCCTAAAAGTATTCCGTTATGATTAAAATGGTATTTTTAATCATGTTCAGGAGGAAAAATAAATTAAAACGCTAAGAAACTCAATTTTTTGAGTTTAAGCGCGTACCGCGTGATACTGCGCGTATCTGACAAATACTGTCAACACAGCCAGTCAAGGCAACTGATAATTATTTCAGTAATAATTTGGCGACTTTATTTTTATAGAGTAATAAAAATAATTTAAAACACCTTAAAACGGGGTTAAAACGCTAGTTAAAATACCCGGTGATCAGTAAAATACCAGTTTAAAGCCTAATATATATATATATATATATGTGTGTGTGTGTCATCGTATGTATATGAGAGAGAGAGAGAGAGAGAGAGAGAGAGACATAGGTGGCGGCTCCCAAGCCCACCTCTCTCATGCTTTTGCCACTTGTTGAGTGTTGGGGCTTGTAAGGATGATTAAGATCTCTTACACAATCCAACATAATCTTTCAAATATAAAAAACAAACCTATACCTCCTCCCATCTCTATCTCGGCCGAACACTACCCTTCACACCTCCATTTTTGAAATTCCAAGCTTTCTTATAAGAACCAAGCACATTTCAAGAAGTTTCCAAGTTATTTTGAAGATCCAAGAAGGTTTCCAAGGTGAATACAAGAAGAAACAAGCTTCAAACATCAAAATCTTGTCAAAAATCCATTCGAATCTTGAAGGTATAAAAATTACTTTTTAAAAACATACTCTTGATTCTTGGTGATGTTTATGATGTTGGAAGGATTCTCTTGATTCTTGGGATATTTCACAAACATAAAACTAAAATAAATGGGTTTTTATACAAAATTTAAAATGGAACTTGTGTGTATGTTGATGTGGCCGAAAATACTAGTGTGTATGGACTAGAGATTGAGTTTTTGATGTTACTTGATTTTGATGATGTGATTCATGATAAATTTGATGCATGCATGATTAAAGGTTGATGTATTAGAAAGTTCTATGATTAAAGAATGTTATGAAAAGTGAATTTTTGGATTTTGTATGCATATGTGTGTGTATGTGTCGTGTATGTATATGTTCTTAGCGATACATATAATCAGCCGATTATATTGGCTGTTATCTTGTGAATATTAGTATTAGTTGTATTTGATTTGGTGTATAGCTGTCATATATATCTGTTTCCTATTTTACGGGTGTATCATTCCCTATTTGAAGGGTTCTCTTATTCAATGGAATTCATTCGGAAATTTACACCATAAACTTGGCTAACCAATTAGCCGATGTAGACGTCCCTATCACCGACTCTCGTCTAGTTCTTCAACTAGTACAAGGCCTTCCTGCTGAATACAATACCACAGCGTCGCTAATCAATCAGAATGGTGTTGATTGGGACTAAGCCGTGACTATGCTTAATGATGAGGTCTTGCGTATGGAAGCACAAAAAGGTACTCAATCTACTGTCTTGGCCGACACATCTCCTCATACCCCACCTCCAACCAACCACTCGAACCAAAACTCACAGCCTTTGGACCCTATCTCTTATTCCACTCGTGGACGGAACCGGGGCCGTGGGTCTTGGAACTGTCGGGGTGGCAGGGGATGAGGCAATAACCGGCCACCTTACACACCATGGCCCGGTCATCATCAGTAGCAATCTGGGTATCCCAACTGGGCCTGGTGGACACCTCCACCATGTCCTTATCCGACCCAACAACAATGGTAACAATGGCAGCCCAACAGCAGCCCCGTTCAGCAGCCCACAGCTCCTACCCAGGCCCATTTTCCGGTGTTTCACAGCAGCAGTTTGGAGGATCCAGTCCATCACCACAGGGAGTCTACAATGCACTGAGCCCTTCGGATCTTAGCGCTGCATTCAGCAATATGCAGATGAATCAGCCCTCATCCTCTTGGGCTTGGATACAGGGGCCGAATCACATGTCACTAACAATCAAGGTAAGTTACTAATCCCACATTCTTCTCCTGTTTGTAGTAAGTTATTGGTGGGCAATGGAAATTTTTTACCAATACATGGATCGGGAACGGGTTTCCACTCCCTACCCAACCGCACCTATGTCCTACCCAATGTTCTTTACAGCCCACAAGTTATCAAAAATCTTATTTCTGTCAGACGTTTTACTCGTGATAATCAAGTTTCTATTGAGTTTGACCCCTTTGGTTTTTCCTTGAAGGATCTCAAAACTAAGAAGCTGCTATCCCGCCACAACAACACTGGAGATCTTTATCCTTTCACTCAGCCCCAACTACCTCCTCAAGCCACGTTTCTTGCTTAAACCAGTCTCCCCTGGCATGATCGTCTGGGTCACCCAGGGGCTCAAGTTTTAGACCTTTTAAATCGTACTTTTAATTTTCATTGTAATAAGAGTAAAAACTCAGATGTTTGCAATTCTTGTCAACTTTCTAATAGTAAACGATTGCCCTTTCGTGCTTCTAATACTTTTACATTTACCCCATTTGATATAATCCATTGTGACTTATGGACATATCCAATCACGAGTAAAACAGGATACAAATATTATATGGTTCTCATCGATAACTTTTCACACTTCGTGTGGGTGTATCCTCTTAAATACAAGTCTGACACATTTCCTACCTTTGACAGATTTCACCGTCTAATTGAAACAAAATTTCATCATAAAATTAAAACATTTCAATGCGACCTAGGGGTGAATTTGACAACCTAGCCTTTAAAGCATTTGCAAACCAACACGGCCTTCTATTTCGGTTTGCGTGTCCCCAAACGTCTTCCCAAAATGGTCGGGCAGAACGAATGATTCGTCACCTTAACGACATCATCCGCGCTATGCTCATTCATGCCAATCTCCCCCCTCTTTTTGGGTGGAAGCCCTACACACGGCCGTTTAGTTGCACAATATTTTACCTACTAAACGTCTAAATTTTTATACCCCTACCTTTGTCCTTTACCTTCGTCATCCCGAGTATGAACACCTACGGGTGTTCGGGTGTGCTTGTTACCCAAACACCTCTACTACCCAACCGCATAAATTGCATGCACGCTCCATTCGATGCATTTTTCTTGGGTACCCACTAGACTTTCGCGGGTATCGATGCTTTGACCCAACCACTGGCAAGATACACATCTCTCACCATGTGACTTTCGATGAGCACGTTTTCCTTACAGCATTCCTCACAGCCCTACCGCATATAATTTTTTGGACTACACCTTTCCCCCGGGCTTTACTTTTCATCAGCCTATCCCCAAGCCCAAGCCATCCATTACAGCCCCTTACCCCATTACCTATAGTCGGCGCCCTAGACCACCTTCGGCCCAACAGCAGCCTTCCCCAAACAACCAACATATACCCGACCCAAACCCAACAGCCCCACCTTCCTTCCCTGGTCCCGGCCCAAACCCTCCAACCCATTCTCCCACATCCGACCAGCCCGTACCATAACCACCTCCCATTATTCCCCCAGCTATATGACCACCCGCTCTAAATCTCGGTCCACAACCCAATCGGCCTTTACTACCACTAATATCTCTCCCATACCCACAACTTATGCCAAGGCCCTATCCGATCCTAATTGGTTAAATGCTATGCAAGCCGAATTTACTGCTTTACAGGATAATGAAACGTGGGAACTAGTTCCTCGACCTACGGATCATCCAGTCATCAGATGTATGTGGCTTTTCCGCCACAAGTTTAAAGTTGACGGTTCACTGGAACGTTATAAGGCCAGACTAGTTGTTAATGGGAATTCACAAACAGTGGGCATTGACTGCGAGGACACATTCAGCCCAGTTGTAAAACCGGCGACCATTCGGACAGTTCTATCACTCGCAGTCTCACGGTCATGGCCTGTCCATCAGTTGGACGTGAAGAATGGTTTCTTACACAGGGAACTTAATGAAACCGTCTTCATGCATCAACCTCCAGGTTTCTATGATAGACGGGCTCCGAGCTTTGTGTGTCGTCTGAAGAAGTCACTTTATGGGCTCAAGTAAGCACCTCGGGCTTGGTACTCCCGCTTTGCGTCCTATATTACTTCTCACGGGTTTCGTAGTAGTGCCTGCGACAACTCTCTGTTTATTTATAATCGGGATCCGTCTAACATTGCTTATTTACTATTGTACGTTGATGATATAATTCTTACTGCATCTAATGACACTCTCTTGCATGATATCATTGCCACTCTATCACGGGAGTTTGCTATGACTGAATTGGGACAATTGCATCATTTTTTGGGAATTAAAGTCTCCCAACAATCCCATGGTATTTTTCTTTCACAGGCACAATATGCAAAGGATATTATTGCTCGGGCTTCGATGTCTTCATGT
Source organism: Helianthus tuberosus (assembly GCA_030545235.1). Lineage (NCBI taxonomy): Eukaryota > Viridiplantae > Streptophyta > Magnoliopsida > Asterales > Asteraceae > Helianthus > Helianthus tuberosus. The sequence goes on from CM060376.1 coordinate 49,964,278, forward strand.
AAACCTTGCACAACTCCCGTCGACCTCTCGGCCAAACTAAGCAGTACCGACGGCCCCCTGTTTTCGAATCCTACTTTATATAGAAGCCTTGCTGGAGCTTTACAGTACCTCACATTCACGAGACCTGACATCTCCTAAGCTGTTCAGCGGGTCTGCCTATTTATGCATGAGCCTCGAGATTCTCACTTTGCTTTTATGAAAAGAATCATTCGGTATATTCAAGTGACACTTGATTATGGTATACGTATCATTGAATCAGCATCTCATTCTTTGGTGGCGTACTCTGATGCTGACTGGGGTGGTTGCCCACACTCACGGTGCTCCACATCAGGTTACTGTGTTTTCCTTGGTGATAATCTGATCTCTTGGTCCTCTAAATGGCAACCTACTGTTTCTAGATCTAGCGCCGAGGCCGAATACATGGGTGTTGCTAATGCTGTAGCTGAAGCCACATGGATACACAATTTACTACTTGAGCTACACGCTCCTCTTCAACATGCATCAGTCGTCTACTGTGACAACGTCTCAGATGTGTATCTTTCTAATAATGCAGTGTAGCATCAGCGAATGAAGCACATCGAGATCGACATACATTTTGTTCGGGACAAGGTTCGCGTCGGTGATATTCGGGTGCTTCATGTAATTTCCTCACTGCAATATGCGGACATTTTCACCAAGGGGCTTCCACGGCAGCTGTTCCAGTCTTTTCGCTCCAGCTTGAGCGTCTGTCCACCGCTCGCTCAATCTGAGGGGGTGTCTTAGCGATACATATAATCAGCCGATTATATTGGCTGTTATCTTGTGAATATTAGTATTAGTTGTATTTTATTTGGTGTATAGCTGTCATATATTTCTGTTTCCTATTTTACAGGTGTATCATTCCCTATTTAAAGGGTTCTCTTATTCAATGGAATTCATTCAGAAATTTACACCATAAACTCTTTTATATGTATGTATACATGCATGTGGGAAATTTTGTCATATGTTCATAAATAGAGTGAATCTTGCATTTATGTTAACATGATGACGATGTGATGAAGATGTCTTTGAATATTTAAACATTAATTTAAGACAGGTATAGATGCATTTAGTTCATGTGAAATGATGATAATATGATGACATGCATTAGAAGCTTATACATGAGCTTGCATAGGATTTTGTGATCAAGAAATGATGAAAATATCATGATACGACAAATGTGGTTTGAATCTGATTATTAACACTAAAAATATTATTATTTAAAGTGTTATAATGATAAGAAACCTTGTCATAGGTTAGATAGCTTTGCATGTGATACATGAAGCTTGAAAAGTGGTAAAATGGATGAAACTTGTGTGATTTGTGTGGTTTACATGAAATCTGAGTTGTGATGAGTTTGAACACCATTTTACTCAGTAAATAACATGCATTATGTTAAAATATCACGTCGTTATGATTTGGGATGGTTATAGTAACGTTTGATGCAAAACTATGCGGCAAAACGGTTAAAAATCGACTTTTTGCAGGATTTTTATAAAACTGTTTTAGATCAGTAAGTAAACTGATATTTTTGGTATAAATGTAAGTATTTTAACTTATATTAAGTATCCTTGGTGTTTGGTTAGTCACACGTGACTTTCGACGCTCGAAACTAAATCACTAAAATATGCGTTTTCAATGTACACTAGAATGGGTTGTTCATGGGTGAACCTTACGTGTTACAATGTGTTATGTGATTTAGAATATGTGTATAATGATATGTTAAGTGTTGATGTGATAGCAGGAATTTAGACTATGCATGTACACTTGTGTGTTTAAAGCGGTAATATCGGTAAAGTCGCATTAAATGTATAACTTATTTGTCGAGCATGAAAATGATAGTTAGGTTAACTTATAAGTTATTTCATGTATAAATGCTTTAAAAATGATAAAGTATATAAGTTGACGAGATTACGCGTGTTACGATATTAAACATATGTTCACATTTGTGTATATATATTACGACGCGCAAATCGTAGATATATTGCTTATAAACGGGTGTGATAACGGATATAACATAATAAGAGGCACCAATAAAATCGTTTAAGTCGCAAAGTTCTTAACACATATATATATATGTATATATATATATATAGAAACGGGATCAGGAGAAAACGCTCAAAAGTGTGAGAACGGTGAGAACGCATCCTGGCCCAACACGTATCCCGCGGCATAGAGAAGGGCGGAAGGGCTTTTTTGTCTTTTCATTCTTCTTTTATTATCCCAAACGCGGTATAATATTTTCTGGCGTCTAAGTTTTTTTTTTGGTGTTAATTGTATTTATTAAACTTTTTGGCGTTGAATTAATTGTTTTTGTGTCACATATATAATTTTTTGGCGTTATAGCGTTTTCTGGTTAATTTTTTTGGCGTTTGTGGCGTTTTGTATAATAATTCACTACGTGTCATTAATATTTGCATAAGGTTACAATAAGACTAATTTTTTTTGGCGTTTAGTGAATTTTTTGGCGTTTAATACCCTTTACAAGGCGCTTTGCCAGCAGCTGTTCTCCCAGTTTTCATACTACTAGCGTTTTGGTGTTTGTAGTTTTTGGCGTTTTATATAATAATGTATTTTATTTATAGAGAATTAGATAACAAAACAACAAATAACTTGATATCAAAACAATATAAAATGAAAACAAAAATAATAAAAAATGGTAATCTAATTTTTCTTCCGAATCTTCACTGTCATCAGCCTCTTCCTTCTTGAATTTGTTTTTGGCGTTTTGAACCTTTTTGAATACTTTAGCTAGATTCCAACTTTCCTTCATAAACCCCGTCTTTTTCAGAAGAAGCTGGTTAGTGGCAACCTGATTTTTGGTGTGATATTCTTGTTTGGTGGCATGTCATTAAAGATCAACTCTTGATTGATGCTATTTGTAATAATGGAGTCCAAAATAACATTTTACACTTGTGTTGATCCCTTTATTCCATGCCTATAATCATCAAGAACAAAGCTCACATGATGGCATATCACTGTCATTAGTCTCTTTTTCTTGAATATTTGTCCATCTCATTTAGCAAAATATTATTGAGTTAACCCCCTCAGAAGAAGGATCCATTTCAGTGAAAGCTTTGCCATCTGTGGCGTTTAAAAGTGAGTGGTTTCTAGAGGATATGGTGTTTGTGTTTTCTGGGTGTGCTTAATTTCATTGTGTATAGACCCCTCTCTTATAGGAGTTTTTTGGCGTGTAGTTTAGGCGGGACTTTTTATTGTAATAAATGATAGTAATAAAGTAACTGTCTTTTCAGTTACTGTTTTTGTATTTACTGTGTTGATCAGCTTTTATCAGTTTTATAGGTTATAGACGTCCCATCTTCTAAGTTTGGCGTTTTTTTAAATGGCGTTATGCAGACCAAGATGACAAAATACAATAACGGAGTAAATAAAATATTAAGCATGAAAAATATTTTTTGTTATTTTTGGCGTTTTGAAAGGCTTAACCATTTTTAGTATTTTTTTTGGCGTTTTGCTAATAAAGATAGAAATATATCATTTAATTATCTTAAAAAAAAGAAGATTACATAGAAGAAAAAAAAAGAGGAAAAAAAATTAAAAGCCTTCGTCAGAAGGTACTTTATCCGAAAAGTATCCATCACTTTCGTCATCTTCTTCCTCCTCGGATTCTTCATCTGGATCTTCATCTATGTCATCACCTTCACCTTCATCAGCTTCTTGTTCCTGAAGATTATGAAGCCTCCACTTGAACATGTCTTGCATTAACTCCAATTTTGAGTCTATTTCTATGTTGGTACAAGTGGCGTTATGCAATTCTTCCATGAAACCCAGATGCTGCTTTGTCATGATGTTCTCTAGCAAGTAGACTTCATGCTCTCCGTTGTCGTATGTAACCGTCACCATGTCTGTTTCATCATCAAAACGCCATGATGTCATGACAGGGTCCGGCTTCACATCTGCTTTGATTGGTCCAAATTTGCTGGTTAATGCTTTCATAAGCATATGCGTTTCATGGCATTCGTTGTCTAGAGCGATGCCAATGGATAAGATTCGCCTCTGTATCTCTTCTTCAATCTTCAGAATTGCCCTGACCGTCTTAACATACACCCTCCTTCTGTTGTCAAAAAGGAGGATGTATCGCCTGATTCACAGAGTGTATCTCCACGAAACGATTGTTGCCATTTTTGGCGTTTTGGTTAAGTTGGCATGTTTGGTTAAAGATGTTTTTTGAAGAAAATGGATAGATTGAAGTGGTTATATTAGCTATGTTTTACCTTGTTTATATAATGATGTTTTTGGCGTGTAATTTAGGAGGGAATTTCTTCTAATAAATGTTAATAACTGAAATTCAGTTACTGTGTTGTTTCATCTTCCTGTAATATTCATCGCGTTTTATTACTAATTTTTGGCATTTTGTTTTTAATGGGGTTTTATTTTTTTGTATGGCGTTTTATCATTTGATGGCGTTTTGAATATGAGCGGTAAAAGACCCTTTTACCCTTAATGAAGCGCGTCCCACATAATAAAATTGATGTTACTTACGAAAACGCCACTGCGCAATCTAGTCCATGGATTGTTTTGATCGGACGACCTATAAGCGTTCTCACCTTTCTCACACTTTTCACCATTTTCTCTAAATCCTGACCCTATATATATATATATATATATATATAAATACGCCAACATAATAATAAATAATGTGTTAGGATCTGAGTTTCTTAGATTGTGTTTTGTTTAATTGAAATGAAGATGAAACAGAAAATGTATTGTAGCGGAATTATGAAATAAACTTTGAACACACAATCAGTGGAAGAAAGGTTTAAGCAAACATGTTTATCATTGAACCGAATGATTGTATTTATTACAATAATCAATTACAATAGCATGCATGCACAGATCTCCCCTCAGCCTGAGCTCACTTGATTGTTCATACATAATTGACTTAGAAGAAAAGAGCTAACAGAATAGTACAGGGTACTGTTCTATTTATAGTACATGACAACCACTGAGCATCTTCGGCTGACGTTACCATGAAAGTGACATCTAACCTCCTAACAAACTACAACTACTGATCTACACAACCACTGATACTAAACTACTGATTTACATAAAACAATACAATGCAAAGCTAAACCACTGATTCTTCATTCCACTGTTGTAGCTTCAGCAGTGCTTTGGTCTTCAGCAGTACTTGAGATACATCAGTAGATTGAGCTTCAGCACTTTAATCTCATCAGTCTTTAGATCAGCAACAGTTGTAATGGGCAGTACTTTGAGTCTATCAGATGTTAGGGCCACTGTTAAGGGAGAAGACTTGTACAGATGCTGCTTATGAAGGATCCACTATTCTGAACTAGTTTTGGCTTTATCAACTATTCCTTTGTAGGGTTCAATCCCAACAATCTCCCCTGGAACAGATGATGCCAAAACACTTTATTATTTCAGATCTTTATTGTCTCATCAGCATTTCCCTGATTTGCCCTTTGAATTGTAATTCAAAGTTCAGGGAATCTTCATCATCCTCATCCCTACACAGTTGAAGCTCAAGGAGATCTTGTAAATCTTCTACACTCAGGCCTAGTGCATTTTCCCTTGATATATGCTAAACTTCTCCACTGGACTTGAGCAAAGTCAATACGTGGGTCTTTTGATCAGACTTCCACTTTAGTATTTTTGAGTTCAGTGGGCTTCTTGGGAGAGTTTTTATTTTTGATGAGTTTAGTGAAGGAGGCCTGCTTATGACTCCTTTTCCAAGGTCTTGAAGTTTTGCTGAATCAGAATTTTCTGCAATCATATCCTGAAGGACCATCTTCATAATATAATCTACTTGAGTCTTCTCTTCTTCTTCCATCTGTTTTTGCCTCTTTTTACGATTTAAGGCAATGATGGAAGTGTCAGATGATGTGAACAAGGTTTTCAAGGAAAGATCCTGCTGCTGTGGATCATCAGCCTTTTTATCTCTGTATGCTGGCTTCTTTGGAAGGTTAGGATCTGTCTCTCTCCTTCTTTCCAGCCTTTCATATGCCATATCAGTATATTGCCTTGACCATTTTGCTATGGCTTTGGCTGTACCAACCTTTGCTGCAACCAACTCTTGCTTCTTTCTTTTGTACTCCAAGGTAAGATCAACAATTGCCTTTTTGTGTTTGCTCTAGTTTGGTGCTGATCTTTTCATAACTGGATCATTTTTAATTCTTTCAATTCTATTTGCTTCATGTTTCAGAGCAATGAGTGGCCAGTCTTTGAAATGCTCAACCTTGGCTTGGTAGAACTTTTCACTCATGATTAATTCAAGGAGATCTTTTCTCTTCTCCTTTTGCAGGTTAGCTTCTGGTGGCAGGTTGGACATTTCTTTACTCAAATCTCTTGCATAATCTTCCAATTGTTTGACTTTAGTAAGCAAAAACTACATTCGATTTGAAATGGCCTTGTCACTTTCCCCTTTGCATTCAAGTCTAGCTCGCATTCCAGCTTGCCTGGCTTTGAGTTTTAAATATTCATCCATGTTGTTTGGATCTCTAAAACCAACAAGAGAGGGGAATTTTCTTTTTGAAGGGTCATCCACTGTGTAGAACTGTTTCATTTCATTCTTTACAGCATGCAATTCTACTGGATAACTGGCTGCTACTGGTATAACATCAGTAGAATCATATCCTTCAAGAATTTTTGGATCCTTGATTGGGTTGGCTAAGGTTGGATGAATGAATGGTTGAGGTTTGATGACATTGTAAGGTGTAGATGAAATGGGAACAGGTGCTGGTATATCATCATCATGCACCTGAAACTTTCTTTTTCTTGTATACACCTTTTTAGGAGAAGGTGTTTTGTTTGAATTTTAGGAACATAAAGGATTAAGGCTTGAGAAGGGGTGTTTGAAGTGATGGGTGACTGACTAACAGCTGTTGAAACAACTGGTGTCTCAACCACTATTGTCATTACAACTGTTGATGTATCAACTGTTGTCTTCTGCTTTTTGGCAGGTGGTTTTTGTGATGGTGGTGTTGTTTTTGGTGTAGCAGTGGATTAAGTGATGGTTGATGAAATGATGAGGGCGGTGGTTGAAACAACATTTGTTGAAACCAGTGAAGTATCAACAACTGTTGATACAATAGGTGTCTTAACATCTGTTGGCTTGGAGGTTTGAGGTGAGGAACTTTTGGGGATTTTAGAGGTTTGTTTAGTGGTTTTGGAAGGTATGGTTTTGGGTTGGCTAACCTTTCTGGTAGTCTTTCTTCTGTTTGAAGTACCCTGCACTTCCTTGGCCCTAAAAACTTTCTTCTCCTCTGCAAATCTTTTATCACCCTTTGTTTCCATTTTCTCTTTGCTTTTTCTTCAGCAAAGGCATTGAGAGTCACATCAACCTTTTTTGAACCATCTGGCTTAGGAATCTCCACAACTGGTTTAGCCATTGGATCTGGTGGTAGATACAAACCTTCTTTTCCTTTCTTCCCTTTCTCCCCCTTTTTGGCATCATCAGGGTTTTCCACATAAACAATTGTAGGAGGAGAAGTGCCAGTGGTTTGGAGCAGATGAGCTTTGATGGCCTTTATATCAGCTTGAGTATCTTTATACCTAGCTTCCATCATATTTCTGAACATCTGAAGCTGAACTGCATGCTGTTGATCACCATATTGCCTTTGTTGATGAAGCATAGGTTGAAACAAGTGCCATAGCTCAGTGGGGGGATGGAGCAGATGTTACAGCAGTGGATGGAGCTTTTTGTGATTGTAACAACTGTTGCTGCATATTTTTGATATCTGCAACAGATGTTTCAATTTTGTCCACTCTCTCCGTCAATTCTCTGTATTTTAAACCATCACCCAAGTTAATGGGATCATATGATTTCCCACTAGCAGTGGTTGTATCAGCAGTTGGACTAGAAGAAGTTTCCACTGGTTCATCCACTGATACCCCTTGTTCTTGGTACTGGGGACTTCCCTTTTCATTAACTATCTTGTTTAACACCAGTGGGTAATTTAAACACACCAGTGGTAACTTTGATAGCATCACAAAATGGTTGCCTTCAAGGGAGACTTACTGATGAAACTACTGTCCAGGTATAAATCAGTGGATTCAATACCTGTAGTAGCTGCTCCACTTGAACTACTGACAAGAATTACTTGTAACTCCTGCAGTGTAACCTCCTCAGCTGTTGATGAGTTAGCAAGAATAGAGGGAACAAACTCAGTCACTTGTTGGAGTATATTCTCAGTAATAGGTTGTTGAGAAGAACTGATTTGTGTCTGATCCATATCCAATGTATTCAACAGGGGTAGAAAAGATGGTGGAATTTGTGAAGTGATGATGGGAGTTGAAAGAGAATTTGCCCTGGGAGGAGGGCTGTGGAAGATGGATTCAAGTGGATCCAGAGCTTCATAATGTGGTGTCCCTGTGTATACAACCTGATCCTTTTGTGAAGATGCAGGAGGAGTTTTAGGCTCAGGTTGAGATCTTTCTACCATCTGCTGTGAGGAAGTAGCAGCAGTGGTTATAGGTGACTTTTGTGTTGTCACAGGAGTTACTTCTGGGATCTCATCTTCCAGAAGATCCTTTTTGGATGGGTTGGTGGGCTTTCTGGTAATTTTCTTTTTAGGCTTTTTGGTGGGTTTTGGTGAGGGTTTCACAGCAGTGGTTGTGCTGCTGTGATCACCAGGAGCAGTGGGCTCAACAGTAGAAACCTGAGGAGCAGATGTGGACTCATCTAAAGTTTGCTCAGGTTCCTCTGTTTGTGTTTTCAAATCCTTTGACTCTGACATCCTTGTAAAGGTTTCAGAAGACATACTATTTATTTGACATGGAGCACCTTGGATGAGCACTTGTGCACTATCCCGTGGTATCTTCTTTTGTAAATAATAACTAAAAAATCTAGGAAAACGCAAAAATGGTTTCTTTTTGTCTTTTATATTATTAATATTTTTAACCATGTCATTGAAATTTTTTTGAGAATAATTAAAATCTGCTTCTGCCATGATAGCATATCCCAAGTATTGAATGTTTAATGGGATTTCATTGAAAGCTGTAGTTTTATTTGAAACACCCATGAGCAGGGTATGAAACAAAAATTTCATGGGAGGTGGGAAATTCCCTTTTTGTAAAGTTACTTTATCCATTTGTCCCTCATACCCCCTTTCGGCCAGATAAGTCTGGTACTCATGTTTAGGGAAAGAATTACTACCTGTGTGGTCGTTCATCTCAAAAACCTAAGAGATTGTTTGTGGTGTGATGGAAACAAGAATTTTGCCTACTTCAGATGTAATAGCCCAGGGCTTTTTGTCCTGAACTTGAACTTGTGCATTTTTCCAGAATTCGCGTAGGGTTTCTTGATAGATTGGTGCATTGCAAGTCAACAAAGTTTTGTACATTGAAGAAGAAAGGGCATCAATAACGGAGTGAAAATCTGTGTTTTGACTTGTTTTCTCAAGAGTACACAGATAATTATGAGGATTTTTGAGATTGAGAGTCATGGTGATTTGAAAGTAGTTGCGAGAGAAGAAAAAGATGAATGATTTGAGGGATTTGTGATGGAAACTGCTTTTGAAAGAACTTTTGAAGTCGATACGATAATGAAACCTCTGATTGGGGTTTTAATCAGGGTTTTATAAAGTGAAAAAGTGAATGCTGACGTGGCAGCGGTTACAAAGATCTGACTGCTAAGTACTGTCCACGTGACAACCTCTGATGAATAATGGATGACAGTTGTTTAGGAAACCACTGATGATTAATATCAGTGGTTTACAGTGGTGAAAATGAAAACAGTGGCTGATCTTGAATCTTTTAAGTTTAAAATGAAAATCTGGACAATCATCAAGTCTTTCCCTCTCCATTTTAAAAACAATGTTTTGTTAATTTTGCCTCTTGTGAAACCAATAGAGAGAAGAAAGGTGGAAAGAGTTTCATACTAGGCTCTAGGTGCTTGTTTCAGACCATACAAAGCTTTATTTAGCTTGTAGACATGATTTGGATTAAATGGATCCTCAAAGCCAGGAGGTTGAAAAAATATACCTCTTCTTGAATCTTACCATAGAGGAATGCACATTTGATATCCATTTGAAACACCTTTATGTTGTGGTTGACAGCAAAGGCCAGGAACAGTCTGATAGCTTCCAATCTTGCTACAGGGGCAAAAGTTTCATCATAGTCAATGCCCTCTTCCTGTCTGAAACCTTGAACCACTAGCCTTGCTTTATTCTTGACAACAATGCCCCTTTCATTAGTTTTATTTTTGAAGACCCACTTTGTGCCAACAGGACTTACACCCTCTGGCAGTGGTACAAGCTCCCATACTTGTTGTCTTTTAAACTGTTGGAGTTCTTCTTGAATGGCTTCCACCCAACTGTTGTCTTTCAGTGCCTCTTGGTACTTGACAGGTTGATGAAGTGATAGAAAACCAGCAAAAAGATAGATGTTTTAGGATTGACTTCTGGTGAGAACCCCTTCATTGATGTTGCCAATGATTTGGTCAGGTGGATGAGACTTCAAGAAGATCAAATCTCCTTTGTATGGAACAATGGCATTTAAGGGTGAGGGCTGCAGATGTGAATCATCTGAGCTAACAACTGTTGGTGACTTTGATGATCCAACAGTGTCTTGAAATGGAGGTGGAGGGATAGGAGGAAGTGGTGTGGAAACAAGTTGATTTTTATCCACTGTTTGAAGATTTTTATCAACAGTGTTTGAGGATATGGAAGCAGGAGTTTGAATACTACTTTGGTCAACAACTGTTGATGTTGCAGTGGATGAGCTTTGACAGCTGTTTTGAACATCTGCTGTTCTGGCAATGGATGTGAACTTTTGTTGTGGAATGATCACTTCATATCCGTTGTCTGATGGAGGAGGTTGAGATGGACCTGCACTGTTAGTCTTGACATAAACATTTTCAAAAGTAAATTTAATAAGATCAAATAACTCAGCAGGGTTTGTAGGGATTTTCATTGAAGAAAGTTCATTGAACTTTACATTCAAAGTCTCTTCCACTATCTTAGTCCTAGTGTTAACTACGATCCTGATGAAATTTTTTTACGCTGCGTATTTATTAAACACCGGTACCACTTGACTGGTTCACTGCTCCCACTCCCAGGGTGGGGTTGGGGTTGGGGTTGTGACACACACCGCAAATGCATTAGCTACCCTAACTTCGGTTCTCTTTCCCAACCTCATTTGAGCCACTTGTCGCTCTAATAGCAAATTCCGATGTTTCAGTTTCTCAACTCGTTCTTCAGCTTCATAATCAACTGATCTCGCTGATGCTGATCTTGCTCTCCTGCTAGACTGTGCCTGTCTCTTAGAAGTGGCACTCTGTCTCTCCAAGTATGCCCAATCTGCAGCTTCTGTATTAGTGAGAAATACTATTGCTGACAGCTATAAGGTCTCTAACCTCTTCAGGAAGCAACCCATCATAGAACGCTTTAATCAACTCCCATGTCTGAATGCCATGATGAGGGCATTTCCTAAGCAACTCCTTAAACCTTATGAAAGCCTCATGAAATGTTTCCCCTGAATGCTGTTGGAAGGCTCTTATTGCTTCCCGAGCTTCACTGGTTCAGTTCATGGTGTAGTATTCTTCCAAGAATACCTGCTGCATCTCTTGCCAAGTGTAGATACTACCTGGAGGTAATGTCGCGAACCACTGGCGTGCTTTCTCTTTCAAAGTAAACTGAAACAACATCAACTTCACTTCATCCTTTGTAAACCCTGACCCCCCAATAGTCTGACAAATTGATTTAAAACTTGCAATGTGTGATGCGTGTGTAGTGTGATAGGTTTTTAATGTATATTTTAAGCCCCTTTACACTTTTTAGTCAAGTTTTAAATTTATAAAACACGATATTTACTAACACTAAACACACATATGGGCAAGTGCACCCATCGTGAGCGTAGTATAGTGTTGGTAAGATACCGAGGTCGTCCAAGGACACAAGAGCTTTTAGTACCGGTTTATCCTCAATGTCTAATCAAATCAAAAGTTAGAAAAAGATTTTTAAACAAGAAAAATAAAACTAACTAAAATGATGAAAAAGTAAAATAAAAGTAAAAACAGATAGACAAGATGAATCACTTGGCTCCGACTCGTGTTTAGTGTAACCTTTGATTATTTCCTCACTTTTTCACTTTTTAAGAGATTATCTTAGTTATTGTAGTAGGCCCCTCTTTTGAAGGTGACGTTACCCTCAACCCAGTAGTTTGAGTCAGCAAGGATACAATCCTAAAGGGTTGGATTATTGAAAGATAATTAATTAAGTTATTAATGCATATTATGGTAGACCCCTCTTTTGAAGGTGACGTTACCCTCGGCTAAGTAGTCTGAGTCAGCAGGGATACAGTCCTAAGTAGCCGGGTTAAAGTATTAATAGTAGCTTACATATGAGGGGATCAAAGAGTTTGGACCCCCGCCATCTAATACCGGTGGGTATTGAAGGAGGTCCTACTAAATTTGACCTAGGTCCTTGCAGGATCTATACACTGAACAAGGCAAGACTCTTACCAAACGGTTCCCTTAACCCCCGACCAGGTAGCCAACATATCTCCATATAGACTGTGGAGATATGAATGGTGAAAATCTTTTAGTTTATATAGACAGTAAAATAATGCCAAGACACCACAGACAAACAATAAGGAAGAATCACCTTCAACATAAGAAACTAGTTATTAAAGTCATTAATACATAACCAAGTAAAAAGTGCGAAAAGATTAAAAATAAAAAGTATTACACTAGACACTTGTCTTCACCAAGTGATGTAAGAGACTTAGGCAAACATGGCCTTGATTATCAAGAACTCTTACGATCAATCTTGGATCCCGAGACGACTCACACACTCTACAATGGACGATGGATGATGGTGGTGGATGATGGTGTTGTGATGGTGGTGGTGGTGGGTGGTGAGTGAAGTGTGAGAGAGGTGGTGTGCCAAGGGATGGTTTGCAAATGAGCCAAGCACCCCTATTTATAGGCTGAACAGAGGCTCGGGCACGGCCCCGTGTCCACCTTCCTCTCTTTCTTCATTAATTGCAGTTTGTCTGCATTAGTTGACCACGCCCCCGTGTCCGCTGGGCACGACCCCGTGTGCAGAAGCGTATCTGTACTATCAAGATTTCCCCAGATTCTGCGAATCTTAGAGTTGACCACGGCCCCGTGTCCGCTGGGCACGCCCCCGTGGTGGGTGATAGAAGCTTCTACAGCTTTGTCTTTTCTGCAGACACTTGGGCACGCCCCCGTGCTCACTGAGCACGAGGCGTGTTCAGCCTTCTGTTTTCTTGTTTTGCTTGGGAAGATGCTGCCGGGAGGTCGGGCATGCCACGTTTATCCCTTTTCTTGTATTTTTGTTAGATTTAGCTGCCTTTTTGCTTCTTTTGTTCATTTGAGCTCATTTAATCCTGAAAATACAAAAGGAAGACAAAAACACACTTTTTCCAACATTAGTACTAAAAGGGTTAGTTTTATGCCACAATTGATGTAATTTATATGTTGCATTTTGCACACATCAATGTGCAAGTACGGTTCTTCAGTCCTTTTGTCATAAAACTCTAGGAGATGGCCTAAGTATTGAGGCCTCACCTCAAAAGGTCTGTTATTGTTCCCAATAGGTGTGACTATAGCCGACGAGTTAGGTACTACAAATTGTGAGTGCACTAATGTCTATCGCCTCCGTCAATTCAGATCGTAGCAGAAATCAGAAGAAGACATAGTGTAACACCTCGTGTTTTCAGGAAAGCCAAAGTCAAAGTCAAGGTCAAAGTCAACGACCGATTGCGCGACTTGACTTATAGTACATTCGTTTTATGTGTTATTTTAGTTGTATTATGTGGAGTAAGTGTCAATAATTACAATAATCCACGTGTGTTATTCGCTATTTAAATCCACGTATGACTGTAAACTATAGGAAGTAACAATGCGATAAAGTTGACTAAACGATAATCAATCTAATTTAATCAACATCGAATCGCAATCGAACTCGCAACTCGAATTACGTATTTTGGTTATTGTTATACGTGTGTGTGTGCCTTATGTGTTACTTGTGCATGTATGTTTAATTATGGTAATCAATCGAATTGCAATCGAAACTCTAACGCAATCGAAACTCAATCGCAAACGAAATGGTATGATAATTAGTGGAGAAGAGATAGTGCGAGATATGAGTAGTTGGGATTAAAAGTAATTTGACTATGAAACCCTATCGCATCGCCATACTCGCAATCGAAATCGAAACGGCAAAACTCATCGCGCCAAGCACTCGAACCAGGTGCCAGCCGACCGAACAGCCACCCGACCGGACTGCCACCCGAGCGAGGTGCCATCCGACCGAGGAGCCACTCGGCCGGGCTGCTACCCGGACGAGATGCCATCCGACCGACCAGCCCTTTCCACTTTGGGAAACCCTATAAATACCCCTTGTCACTTTCATTCTTTCCACTTTTGGCAGCTCGTGTTCCTCGCTTTTCCTCTGCTTTCTCGCAATCCCGGTAAGATCTCGTCCTAAATCTTGTACTTCCTTAATCTACACGCACTTCTACACCTTTCTATCTTTTAAATCTTAACTTTTAACCGTGAAATCATCAAGATTCAAGGTGTCCTAGGATGATGTCATCATGTGTTCTTGAAGAACTTAATGTTTTGGCCTCAACCCACCAAGAACAACTTAGGTCTAATCGGTTTCCACATAAACAAACAAAGATCTTTCATAGATCTCAACATAATCACAATGAAAAGGGGTGAAAGATGGTTTTCCAACTTTCTTTCAACTCTTTTACACACAATGTACTCAAAATCGACAGAATCGGAACTTGTGCCGGCTTACTACTCATTATTGTGGTTGTGTTGGTTCAAGATCCGTACTCTATCCACGAGATTATCGATTTCGGGTTAACTAAGAACTATCGTCCTAAACCGGTGAACTGACCAAATTTGGGTGATTCCTGTTCAGTCGGGTCACTAGAGCTTAGGATGGGACTCTGTTGGTTAGCACAATATCAACACTTCTCGATAGCACGACAAACAAACAAAATAGCCAAGTGTAAGACGAACGGAACAACCAGGACGGAGCGCCGTCCAACCGGACTGTTGTCCGAACGGACATCCATCCGAGCGACCGGCTGTCCGAACGACTTGCACCTTGGGTCCCACACTTAACTATTTTTCCAATGAAAGAAGTCTGGTTGTTGAACGAGTTGTTGTCCAACCGGACTAACGTCCGAACGGACAGCCACCCGAATCATGAAACATTTGGAATTTAACACTTAAACAATTTTCAACATGTTCAGTAACAGGGTTGCCACCCGGACGGATGGACATCTGACCGAGTGACCGCCCTGCTATGAACTTGTTCTCACTGAAGTGTCAACCTATCAGATTTCCATCCGATCGGACGACCGTCCGACCGACCGACCTGAAAGGTAGAGGTACTTCAATGTTTTCAAATGCTACAACGAAAACTTCAAAAGTCAAGCCACCATACACAAACACATCCGTCTCATAGGAAGAAACAATCCACTCGAATAGTCATCCGACCAGACTACCGTCCGACCGGATAACCATCCGAACGGATTGTCATCCGCACGAAATGGTTGTCCGATCGGATTACCATCCGACCGAACTGCTGTCCGAGCCACTTACACCTTACATCGTTTTACGCGTCGCTTATCTTTATGCTATCGTCCTGATCAGGCTAACCCTACTCTCTAGCGCTCCCTTCAATCCATCAATCGATGTGAGTATACTCGAACCCTTTTTGCTTTATGCACTTTTGGGTGTTACATACGTTACAAATATTCAAATCACATCGAACACACTACTCAATACTATTTAAACGCTAACCGTTACTGCATGTTATACGTGGCTATAATTAATGCTTGTTTGTTATGTTTACACATGGAATGCTGTCTACCTGCCTTAGCAACGATAGTACTATAGTTTGGACTCGGCACCTGTTCGCAGGGGTTGTTAAGGACAATTACTTGCATGGATTACGGTGGTAATCATGTATTGCGAACTGCCTTGGGCAGTCAACCCGCAGTCATTGGTATCGATAGATCTATGTCGATAACTAACGTGCTTCATTTCACTATGCGTACGTGCTGGTTATGCGTAAACGAATTTTGAACTTTACTATATCTATCAAACTTGTATGCTCACCTTTACACTATGTGTATTGACTTTTACTTTAACGTATGTGACAGGTGCTTAAGTTGTTTGTATGCTTAGCTCGTTGTGAAATTGAGGCTAGGAAAGGTCTAGGATGCTCTCTGCGCAGTGATGAAATCGAAGCTAGGAAAAGAGGTCCTAGAAACCAATAAATAAAGTATCTATGTATAAATCTGAGTTGTCGGAACAGAACTACTTGGCTAGATTTGTCTGTAATAATTTGTTTGCCTTTTGAGACATGGTATGGGACATGTTACTTTAAATTAATTGGTAATGATAATTGTTATGGAAACTTCTGGACAATCTGTTTCGCTCAGTGCCATGCCCCGATGTTTCCGCCATCGGTTGGGGTGTGACACATAGTTTTATAATGTAAAATATAGGGGAATGTCAAGGTGGCATTATTGTAATTAAATAGAACTCTTTTAGAAGCCTTGCCTATAAATAGGAGGCTTAGGGTTATGTTTTAGAACTTTTGCCATTTCTACCATTTTGGAGAGCTTGGAGCTTCTAGAGAGAGAAAGTAGCAAGAGAAGAGATTCAAGGTGTAAACACTGTTAGATCTTTAATAGAATCTTGATATTATTACGTTCTTGTGTTCGGTCCACACATGTGCACGGATTCCGCACGTCGCACGTGTCGTTTCGCAATCGTTCGGGAGTCGTTTACGGTCCTACAATGCGTTCACAAGTGGTATCAGAGCAGGAGCTCGATTGCAAGGATCAGATACGCAAGAATTCACGAGATTTCATCAGTTTTAGAGTCGTTTTCACATCAGATTTGTCAAAAATTCTTCTTCTACTCATTTTCTTCACTTTTTTGTCACAAAAACGCAATATTAACAAGGATTTCACGGTTAAAATTTGCTGATTTTTTGATACATTGTGCGAAAAACATCACTTTATAAGCCTAAAATTTTCAGAAATTAATTCCAAGTATTTTGAGAGAAATCGAAGATTTTTTGACAGAAAAAATATGGTTTTCGCTGTTCATGTTATTCATTCGGATGGCCATCCGTTCGGATTGTCACACCCCGACCGCGTAAAACAACAAACCGCGGCGGAAACGTCGGGGAGTAGAGCGACAGAATTATTGTTTCAACAACCATGGTAATTAAAGTTTTGTATTATTAATTAAAGAGTTTACATTGTCTTGGAAATTAACATAAACATAACATAATTAACTATCTTTTAAGTTACTAACGCCTAAGTCCGCCTAAGTGTAGCACAAACATCATCATGCATTAGCATCTGAAACACATGCGAAAATAGGTACGTCAGCATAAAAATGCCTGTGAGATACATAGGTTTTGTTTTTGCAGGATTCATGACTTGTAGTTAAAAGAAAGGTTTAACAAAAGTAGTCATGAACCTTGTAAAATGTTTTCTTTTATAAAATCACGTGAAAATCGATAAGAAAATCATATGATATAAAAGAAATATGCATGGTTAAATAAATAACCAAGTGGAAATGAATTTGTATAAAATATGTGATTTGTAAAACAATGTCATGTTTTTGTATAAAGTGTATCATGTCTTTGTTCCTGTCAAAGTGGCTTAGATAACGCTACAATATGTAATATAATAAAAGCACTTATATATAGGAAGTACCAGTGGCGTATCCACCATGCTTTTATCACATTACACATAGCCTCATTATATAAGTCACTTATCAATAATCAACCAAAATGTCTTGTTTAAAACCAATGTCAAAATGTTTATGTGTAAACCATGTTCAATGTCATGTGTAAACTGTGTCATGTATATCCAAATGTAATGTATAGCAAGTAGAAAGTATCTACTCAAACTATATGACAATGTCAGTGTGAAAACAAATGTCATGTACGGTGAATAAACGAATTTACTCAACCCCGTAGGAAAATGTACAAAACAAAGTCTTTGAATAAACCTAAGTTTAAATCAAATGTTATGTTTTGCAGAAAACAATGTTTTATGATTACAAACATTTATGCAGTAATGTTTATTCGCATACATTCAAGCCTTGCGACTGTGGCGACAAACCCTTAAACACATTAAAGGTTTATCTAAATTATGTATATCGGATTCTGTCATTCCCAACTTCCAAACAAACCTAGGAAGTTGGAAACATGATTTGTCAAGTCCTATGGTACCATTACATACTACCGAGCGGCGTGATCAATGTTAATGAATGTATTATTGTCCCGATTAAACATACCAAATGTCATAACCAATGTAGCATATGAAAACCATGTACTAAGTATGCTAAGCAAACATACATAGTAGAAATGTTCATGAAATCAATTGTTCTAGCATGCCAAGTTAACATACATAGCAAAAATGTTATGTAAATCGATGTGTCCATATGCTGAGTAAACATATGCAACAAAAGTGTCTTATGAAATCAATGTGCTAGCATGCTAAGTAAACATACATAGCAAAACACAATGGGAAATCATGTACTATATGTGTACTAGGTGAAACTAGCATGTTTATGTCATAAAAGCATTGAAAAGCACGAAAGTAACAAGTATGCACATGTGTATCACCCCAAAATATTTGAAAGCGGTAAAAGAGGGGACTATGTACTCACTTGGGATTGCTTATTAGTCTTGGGAATAAGACCAAATTAAGCTCCAAGGATCACGGAACCAACAAGTCACCTAATATAGGTAACTACGTTAATAAACGGATCCTAAATCGGGGGATAGGATAGAATGATGTTCTATAAATCAAATGAGTATTTGAACTCATATGGCATGATTTAATAGAGCTAACATTCTGATTTGGAAGTCTACCTAAGTGCTTTAGCGCAAAACTAAGGTAGTTTAAGCTACTATAACGTGTCGTTTGCGCAAAACTAAGGTCGGATGGTTAACTATGTACTATGTCAAGTCTTACATGCCCAATTATGCCTAAATATGTTACCATATCAGTTTAGATGTCAAAAACATGTTCATATATGCAAAATATGGATTTATGTTCAAAAAGGGCGTTTTGGTCATTTTCTATGGGCATATAATCTACTTAACAAATGACTAACCAATCCTATGTGATCATAAGGTATAACCTCAGAGGTTATTCCCTATGCAACTATGATCACTAAACATGCTTGGTCGGATCCTATTGATCGACCAAACGGGTCGGGTTCGAAAGTCTAAGCGGTTGTTTAGACCGCTTAACTTATGACCCTAAACAAGCACCTAACTAGTAGTGACGAGTTAAACATATCAAAACATGTTTAACTAACTTAGAAAACTGATTTGGTATCAAAACTAAGGGTTTTGATACCTAAAAGTAGTTCCATTGCAAAATGCGCGCGAATACGCATTTTGACCGAAACTTTGACTCGTCACTACACCTAGTTAACGTGGTAATCAATAGGTATAATCGCCAAAGATTATAACCATCGTGATTATAATCACGTTGCAAAGTTCAATTGAACTTTGACTTGACCAATTGATGGTCAAAATCGAAAGTCAAACTGTTGGTCAAACAGTTTGACTTTCAGCTCTAATAAGCTGAAAATCACTACTAAGCCATGAAAGAACACTTACAAGGTGTTTAAAGGCTAGAAGGATGATCTTAGAACTCAGGTAGGTGGCTCCTTAGCAGGAAATCCTCCACTTAGAGTTCCAAAATGAGAATGAGCAATGAATCAAGAGAATGGCCAAGCTATTTATACTTGTGGTGATGAAACAAGATCATGCCATGTGTTTGTTTGGCCACCAAGCAAGAAATAACTTTCTGATACAAGGGACAACTAACATACTTGGGAAGGTGTTAACTTGCTCCCTAAAACAAGAAAAATTGCATACAAGGGCCTGATTTGCAAAATAGCAGCTGAAAAACAACTTTCTGATACTGGGCATGCTCTCGCGCCCCGCGTAGGATTTGGGGTCAGCTTACGCGGCCCGCGACCTCAGATCAGTTCAGCATTAGTTTCAATTTTGACAGTTTTGGTCCCTGCACGTGTATAAGCTGATTTTTGGCACTTTTAACCCCTGTTAAGCCATTTTCAAGGCTCTACAAGGTCGTTAAAGTATAGGGGACTCAAAATATGCTCAGAAATATCACGGATGTCGGTTCGTTTGGTCGTACGGTCACGTTGTTCGGTTAATTACGACGAAACTCGAACGGACGCGAAAACGATCCAAATTAAGCGACGAATGGTATTTTTGCATTCCGATCACTAAAATAAAATATTTTAGTGTCTACAAAAATTTTTGGATGTCCGGATGTGGTCAGAACGTAAGATATGCGCGTAAATGCAAACTTACGCCGTTTTTTGACACTTTTAGTCCCTGTATGACAAATAAGCATACTTTCGCACACCGAACCTATCAAAGCTTATTTATAAGCTATGTTAAGGTTATTTATGGTATGTTTAGCTTATGATCATATTCCGGAATGTACGTTGCCATACAAAACGGTAGACTTTTGCAGTCTGACACAAATAGTCCCTGCGAGCGAATAAACTTGTTTTTGCCATACCAAACCCTTTAAAACTTATTTCTAAGTTATGTAAAGGTTATTAAGGTATGTTAAACTTATGTCACTATTCCAGAGTGTTTTTCGCGTTAAACTGATTACGTTTATGCATCAGTTTGTGTATAACTTTCCAGAAAGCGATATTGAGTTCAAAATCAATCAAAAATCAAAACGCGTAAAATGTCAAACATAAATAACAAACATTGGGATCAAAACACATTGTTTTATTGATATTGAATTGTCCAGAGTTTGTACAATGATTACACAAGCACATATGTCACACGGATGACCATCCGAACACTTTAAACATTCATATTGACCCTCATCCGATCGAATGGCATATTTCATATGTGATAATCTTCGGATGACCATCCGATCGACTATTCATTCGATCCTTTAACATATTCCATCCGACAACTATCTGTTAACCCATCTGAACTTCTAGCAGGGACCCAATCACTTTCTTGTAACAACATTTAATGTTAAGTTTGTCGGCCCAATCATAATCAAAAGAATTCATAATTGATTGGCCCATGTGATATCTCAACAATTGGCGGCCCATGTGATCTAATATCAATCAAAGTGATCAGAATCTTTATATTGTGTGGTCCAATTGAAATAAGTTGGTATTGAATAGTTGTCGGCCATTATCAATTCACATCTCGATTCATTCAACAAGTAATTCATTACATTTTGACGGTTCAATTAAAGTCAATCAGACCATTTATCATAATATCAAGATTGCATGTGATTCTCGGCCCAATCAAATTAAAACAACCAACATCTTTCAGATTCATTGTCACGAGAAATTTTGTTGGTGGCCCATGTGTTGATGTGTTGGAGGTCCAATAGTTGGTGATTGTAGTGTTGTGAGAACAGTGATGTCAGTGGTTCAATAAATTGGTGTCGGCAATATTGAAAGAATTGAATGAATGATTATTCGATCGATTGGACACCCGAATCAAAGATAGTTGACATTGTTTGACCACATTCGATCGAATATTCATTCGATCCAAGTTTAAGATACCATCCAACAAGAGAAATTGTAACCTTTGACCCCAACCAATCGGATATTCATCCGATACAATTGATGATTTGACCACATCCGACAAAGAGATCCCATCCGATCCAACTCATCCTTTGACCACATCTGATCGTATAGCATTGACCCCATCCGATCATTCATAAGCTGATTTTTGTTGACCACATCCGAACGACATACAAAATTCTCATCAGATCGAGTATTCATTCGAACATCATTTTTGACATATCAAAAATTGGAACGAGTCCACGAGTCTTCGGCATGAGTCTTAGATTGATTATGTCCGCTATATTCACAATATTATACCGTCACACATTTCACGGACTTTCACGTATTCAGTTTATTTAAACTGATCGTTTGTTTGTTTTGTTTAAAGGTGATAAATGAAAAGAAAAATCAAGGTGCGGTACACGAAAGAGATGGCTGAAGAGTTTTACAACACGTTTTACAAGGTGTTCACTTCCGAATCTTCCGAAACATCAATCGTTACACCGAAAACCATTACGAAAGCTATAAATGATAACATAAAACATGATAACTTTTACGGAACACATTCTAAACCATCGAAACTCGAAAACATTGAAGATTATACTTGGTGGAGAGAAAGATTTTTGAACTACACAAAAGCTTATGCACACAAGAGTTGGTTTTGACTGGAGTTCAGGTAGAGTCGGCCTGTTAATGATAAAAACGAATAAATTAATCTCAATAGCTTATCAGATGAAGATAAAAGAAAATTTTCCTACGAACAGAAAATGATTGCTTTAATCCAACAGTCTATTAGAGATGATATTTTTGCTCTGCTAAATCATGATGGTTCGTCAACATCAGTCTGGGAAGCTTTGAGAGTAAAAGCCGAGGGAGGAAAACAAATAAAAAAGAACAAAATTGCATTACTTAAAAAGAAATTTGATTTGTTTGATAGTTTAAAAGGTGAATATGTGAGGCAAATGATCGAGAGGTTTTGTCACTTACAAATTGAACTTAACAGGTTTGGAATAACTAAAACACATGAGGAAGTTATTGATAAAATCATTGAAGCATTACCACGAGCTGATCAGTGGAAAACGTTTGTGTTTATTTTGAAAAATGATGTGTTGTATGATACGATTACTTTGGATGCTTTGATTGAAAAGATTGAAAGTCACGAGCTTGAATTACAGAAACAAAGCAAGATGAGCAGTTCATCATATCAACAAAATGTAGGTCTTTACTACAAGGGCAGTGTACCCTCAGTGAAAGTCAGCGAATCACCAAAGACTGCATTCAGTGTTGAAAAGACAAAAGATTCTCAGAAAAGCACATCTAGCTACGATCTAGGGTATCATTCATCTTCAACAACTTCAAACTCTGAAGAACCCGATGAGATTCTCTGCAACATAGCCTTAAAGTTGAAAAATTCTCCAGCAATGAGCATCAATGCTGCTAAACAGCAAATGAGTTTTCTGGCATCAATTCTGGAATCATACGAAAGTCTGGTGGCTGGGAAAATTGGAAATTCTGAACTGACAAAGGAAGATTACGACCAGATAGATCCGGAAGAGATGGAACTCATTGATCTGAGATGGTGTTTGGCTAGCTGCATTCGTAGAGCTCAGTAGTTCATGGAAATTACTAGAAGATAGACAATAGGTGGACCATCAACAAAGCTGGGATTTGACAAATCAAAAGTGACATGCTTTAAATGTAAACAAAAGGGTCATTTTAAAAGAGAATGCAGAAACTCTACTGTTGAACAAACCGTTAATCCTTTTCAAGACGATTACTATCGTAAAGCGATCTATCACAGGAGCAGAGAGGAACCATCAAAGATGAAACAAATTGAAAACAATCCTGAGAAAGAGAAGTCGAGAGCTTTTGTAGTGATTCAAGATGATGAAGGTTTCAACTGGAATAATTTTCTTCCAGAAGATGAAGGTTTCAACTGGAATGACTTTTTTCCAGAAGAAGAGTATGGATTCAATTCTGCTTTAGTGGCTGAAGTGAAACAGAGTGCTTTTGTTGCTTAGATAAAGGAGAAAACGAGAGAAGAAATTCTGAAAGAGAAAACGGAAAGAGAAAGATTTTTTGCAAATTGCAGAATTGAAAAGATGCATGAAGAGTTCGAAGAAGCGAAGTATTACGGAAGATATGACAAGAAGAGAGAGTGTTACATCAACTGAAATGGAGATCCAGTCTTTCATAGACGAGAAGTGGTGTATAATGATGTGCTGGCTGTTATTCCTCTGTCCGGCGAATATTATTCAAATGTCGCAAAAGATAAAAATTATCTGAAAAGGCTGGATAAGATAATTCGAGATGTAATGACAGCAAGTCTGAAGAAGAGAGGATGAAGAAGAATGTTGATGATATGGTGGATGATTTGAAGAAGGTTGTTGAGGAAGAGAATGTGAAAGAAGAAGCAGCTGGTAAAGAAGAATAAAAACCAGCAGAAGTAGCTGTTACTGAAGAACAACAAAATGAGGAGGATCTGAAGAAGAAAGAAGAAGTTGATGTGAAGCTGGAAAGATCGGTTGAAGTGGCTGATGGTGAAGCTGTTACTGAGGAACAACAGAAGAAAGAAGCTGACCAGAAGCAAACGGTAGAAAAAGTCAAGGTGCCAATGGCTGAGGTAAACATTTCAACTGAATCCCCTGAAGTTTTAAATAAAATTGTTGAACAGTGCAAGAAATGCATGGAAACGTGCAGTGCTTGTACTGAAAAAGATGAAAAATTCAGAAAAAGAGATCTAGAATTTACTAAAATTGAAAAAGTTTTCAAAGAAAAATGCAAAGAAATGTTAGAAAACGTAAAGATTTTGAAAGATAATGATGAAAAGCTGACACAAAAATGCAAAAGTTTAGAAAAAGAAAATGAGATTTTGAAAGAAAAGGTTTCAAAAATGAATGAAGAGTGTTTGCAAAAAGAAAATTCGTTTCAAGGAATGAAAAAAGAATATGATTCAATAAAACTTGCATATCATATTACAAAAGAATCATATGAAGACGTGAAGAGTCAAATGAAATTTGTTCAATCGAGATTGAAACATTGTTCTGAAACATCTGATACGCTTAAGCGACAGTATGAAATTAAACAACAAGTTGTAAATTCTTACATTGAAGATGTTGCTAAGCTAAAGCGTAAAATAGCTGATTTAGAACAAGATAACAACAAGTTACACAGTTATCAAGCTTCATCATATTATCTTAAACTCATTTTCAATCTAAAACCGGATGATAAAGATTATGAGAAAAACAAGAAAGGAATTGGCTTAGAATATCATCAGGTTCCACCACCGTTTGAAGAAAAATTCACATTCTATGATGACGAGAAGGTGGAAAAAGCTTTCAACATGGTTGATCAATTGTCAAATAACATTGACGTAACCTATTCCAAATCTGATGATTCTAGTTATTCAGAGGTGGTAGGTAAGGTCTTTGAAAGTGTGTTGAAAGAAGAGTCTGTTGAAACAGGTAAATCTGAATCAAAGGATGAAAATGAAGGTAGTTTTCATGAAGGTTATCTAAAAAATTCAAAATATGAGAAAAAGGAGAATGATGATTCAAAAGGATTGGTTTATACCATGATTGGAACGGACAAATTGTTCTCAGATCTTGAAGTCTAGATTCAGAATGTGATTTTAGAAAAGATTGACAAAGTGTTCAAGTTGATTGAGATTGAAAAATCTGATATTTCAAAGTTTGTTGGAAAGGGTAACAAAACTTTTTATAACAAACCTATTTTCAAGAAGAAAAACATGAAGGCTGGGTTGGGTTATAAAAAGAAACAGAATTGGAAAAGAACAGAAACACCAAACTATCAGAAAAAGATGAACTTTGTTCATGGGAAAACTTCTGAAGAAGAGAAAGAACTCCAATTTAGACGACAGTCTAATAAAGAGTTCTATGCTTAAAAGAAAAGGCAACAACAACAGGTTAAAGATGTTTAAAAAAGAACATGCTTTAAATGTGATCAAATTGGTCATCTTGCTCGCAAGTGTCCAAATCTTAAACCTGTTGGTGTTGAGAAAAAAAAGAAGTCTGATGTTGTGAATCAGAAATCAATCAAGTTTGAATCAAAACAAACTTGGAAGCCGAAAATGTCAAAGGCTGAATCACAACAATCTTGGAAACTAGTGACACCCAAATTTAGAACAACAAAAAGTTGGAAAACATCGGTTGATTCAACAAAACCAAACCAGTTTTGGAAACCAAAAGTTGTTGTTCAAAATCAAAACATTCAAAATGAATCACGATTTTATAAAAGGAATGTTTCAAAAGGACAAAGTTCGATTGTCAAGAAACAAACTGCTGTGAGTGATAATCAAATTGAAGATGTTTTTGAGAAAAATGACAAAGATTTTCCATCTTTGAATGATTCATTTTGTGTTGAAATGCCTAAGGTCAAACAGACCTAGGCTAAATTGTTCAATTAATTGAATTGATTGAATGTGCAGGTGCTCCTGCAGACAATTGGATGTCAGCAAGAGGAGTATCGGAGCAGCCTGACACAAGAGAAGGAGGCTGCTGAACCCTGCAACTAATAAAGGGAGTTTGTTCATTTCTGTTCATAAATAAACCGTATTTTTTAAACCTTAAAAATTGAAAAATTTAAAAACAAAAAATATGTTTTTATTCTGTAAAAAATAAAAAAAATGAAAAAATGCGTTTTGTTTTTAAATTTGTCAAATATCAAAAATTTCAAAAAATATGTTGATTGAATACGCCGAAACCCTCACGGCTGAATAAACATGATTAATTTCACAAGATTGAAAAACGGTTTTCAAGCTGTCAAATATCAATGTGTTGTAAATCATGGGGGTACTTTCTGCAAAAACAGAGCATGTGATGCAGAAAATGAATGGCGAGACAAAGCTATCTACATCGGTTATCAAATTTTCTTTAAATATTTTGAATTTTTTGGGGGAGTAAACGTTGTCAGAAAATACAAAAACATTTGAAAATTTGAAAAAGTAAAAAACAATAGAAAAATAAAAAAAGAGTTTTGTGTAAAAAGAGGAAATGATAGTACATCAGTAGACAGTCACAATACGCTAAAGAAATGGAAAGTTAAAATGTGATAAACGGTCTCACTGATGATATGCCAGTAGGTTTTTACACATTTAGTAGATTGAATTCGAGATATAAACCTAAATATCATAAACTTACTTATCTCGTGGGGAACATCTTTTGGATATATGGGTAACCCCCGAAATCTTGTTTGAGAGATTGCTAGATTCTGAGATACTAGGTCTTTATACTGTTTGATATCTGGGGTATTATACCTGGTCTTCTGATATTGTGGAAGCAATGGCCTAGATCTCCTATAATACTTTACGTGCTTTAAAAACTTACCCTCTGCATAAAAATTGAAAAATATCGAAAGATATGAATCAAATGCAGTTATAAAGAAGATCCCCAAGGGGGACACACCTCAAAGTCGAGCCTTCATCTCTTTGACTGGATGATAGTTCATACGTGAGCTCTCAAGGTCTCACACTAACCCAGAGTACATATATCATTATGGTATATTCACCTTTAAGACTGAATCTAGGGAATTTTGATACGGGAGTATATTCTGAGGTGGGACACGGTAATAAGTTTAAGTTCTTAAAACACTAATCTCGTATGTCGAATCAGTTGAACTTTGTGTGAAAATTTAAGTGGATCAGTATACTGACAATCTAAGTGAATCGTTTAAAACTTAAAAGAGTTTAAAGCTCAACGGTGCTAGTGATTTGTCATAAACTGATATGATCCTCTGACACGAACTCAAACAAAATATTGACTGTAAATATTTCTTTACTGCTTTATGTTTCAGAAAAATTCAAAAATATTTTGTTTTTACTTTATTTTTCGACAACTGATGTCTGAAAGCTGAGTTTCAAAATCTAAGTATGCTGAACGTGTTTCTGAAAATAAAACAAGTTCATTAAGTTGAAACTTGAAGTTTTTAAATGAAAAATCAAAAACAGTTTGTGAGATCTCCAAGGTCATTAAGTTGGACTTGGATGATATATCGTGATGTTTTGGATTCTTAAAATTGTCAAATTCATAAAGTCATTTGATAGGGGGAGAGAGCCAAGTTATTCCTGGAAATTACATACTGTTATATTTTAAGAGCTAGGTTTTTATTCCTAGAAAACCTAAAAAGCTTTCACTGTCACATATTTGAAATGCTCCAGCTTATGCTGAGAGTTAGGTTTTCAAATCTTATATTGTCAAATTTCTTATAAATGTTTGAGATTTGCAGATGAAAGTGCCAGATTACGATCCCGATAGCCGAGTCTAAGGGGGAGTCTGAAGCCGAGCTCGACGCAAGGGAGAGCTTATTATTACGAGTCGTCTGTATTATTATTTTTGAACTTTGGACATTTGGTTTGTAATAATACTTAAACTCCAAGACTTCTGCTGTGCTATCTGTGATTATTGACTATGACGATACCAATCTTACGTCACGATACTCCCCACCCGGGCCGACCGGGATGTTGGTAAAATATCAGGGTGTGACACCTGCGCTTCGTGGCGGGGTTGTATAAGGGTGCCGGCATGGATGTATGTGTTATATTATATATCAATTGTTATTATAGATTATGAAGGCTTTAATCTAAATGACGGTAAAAATAAGCAATCAACATGATTACGTAAATATGTCTAAAATTAAAAGTTCGTTTTAACTATAATAAGGTAAATAATAAAATAATTAAATATGTTACATGATATATTGAAGGGTTAATTTAGACCATGTAGGTTTTAGTCTAAAACGACAGTAAAAATAAGCAAGCAACACAGTTAAATAACATGTATTGAGTTAAAAGTTAGTTTTAATTATAATGAGTTAAATAAATAAGAAGTAAAATAAAATGATAAAAGAACAAATATTTGTTAAAAAAGAAAAAAAAATTAGCTTTAGTAAACTTCAAGTGTCGTATCACATATGATAAGTTTGGTTGTCGAAGTGTAAATCGTTTAAAGAAAAATAACTATTTTTAAACTTTCGTATGATAAATCTATTAAAGTTCATGGGAATACGTAAATCCTTTATAAAAAAAATTATTAGAGTTTAAGGGTCGTATGATAACTCTATTAAAACTCAGGGCTAGAAACATAAATTATTTAAAGAAAACAAATAATAATAATAATATAGCCGTACAAATTTACATTGTCTAATAATGAATTAATACTGTATAGAATTAGAAATGTTATAGCATAGAATAACCAAGGAGGTGTGGGCCCTAAGATCTTTTAGGGATATGTTTATGTTTAAATGTACACCCCTATCATTTTATTTTGACATCCTGATACGTATACGATCCCGTATATGTGTATATGAGTTGTATACTAGTAAGGAAATGTTAGAGAGAGTGTGTTTGGTTGAGCAAGTATACGGCCAGTATACATGTATATGAGTCAGATATACAAGCCTTATATACGACCAATATAAATGTATACAAGCCTTATATACGACCTATATAAATGTATATAAGCTGTATACTTGCGAAATCAAACACACTCTAACATCCTTTTACTAGTATACAACCAGCATATGTATATGTAACATCTCGGTTTCGGCGTTGGAAACTAGTTCGGGTTGCGGGTTGTCACTAATAAGTTTGAAGTGGTTTATAATATCTAAAAGGTAAGACTAGGCCTAAAAAAGGAAACGATTTGGGCCCTAAAACCCTACAATAAATAGCTAAGAGGAAACCCTAGCCCCATAGTTGATGGTTGTGTCGTTTCGATCATGCAAAAATTCAATTAACATACGTAGCTAGGGTATGTCAGGTATCGTATCTACGAAGAGCATGTGATAGTATTACACGATTTGTTTAATTATCTAATTTATGAAAAAAATGTACATAACAAATATGAAGTTTTTATGATCTTTGATTGATTTGATTAAGAACGTTGTTTGATGTTAAAGAAAAGTTGATTAGTTGTAAACAAGTAAGTAAAAGAAATGATTACACCCATGTTTTAGATTACAAGTAATTAGGGAAAACTTACATAAAAGGTTTGATCTTTAATGAAACGCAATTGATTTCTTGAATTTGTTAATTTGAAAATCTAATTGAAGGTAACATTAGTCTATCCTATGTAACTGGTGCAAAAAACCTTCACGATATAAATGCCGGACAAATGTATGTTTTATGAATCAAGAAGAATTAAGAAACCCTAGCATGAATAAAAACTAATAGAAATTATCATCTCACAATGTCAACCATGCAAGAAAATATTAACTTTCATGAGTTCATAACAATATTAACAATCAATTCATGTAATTTCAACCAAAAGATTACAATGATTATTAATTAAACCAATTATGCAAGAAAACCTCTAAAACTTACAACCCTACACCCAGGGATGATCTTGAAGAGATTAGCCTTCCATCTTCTTGAATTGCATCCTGGATTCTTTAGATTTCAGTGGAATATTCAAATGGAGGTTTAGAATGAGTCCCCAATGGTGGCATCTCCCCGAAAATTTCCCTAGAATTGCCTATTTATGAATTGGGGTTGAAACCCCCTAATAAACTTGGTCAATTTGGTTATTTCCCAAATTTCTGCCATGTTTGATGAACCGGTGCCCTAGGTATCAAACCTGCTTTTTGAACTTTTGTTCTAGCTCTAGTAAGCCTGTGTGCGGTAGGATGCCAAACTAAGCCCCACAATATGCCAGTGTGGTCCTAGGCGCCAAAAGTGGCGCCTTAGGCGTCAATGTTGAGTTTTATTCGCGTTCTTGATTTCTATTTGATTCATGCACATGCATAAGCTCTCCTACATAGCTCAAACTACCTCCAATCATGTCCTTTAATGTGTTTAAGCCTGCAATTCACATATATGCTTGACGTACCATAGTGCTTAATAACAAATTCACACAATATCAATGATTAAAACATTCTAACAACGATAATTAACCGACCATCACATCCCCACACTTATCATTTCCTTTCCCTCAAGCAAACTCGTTTGATATTATCCAACCATCATTAATAAAGACACTTCACAAACCCCTTGCCGTTCCTTAATTAAGCTCTAATGTCATACCCAATTCACAATATTGACAACGATGGAAAGGTTTACAATCTCATAAGCAAAAGTGACACCCAGTTAAAACAAGGAATTGCCTAACCAAACCTAACGTGCTTCAGATATGTTAGATATGTTGAGATACTGAACATATATGTTGCTGTAAAACACATGAGGTGCATAAGTTGCAAAACTCACCGGAGTGAAATATTCATGAAGATCACGGGATACTTTAACATCTCACAACAACTGATAACGTGCAAAAGTGAACATGTTTCTCAATTAACAAAAGATACTGAGTTAGGATCCTCCTCCTACATCTTCTAAAGCACTAGAGTTGAAACATTGGAAGAGATTGAATTTTGAAAGTATCAGCTTAGGGGGAGAGTCTATTAATACATCCTTGAAGCTAACGTTCCAAAATGAAGAGGCGAGACCGAGACAAATCAAGACTAAAGATAGAAGATCTCTAGCTGTTGCTAAGGTGGAGTCTTGTAGGTGCATAATTTGTGTCAACAAATCTTAATTAGTCACGTTTTCAGTCTTGTTTGTGTCGAGGAATGATTTGTATAGAGTTTGATTACTAGGCTAGGTGTTTTACATGTTCACATAGGGTTTGTGGGCAAATGATTAGGCCATTTATTTGGGAATGTAAATAATTGGGCCAATGGTTTTAAGTGTTAGGCTAATTGTTTAGCCATCACTATATACACCCAATCATTTGATAATTATTATAACCTTTCTAGAACATTTCACATACAATTCTCAGATTCTCTCTTTAGAACCCCAAACCCTAGATTCTCAATTCATCTTGTAATTAACTCGTTTGTGTGATATGAATACAAGTCAGTGATATTTAAATCATTGTGTATACGTTTTATTGATTGACTAGTGGATTCCGCACACTAATCGATCCAAATTGGTTGAATATTGTGTGCTCTTCATTTTTGTGAAGAACAAGATCCCAATATGGACCTACACACGGGTTTTTCTGGTAATGTGAATGAGTCTAACGAGACTTTCGAGAAACGGTTTGTGATTGTGAACAAATATGTTGCTGAAAATCGCATGGGGTACAGAATTCGAGAAACTCACCGCAGTGAAGAATTCATGAAGATCACGGGATACTTCAATATCTCACAACAATAGAATACATGAAAAAGTGAACCTGTTGCTCAATTAATAGAAGATACTGAGTTAGGGTCCTCCTCCTACATCTTCTAAAGCACTCGACTTAAAAGATTGAATTTTGGAAGCATCATCTTAGGGGAAGTCGGTTGATACATTCTTAAAGCTGATGTTCCAAATTGAAGAGGCGAGATTGAGACAAATCAAGACTGAAGATAGAAGATCTCTAGTTGTTGAAAAATGGGGAGTTTGTTAGTGCATAAATTGTGTTAACAACTTGAAGATCTTGTTTAGTCGTGTATTCAGTCTTGTTTGTGTTGAGATATGATTTGTATAGAGTTTGATTAATAGCCGTTTCACATGCTACATATGGTTTGAAGGTAAGTAACTGAGAATCAATCATTTGGGGATGTAAATGATTGCATCAAGGGGTTTCAATGATTGGGCTAACTGTTTAGCTATCACTATATAAACCCAATCACTTGCAACCCCTCCATAACCTTTCTAGATCATTTCATATACAGCTCATTGATTCTCTTTCTAGAACCCCCATATCCTAGATTGTCAAATCTTGTTCTTGTAATCAAATTCGTGTGAAATAAATACTAGAGTAAATTACGTTTTTGACCCCTGTGGTTATATCACTTTAACTATATTAGCCCAAAATAACAATTTTTAACATATTTGCCCCTATGGTCTCTATAACTAACCATTTTGGCCCCTAAGTCTAGAGATCATGGGGGCCAAAATGGTTAGTTATAGAGACCATGGGGGCTAAAATGGTTACACTTAGGGGCCAAAATGGTTAGTTATAGAGACCATAGGGGCAGATATGTTAAAAATTCTTATTTTGGGCTAATATAGTAAAAGTGATATAACCATAGGGGCCAAAAACGTAATTTACTCTAAATACTAATCATTGATATTTAGGTCGTCGTGTATATGTTTGATTGGTGATTAGTGGATTGCGCACACTAATAGATTCGAATTGGTTGAATATTGTGCGTTCTTCATTTTTGTGAAGAACAAGATCAAAATATCAATCCTACATCAATCTATTTGGTTTTAGCTACAATGACTTTGGAGAAAATATGATAATAGTTGAAGCACACAGGCTATGTATTTGTTAGTGCATTTTAGTGTGTCCATAGCTATGCAAATAGGCTAGGATTAGCCTTGTGCTGAATAGGTATGGAAAACGAATAAACCGAGTCCATTCTCTTGGCGTGTCTAGCGAATGAGCCATTCACTAGAGTGTGTCTAGTGAATGAGCTCATTCACGTGGTTTGAGCCAGCAAAAATGACTCCCATTCTCTAGGGGATGTTATCGAATGAGAGTTGGCCTATTTTGCCACTACATTCGTTTTGTTGGGAATACATTTGAGAGGGAGATCGCACTTAATCTCCCAGATCCGTCACGATGTAAACTCTTTTGGTAATTGAATATGTGCCTCCGTTTTCCTATTCGATTGTGTAGCATTTGTAGTGTGTTTTTTCTTATACTTCTGTTCATATCAATTCAATCATCAAAAGCTAGATTTTGATCCGATCATGGTTTTTACATTGGTATAGGATCGTCCTCCTATATCTTTAGAGGCACTTGAGTTAAATGATTGGAAAATATTGAAAGCATCAGCCTAAGGAGAGTCTCTTGTGATACATCCTTGAGGCTAACGTTCCAAAATGAAGAAGTGAGATCGAGACAAATGATGACCAAAGATAGAAGATCTCCAGCTATTGCCAATGGGAGTCTGTTGGTGCATGGATAGTGTCAACAACTCGAAGATCTCCTTTATATGTGTATTGAGTCTTGTTTGTGTCGAGGCATGATTTGTATAGAGTTTTGTTACTAGGTGTTACGCATGTTACATGGGGTTTAGCAAATGAGCTCTCATTCACTAAGGAATGTCTTAGTGAATGAGTCATACTATATAAGCTTGCTCATTTGCTATCTGTCCCAATTTCTCCATAATCCACACAATGACTAGAACTTTCTCACTGGAACCCCAAACCCTAGATTTGTGACAACTGTGCCTACAGTTATCACTAACCAATCCCGAACAATTTCGTAAGCAATAAAACCTTGTGTTTTATTTCTTGGATTGTGTAATTATCTATGATACCTGCATAATAACAATCCTTGTTCAAATTCAAATTCAAACTCTAAATCGCTTTCTGGAAAGTTATACGCAAACTGATGCATAAACGTAATCAGTTTAACACGATAAAACACTCTAGAATAGTAACTTACGCTTAACATACCTTAAATAACCTTTACATAACTTAGAAATAAGTTTTGAAGGGTTTGGTATGGCAAAAACAAGTTTATTCGCTCTCAGGGACTATTTGCGTCAAACTGCAAAAGTCTGCCGATTCGTATAGTAACGTACACTCCGGAACATGATCATAAGTTAAACATACCCTAAATATCCTTTACATAGCTTAGAAATAAGCTTTGAGGGGTTCGATATGCGAAAATAAACTTACTTGTTCAACAGGGACTAAAAGTGTCAAAAAGTGCATAAGTTTGAAGTTACGAGAATATCTTACGTTCTGAACATATCCGGACATCCAAAAATTTTTGTAATCGTTAAAATATTTTATTTTAGTGATCGAAATGCAAAAATACCATTCGTCGCGTAATTTGGACCGTTTTCACGTCCGTTCGAGTTTTCGTCGTAATTAACCGAATAACGCGACCGTACGACCAAACGAACCGACATCCGAGATGTTTTCAAGCATAATTCATGTTTCCTATGCTTTAATATCATGGTAGAGCATTGAAATGGGGTTAACGGGGCTTGAACGTGTCAAAAACCAAGTTTTATGCATGCAGGGACTAAAACTGACATTTGCTGAAACTTCCCTCGCGGGGCACGAAGGCTGGTACCTCAGTCTACGCGGGGCGCGACAGATAGTGCAGACAGAAACATTGAATCTGGCTTTACAGCCTGTTCCCATTGATTTTAACCATAGAATTAGCATACCTTGGGCTTGTTTTTGGACTCCCATAGTATTTAAAACTATGGGCAACAAGTGTAAGGCCAAGATTAAGCTTTGAAACACATGGAATGATCTCAATGGCACTAGATTTTCTATAAATAGCCATGGGTCTTTCACCCATTTCCTTGCTCATTCTAAATTTGTGCTCTAATCTGCTCATTGGAGCTATCCCTTCTGGTTGAAGGCTCCATTCTTCAGTATTCTTTGTTCTTGATCCAAGCTTGGACCCTTTGTAAGTCTCCTTCATGCTTGGTTATGCATTTCAAGCATGAAAGTCAAACAGTGTTTGAATTTCTGCTTTGACCATGTTTTGGTCAAGTCAAAGTTCATCTGAACTTTGAAACGTGAGCGTAATCACGATGGTTATAGTCCCTTGTGACTATACCTACTGATTACCATGTTTATTAGATGTAGCGACGAGTCATAGTTTCGGTCAAAATGTCGATTATGCGCATTTTGCGACGAAACTATTTTCGGGTATCAAAACACTTTGTTTTGATATCAAACTTGTTTTCTAACTTAGTTAAACATGTTTTAACATGTTTAACTCGTCACTCTTAGTTTAGTGCTTAATTAGGGTCGTAAGTCAAGCAGTCTAAACAACCGCTTAGACTTTCGAATCCGACCCGTTTGGTCGATTATTAGGATCCGACTAAACATATTTTGTGACCATAGTTGTATAGGGAATAACCTTCCGAGGTTATACCTTATGGTCACTTAGTTTAATTAGTTGTATGATAGGTAGTTTATATGCCTTAGGAAAATGACCAAAATGCCCTTTTTGCACATAATTTCATTTTAAGCATATGTAACCTAAATTTTTTCACCTAAACTGATTATGCAACATATTTAAACATGTTAGGGCATATAATACTTGTCATAGGACTAGTTAGGTTACTCGTTTGCGCTTTTGCGCAAATGACGCGTTAAAGTAACGTAAGCTACCTAAACGGGTCATAACGGGTCATAAGCACTTAGGATAGGTTCCGTTTTAGAATGTAGGCTTTGTTAAACCATATCATATGAGTTCCAATACTCATTTGGTTTATGAGACCTCATTCTATCCGATCTTCCGATTTAGGTCCGGTTTATTAACATAGTTACCTATATTGGGTGCCGTTTGATTCCGTGATCTTTCGAGCGTTACTTGGTTGTTATTACAAGACTATTGACCAACATCAAGTGAGTACATAGTCCCCTCTTTTACTGTTTTCAAATATTTTGGGGTGATACACATGTGCCTACTTGTTACTTTCGTGCTTTTCATGACATATACTTGCTATGTTCATTAGTACGCATATAGTACATGATTTCATTTATGTTTTGCTTAGTATTTTTACTTAGCATGCTAGCACATTGATTTCATGACATTGATTTTTACATGACATGCTTACATTGGTATGTTTAACGGGTCTAAAATACATTCATTAACACTATCACGCCGCTCGGTAGTATGTAGTGGTACCATAGGAATTGACAACTCCCATTCCTGGAATCCTAGGTTTGTTTGGACGTAAGGAATGACAGAATCCGAATTTTTTTTGATAAACCTTTAACTTGTTAAGGGTTTGTCCGTCAGTCTCAAGGCTTGAATGTATGCGATAAACACTACCGCATAAATGTTCTATCAATTAAAGCATTGTTTTATTTTCAAAACATAACTTTTGATTCAAACATTTGTTTATTCAAAAACATTGTTTTGTGCATAACATTTGGTTTTTACATGACATTTGATTTTACATTAACATATACATATGGGATTGAGTAAATTCTCTTTATTCACCATACATAACATTTGATTTTACATTAACATATACATATGGGATTGAGTAAATTCTCTTTATTCACCATACATAAGATTTGATTTTACATTAACATATACATATGGGGTTGAGTGAATTCTCTTTATTCACCATACATAACATTTGATTTTACATGATATTCGATTATACAAAATATGATTTACATTTGACATTGAACATTGTTTACGCATAACATTTTGACATTTATTTAAACAAGACATTCTATTGGTTATTGATAAGTGATTTAAATAACGAGACGTGTGTAATACGATAAAAGCATGGTGGATACGCCGCTGGTACTTCCTATATATTGTTAGTGCATTTTTGTGTCTGTAACTTGTCTTGTTTCGTTGTATGTTAAACAGACTTTTGTTATCGAGTCTGTACGTTCCGTCGTGTCTACCTAGTCAGATATCCTCCTATCCTACTTGGTATGACGTCTTGTCTTTGTATTTGTATCTTAACCTAATGCTAGTGTGCATTATGTTTAGAGGTTGTGTAATCATGCTTTACTGTCCATGCCTTAGTAGTTTCTGTCCATATTTGGTTTTGACGAAATCACTGATTTCGTCAGCAATCATCTCGGCGAAATCCCTTTGTGTTTTCGTCATATATGTGTGGCGAAATCCCTGATTTCGTCACACATGTTTTCATCCAAAGGGTTTTCGTCAAAGGTCAGTATATATACTTGGTATGTTTCACAGTTTAGTTCATGAGAGCATAGAGAGAAACTGAGAGTTTATCGTCAAGCATTGTGTGTATGTGTTTGTAGTTTGTTCTCATCCTGTTAATCTAAGTGAATCTTTGATTATCTGTTTGTGTTGTCCACTTTACATTGTTTGGTTTGCACCTTTACGGGGATTCCGCACCCGTGATAGTGTTTGTGATAAACAAGGATAGGTTTCATATCGGATCCTCCGAGAAAAACGGACCTACAAGTGGTATCAGAGCCTAGGCTCTTTTCCTTGTTTAAAACCAAACATTGTGATTGTTTGAAACAAGTATTGTTAACTGTTTTCAGTTTGGTGTTTCTGAAAATATTGCTGAAAATCTGTGTTTACAAGTGTTATTTTGCTATAGTTTTATTGAAAACCTGTTATATTGCATCTATACATGTTGACATTTGGGTTTTTGTTGAAAATATAAGCAAAATCGTTTTCGGAAACTTCATATCTTCAAAGTGTTCTTGGAAGTGTTCTTGAAAATCTTCAAACTGATTATTTGCATATTTATGTGTTTGAGCTTTGTTGATTCTAACTTATTTTGTTTATCAATATTAAATTGCAAGTGTTTGAAATTTGTGTACTGTGATGATTTGTTTGTTGAAAAAGAAGGTTCGAAAAGCAGAAAGCATGGTTTGTTGAAAATTTGGTCACCAACTTGTCAGAGGATAAGGTTTGAAAAATATCTAACAGCTGGTAACCATTGTCAACAAAATCACATCTAGACGAAATCACTTGACTGGACGAAAACCATCTTTGACGAAATCCCTGTTTTCGTCAGAAATTGCATTTGTCAACGAAATCACCTGATTTCGTCATACATCCTTTGTCAACGAAATCACCTGATTTCGTCATACACCCCCTTGACGAAAACACCATTTTCATCAAATACCCTGGACGAAATCTCTGAGTTCGTCATACAGGATTTCGTCAAACATCACTTGTGATTTTAAACAGAAGCTTTGCAAACATATCTTAACATTCTCTTTTCAAGTGTTTAATCAGGTACAGTTGTTCTAACATCAATCATCATGAGTACGAGCCCATGGGATTGGAGTACGGACCCATGACTAGGTCAAGATAGACTTCGGCAGCTGCATGGTTAAGAAATGTCATGCCTCAACAATCAATAAGTGCAAATCAATGGGCATCGGTGTCGAATCAAAATCAAAGCATTCAAAATCTATTGCTTAGTGAGAGTGAGACGGGTAGCAACAATCGCCCACCAAAGTTGAATCACATGAACGACTATCCATCATGGAAGGGTCGTTTCCATACTTACGTTCTAGGGCAAAACACAGAACTATGGACGTGTTTCACCTCTCCATACAATACAAATCTCGAAGAAGCAGGTTCAAGTGCGGCGACATTGGCGAATATGCTTGAAGACGACAAGAAAGCATATGATCTTGAGAAGAAAGCATTATTCTCACACAAGCACTCCACAAAGATATCTATCATCAATTCGGCTATTGTACCAGCACGAAAGCTTTATGGGATGCTTTGGTAGCGAGAGGAGAAGGAAATGCAGCTACTAGAAAGACACGCCATGATCTAGTGAAGAAAGAGTTTGAATCATTCCAATTCTTGGAAAATGAAAACTAAATGATATGACTTCTCGTTTTTATCATTTGATTAGTGAAATGTATACTTATACTGTTATTGCTACTCAACAGGAAATGGTTGCACGGTTTGCTGATGCTCCACCTCCAAAACGGAGCGCATTCATTGAGCTTCTAAAGCATACGGGCACTTTAGCTACTGTCAATATCTATGAATTTATTCAGAAGTAGGAGCACAAGAATGATGAAGAAATCCGGAAAGCTAAACGAATTCCTGTTCCTCAAAATTCTGAAATGTACCTTGCAGGTTTTAACTCTTTAGCTAGTTCCAGTTCCAGTTCAGTTCAGCAACCGAAGCTACAGACGTCATTTATGTTGAATACAAGCTCTTTTCCGTTTCCACAGTCAGCTCCTCCACCGGTTTTCGATCCAAGTGCTTATCATCCGCCAGCACATATGATTGCTCAAGCTCATGCTTTCTCAAAACTTCAATTCGATGCAAGTGCATGGCTACCAACACCCCAACCTCCACCTCAAGTTACCACTACTCAACCACAGTTCGATCCAAGTGCTTATCTTCCACAATCTCAACCCCAACCTCAAGCCCAACCACAACAACAACAACAAGCACATTATACCAACAATCCTCTACCCCAAAACACCAACACTGTCAGAGTTGATACTTCGAACCTCTCAAAAGTTAGCATTGAAGTAGCAAAGGAGCATATGGAACTCATTAATACAATGGTCAGTGCATACTGCGGATTGGTCGCAGGTCAAATTGGAAACATCAATATGACCAATGAAGACTATCAACAAATCAACCGTGATGAAATGGAGTTGATGGATATAAAGTGGGCGTTTGCAAGTGCAGTTAGAAGGGCAAAGGATTTCATGAGTCGAACGGGAAGAACTTCGTTGGAAAGTAAAAAGGATACGAAGTACGGGTTTGATAAAGATGCGGTTACATGTTTCAATTGTGGCAAAAAGGGTCACTTCAAACGTGAGTGCACCCGACCAAGCAAACAGGGCAATCAGAATCCGTTCAGAAATCAGACGAGTACTTCTAATGCCAATCAAGACAATCGTGAATGAAGGATAGTAGCGGTGAACAACAATCAGAACCAGAACCAGAACCAGTCTGGACCTTCAAACACCAACAGAGCATTAGTTGTTCAAGCTGATGAAGGGTGTAATTGGTCTGTACAATTTGGGGAAGGTGATCAAGAAGGAGGAGGAACAACTTGTTATGCAAAGATCATCAATCACATCAAGCACGTTCACAAGGAAGAATTTTCTGAAAGTGACGACAGTTCGGGTTATACCGGGAGTTCTGATGAAGAAAGTTCTAATTCGGGTGGTTATAATTCGGAATCTGATGTGAAGGAAGAAGCGAGTTCTGA
Source organism: Helianthus tuberosus (assembly GCA_030545235.1). Taxonomy (NCBI): domain Eukaryota; kingdom Viridiplantae; phylum Streptophyta; class Magnoliopsida; order Asterales; family Asteraceae; genus Helianthus; species Helianthus tuberosus. The sequence goes on from CM060376.1 coordinate 50,004,530, forward strand.
TATTGATGATTTATTGACTGAAGCAGAGGAGTTGAAGAGTCAGAAATCTGTTCTGATCAAGAAGGCTGCTGTAGCATCTAAAGAAATGGAGAAATTCTTCTCTGAAGACGGATCTTTTTCTTATCAGACTGCCTTTATGGCAAATGTCTCAGCCTCTACGAGTAAGGTAAAATATGAAACTCTTGCTCCTAGTGTTTGTAATGTTTGTGCACATTTGAAGCTTGAATCTGAAAAAGGTTCATAGTCATAACCAAAGTTTGGTTATTGAGTTGTCTAAGTGCAAAGAGGCAAATATGGCTTTAGCTAGAAACAAAGAGGATTTTAAATCTGTGATTGAAACCCTAAAGAAAAGTGTTTCCGAGCTAACAAAAACTGTTTTCAATAAGCAAGTTGGTATTAACAATTACATTAATATCATCGAGGAAACCAAAAAGGAACTAGCCATTGCCAAATGCGAACATGATGCAATCAAGATCAAATTGGAGAGTTATTCTAACTCCCGATATGTGCTCGATCATATCATTGATGCTCAACAACTCAAAGGTAACAAGAAAGGCGTAGGGTATAAGAAGTGTCTGCCCCCTTTAAGGCATAATTATACTCATATGCCTGATGAAGAAGAAATGCCACGGTTTGAGCCCAGTGTGCCTCTTGATTATGAGGAAGTTACTGCTGGCCTAGGGTTCAAATCGGACAGTTCTTCAAGTACATCATCTGAGAAAACAGAAACTTCAACATCTACGAAACAAAGTCCTCCAATCATTGAGGACTATGAGTCGTCTGATGATGAATCAGAATCAGATATGAGTGATCAGGATAAATCACTTGACAAGATGAAGGGAGTAGAAATTCCAATAGAGAATCATATTCTTTGTGATCCTCCTACTCCTACTGTTCAACCAGTTGTCAAACAAGTGATAGATCCTGTCAAGAATAACAAGAAATCTGTGTCTGTCGTTAAGAGTAATAACGTGTTGTACACTTTGGTTGGTGATTCTAAAATGTATTCAGATCACGATTTTCCAATTAAAATGTCAATCCATCTTCGATTGATAAAGTTTTTGAAGATAACACAAACAAGTTTTTGGGAAAGAAAATTCCAGGAGTCATTGTAACTCAATGTGACCCAATTCCAAAAGCTGAAATCAGGAAACAATTTGGAAATAAAAAATCACCAACAAAGCAACAACCTATTGCTACTAAGGGTAAACAACCAGAAAAACGAGCTCAAAAGCTTAACGTTTCTCAATCTAAATTTGAAACAAAAGGAGCTCGTTATCAGAAGAAAAACAGTAATGTCAGATTTGTAGCATCGAAGGGTACGGATAAAATTGAGGCTTTTGAAAACAAATCAAACATCGATTTTGTACAACAAGTCAAGATTTTAAAACGTAATAGCCAAAACAATTACACTCAACATACAAACGGGTGTGATGAAAAAGCAAGTACCTCGGGTTCTACGGGTTTGACATCTGTTTGTCGATCAGATTCTCCTAAGTTTGTGGAAAGGAGAACATGTTTTAAGTGTGGGGAGTTTGGACACATCATTAAAAATTTTCCAAACACTCCCAAGGATAAATTTGTTGAGAAAGCACCACCTGAAAAGGTTCACCCTCAACGTCGTCCCGTTTCACCAAAACATGATAAAAGAACTGTTAAGGAACAAGAAACGAAACAACGACGTCAAAACGTCAAAGCTGTTGAAAAGGCTTTAAAATATGAAGTTGAAACGGTCAACAGGGAACCAAATTCTTCACAATTTTTAAAACCAGAAGTTTCAGAATCTTTTCATAAAACTATATCTGGTAAAGCAAATCAAACTTGGAGACCTAAGATGGGTGAAAATTCAGGGGGAGGTGTTGTGTTACAAAATCATCAGGAAATCGAGATCATCTTTCGTGATGCTCAGGGACGACCCAAGACCACTAAGGCTTGGGTCCCCATCCTCAACTGATCATTGATGATATGTGCAGGGTGTTCCAGGAGGAACTATTAATAGTCATTGGATTGTTGATAGTGGAGTATCTAGGTACATGACCGGCGACTTACGGCTTCTATATGATGTGAGAAATATTAGAGGAGGCTATGTCGCGTTTGCTGGAGACAAAGGCGAATACATCACTGGAGAGGGAATGATCTCCAATGGTGTTCGATAAATTGATTATAATCTTCTCAGTGTTTCGCAAATCTGTGATAAAAAGTTCACCGTGCATTTTGATGATGCCGGTTGTTATGTGTTGAAACCTGGTTTTAAAATTCCAGAAGAATGGATTCTTTTATCGGCTCCAAGAGTTAATGATCTTTATATTCTTGATATGAGCCAAACGATTACGACTTCTGCACAAGTCACATGTTTTGTCTCGAAAGCCACGGAGAAGGAGTCTATATCTTGGCACAGAAGAATGGGGCACATTCACTTAAGAAAAATGAACCATTTGGTGAAAAACAATCTTGTGAATGGTGTGCCTTTGAGAAGTTTTCATCTACAAGATATCTGTGTTTCGTGCCAGAAAGGGAAACAAACGAAGAAGTCTCACCCTCTGAAGAAAATCAACACTGTTAGTATGCCTCTCGAACGTCTTCATATGGACCTCTTTGGACCTATGAGACACAAGACAACATTCGGGGATGCTTATTGTTTAGTGGTTACTGATGATTATACTATATTTTCTTGGGTAGCTTTTATGGCACACAAGAGTGATACTCCTGGAATCCTCAAGGATCTTCTTACAATGTTGGAAAATCTCAACACGTTGAAAGTTAAGAGGATCAGAAGCGACAATGGAACTGAATTCAAAAACCGTGTGATGGATGAGTTCTGTACTTCTAAGGGCATTCTTCATGAATACAGTTCTCGATACACTCCACAACAAAACGGTGTCGCGGAGAGGAAGAATCGGACGATAATTGAAACTGCAAGAATGATGTTGGGAGAGTCGGAGCTTCCTGTTCAGTTCTGGGGGGAGGCTGCGTCGACTGCTTGCTACACATTAAACCGAGTTCTTACAGTTAGGAGACATGGCAAGACTTGTTTCGAACTTCTACAGAAAAGGAAACCGGATCTTTCTTTTCTAGAACCTTTTGGCGGTCCATGCACTATGATTGAGCCGGATGGAAAGTTTGGCGCGAAAGCTATCGAGGGTTTCTTCCTTGAATATGCTACTCCGAATTTTCGCGTATGGAATCTGGCTACCAAAAAGATTGAGCTATGGAGTGAAGTAAGGGTTCAAAGGTATACAAGTTCTGTTAGGGCTCCGGGTGATCCTTGGATGTTCGACTACGATGGGCTATTCGACTCCTTTAATCTGCCAACCTTTGACGAAAATTCTGCAGCTGCTAGAATGTTATTTGATAGTGACAACGCTGCTGGCTCGCCATTGGTTAGACCTGTTATTGTTAACCCCCAAGGTTCTAATTCGGTTAACAACACGGTTCAAAATGAGGTATTTGAAGATGCTACTGAGTACAATGAGTCATCGGAAGATGATGAATATCTTGATGCTACTGAAGGCACTTCAGCTCCAGTTGCTCCTGTTCTGGGTGTTTCTGTTGAAACACCTCATGTGCAGGATGTTGCCACTGCTGAAGGGAATGCATCAACTTCTACGCATATTCCCGGTGTGGAGTTGGTTGTTGATATTAATATTAACAATTTGGGTGTTAATGCTCGTGTTCCTGAAAATCCTGAAATGAGGATTCACGATACCCATCCTCAGCAGAATATCATAGGAGATGTCCAACGCGGGGTGCAGACGCGTAATCAACTGAGAAACAACCAGAATGCTGGTTTGTATTCAGCCATCAGAGAATCTGGTCTTCAAAATGATTGGTCCTTCGCGTGTTACATTTCACAAGAAGAACCGAAATCTTGGAAAGAAGCCTTAAAGGATAATTCTTGGGTTGAAGCAATGCAAGAGGAACTACAACAGTTCCAGAAACTGGGTGTTTGGAGACTTGTTGAAAAACCCGACAACTACAAGAAAATTGGCACCCGTTGGGTTTACAAGTGCAAAAAGGATGATCGTGGAGTGGTCATTCGCAACAAGGCGAGATTGGTTGTTCAGGGCTTTCGTCAAATCAAAGGCATTGATTACAATGAGGTTTATGCACCAGTTGCTCGTTTGGAGGCTATTCGGATCTTTCTAGCTTATGCTTCTTTTAAAGGATTCAAAGTCTACCAGATGGACGTCAAAAGCGCATTCTTGCATGGTATTGTTGAAGAAGAGGTGTATGTCGAACAACCTCCAGGTTTCGAAGATCCTATCCATCCCGATCGGGTTTGGTTGCTCAACAAAGCTCTCTACGGGTTACATCAAGCACCGAGGGCTTGGTACGCAACATTATCTACTTATCTGCTGGAGAACGGTTTTCGCCGGGGTCTTATCGACTGTACTCTTTTCATCAAGGAACAGGATGGTGATTTGTTGTTGGTACAAGTATACGTTGATGATATCATTTTTGGTTCTACTAACGATACTTAGTGCAGGCAATTTGAACGTGTTATGCAGGAGAAGTTCGAAATGAGCGCAATGGGAGAGTTGAATTTCTTTTTGGGCCTACAAGTTCAACAAACCGAGTCTGGGATATTCATCCATCAGACTAAATATGTTGGTGACATCTTGAGCCGATTCCAGATGACTGAAGCAACGCCCATTGGTACCCCACTTCTGACTAATCACGGGATTACTCCGGACTTGAAGGGTGAAAGTGTCAATTCTTCCTATTATCGCGCTATGATCGGATCTCTCATGTATCTCACAGCATCGAGGCCTAACATCATGTATCCAGCGTGCCTGCTTGCAAGATATCAAGCTAACCCGAAGGCATCTCATTTGGGAGCTGTTAAGAGGATTTTTCGCTATCTGAAGGGTTTCCCGGACACCGGTCTCTGGTACACTAAGGATGATAGTTTTGACTTGATTGCTTTTAGTGATTCAGATTTCGGCGGATGCAAAATAGATGGCAAATCCACAACGGCTGGATGTCAATTCTTGGGAAGTCGCTTAGTCACGTGGCAGTGCAAGAAGCAAACTTGTGTCGCTACATCAACTTGTGAAGCTGAATACATTGCTGCCTCAAGTTGTTGCTCTCAAGTTCTGTAGATTCAGCAACAAATGCGCGACTACGGTTTTGAATTCCTATCTACCTCTATTTTTGTTGATAATAATGCTGCTTTATCTATCACTAGAAATCCTGTCCAACACTCCAAGACCAAACACATCGAAATTAAATATCACTTCATACGTGATTGTTTTGACAAAAAATTAATCGATGTTGTTAAAATCCACACTGATGAACAGCGTGCTGACCTATTTACAAAAGCTTTTGACAAATCTCGTTTTGACTATCTTTTGTTGGTCAATGGTATTAAGGTGAAACAAGAGTAAACTTCTGTCGGCTGATCGTTTTTGTAAATATTTTCTTAAGCGTCAAAAATCCAAAAAGATTTTCAGTTTACTTATCTTTTCGCATTTAGGGGGAGAAATTTCAGAAAATACAAAAACATGTGAAAAATTCAAAAATCCAAAAATATGTCGTTTACTTTCTGTCTTTAATTTTGAAAAATAAAAAAATAAAAAACAATAGAAAATCAAAAATGAGTTTCTTGGAGAATAGAAGGGAAAATGATGATATACACTGGTGTGGTCTGTCAATATGGTCGAAAGAAAAAGAAAAATTGAAAAATGATAAGTAGCTTTACTAACGATGTATCGGTAGGCTCACAATCAGACTAAAATGTGCAGGATGATATAAACCTAACAGACTTCAAGTCAGGTGGGAACCATTCATTGGCATATGGTCTTGGTACCGAAATTTCGTTTGATTGATTGCCGAGGTTCTGAGATATTCGGTCTTTATGCTGTCTTATCATCTGGGTATCATGGTTGTATCAAACCGTAAAAATAACGGAGACGAAGTCTAGATCTTCCATGATACTATACATACGTGTACATATTGCATACGACCTCAATAAGTGATCAACAATCACATGTCCAACAAAACAAGTGATAATATATCACATTTATTAGGGAGTTAAGTTCGTCTCTTTGCTGTACGATAGTACTGACCTGTTCACGGACTTGCTCCTGTGCCGTTCATGCATCTGAAAATCAAGTTCCTCATCAATAAGGGATTCTATCACATAGGGCTTATTTTCAAATCAAAATAAGTGAGTTTCTCACATCTTTTATACGGTCAAACGGATGATAAGCAGTATACTCACCGGTAAGATGAACTCTCGTGCATACCTTGATACGGGAATGTGTCATGAGTGGATGTACACCGACAAGTAAGTATAACTCTTACCGTAAATCATATCTCATAATTATGATTACATCTGATAAGTTGAGCTTAGGTGGACAACAATACCGATAATTGTGGTAGAATACTTATCTAAAGCTTTAAACAGAAATCAGAAACCGTTTTGACAAACACCGTAAGCTGGTAATGATTCTCTTACCTTGGAACTCGCAAAAAGATTTTTCATTGTACAATTTCTTTATGTCATTGTCTTTTGTTAGTTTACCGCACTTTAATTTGTGTTGTAGTGTAAGTTGTAAAACTTGTTTTGATTAGCCGATGTTGGTAACTCGAAGTTTTATGCCGAAAAGCCTGAAACTGACTCGTTTGTGCTTTCTACTTCATAAAATGTCCTTTTTTGTCACACCCTGGCTTTTGCGGAAGCGTGGGTTTGTTTGGTGTGGCTTCTTAATACCATAGCACAATCATAACAATGCTATATGAAAATAAAACGCATGATAGTCATCCATTCATTAAGTTTTAAAAGTTACACAACATCATTGTTTTAAAAGTCGACACATAAAACAACATACACCCATGACATAATTTAATCTTGTTCATACGACACCACAAGAGACTTAAATAAAAACCATGGTTTGAAGACGTGTAACCCGTCCAGGCAAGGGTCACACCTCTTAAACCTGGATGACCTCATTATTCCCTACGCAGCTCGATACGATTGCACACATCGCCAGATCCACTAATTTCCTGAAATACATGTAGTTTGAAAAATCAACAAAAGTTGAGCGAGTTCATGTAAAAGTGAGTATGTATAAACCTTTAAAGTATGTATGAAAGTCCCTGGTATGTAGCAATAAGGAAAAAGAGACCACCAATGGGTTGCAAAGCCACTGGTATGTGTGAAAAGGTGCAGGAAAACTCAAACCTAGCAAATTTGTTACTGGGCTTCGGCTGTAAGACACAGTCACCTCTATGGGCCACCCCGGCCTCACGGGTGTAGGCTCGGTACACCCAAATAGATCTATCACTCTTGTGTCCCTAGGTCCTAACAACGAGGATTAATGGCCTTAAGTGTTGTACCCACCCTTCACATGATCTAGTAGTATAAACCCTCCCTACGCTAACCATACCATGTAAATAAATGTCTGTAATAATTGTCGCATGTATTTCGCCCCCGAAGTATAAAACTGAAAACAGTAAGAGAAAAGGGGGACATGAACTCACAGAAGTGCGTATCCTGTAACGTCAACCTCAAACTCGATCTGTTGCGCGACGACCTACACGTACTAACGTCTATTAGACGAACGGGCCGTGCCTTGGCTTAGGGTTTAGTGTTTTGAGTTGCGTTACTTTGATATTATACTTGTCAAAATAATAATTATTTTAACTTGACTTTTGTCTTTAGGAAAAATAGTTAGGCAACTATTTCGTATCTACACTTCTCAAGTATTTATATGTGTATTTCCTTCCCAAGGATGGGGGTATTTATACATGTATTTTGTGATTTAGAACATTGTCATTATATATTTTTAAGTCCCACTTTTAGAAAATATATAATATTTTATCTATAAAAAATAATATGTCCCAAAACATATATTTTTCCAAAAATACAAATAATCACACAAGCGTGTTATCATGAAATATATATTTAAAAATATACATTTATTCGCTTTTATTTTCGAAAACCCACCTCCGATATATTGGAGTTTTGTAATAAATCTTATGGCGAAGTTTACTTCCGAAAAACAAAGTTAACACAGTTTATAAATACTTGTTAGAAAATAATTTTCTAAGTCTTGGGATTTTTAGAAAATTTCGCCAAAGTTTCCCCTAAAAACAGGAGTGTCCATGCTAATAAGCATATCGTTTTCTTTTCGAAATCAATCAACAATCACCAATAATCAATTCTTACTTTACCAAGAGCAAAAATATATGCGTTATACTCTAGTCATGAACTTGATATATTTCGAAAGCGCGTAGTAACTTGGTAAGACTTTTAGTGGACTTAGTTATCCTCCGAAACGTATTTATTTCCTTAAAAACCATTCTCTTAAACGAGTTACCTGTTTACAACTTGTAAATAATATTTGCAAAAATTATCTTCTTGAACTCTTCTTGTAAATAAATGTTCTTACACTTATTTTGTTTATAAAAATAATGTAAGTGTATGTAAAGTCATGGTTTTTCCAAAACCCGACTCTCTAACTTGGTTTACTTTGAAAAGCTTCTAGTAAAAACTTGAATCCACATGATCACCAATCTACTAGTTCACTTATATTTTAGAAAATCATTCTTTTTCAAGTTCAAGACTAACTAGAAAGTGGTTATTTTTCGTAACACATAACCATTTTCTTTTCTTGTTAAATTATGTTTCCCAACATTATTTAACAAGATCATATGGTGATTAACTTTACAAAACCAAAATATCATCATAAAAATAACAACATGTTTACTACAATATTATAACAACATTATCTCATCATTTTACATCTTCAAGTAAACTTTATGTCTAAACTTTTATGTTTATGTTCTTAGTGTTCTTGTATTTCATATGATCCCATCATAAATAATCTTTCAACTACTCAAAATAAACATGAACGAGAGTAAACCGAGACTTACTACTAGCACAAGGCTAGGTTAGAATCTAGTGGGAAAATGTTGAGAAAAGATGATGAAAAAGCAAGAACAAGGCTCTTTTGAATGCTCCTCAACTTGCAACCTCCATGGATCACCTTCAAGGCTTAAATGGAACTTGGATAATGGATGAAGGTGGTTGTTATGTGGTGGTGATGGTGGCGGTTTGGGGTGGAGCCGAAAGAGAGAGAGAGTGAGTGAAGAGTGAGGGTGAACTTGTGAAATGATGAAGTAATCTAACATGCCATACTTATAAGATCACTTCACATATTATGTTCACTTCTACAAGCATAAATCTATTATAAAAATGCAATAAAATCTAGTTAGGAGATTGGAAGTATGGTGTAAAATATGGTGGGGTCCATCTTGGGACCGAAAATCGGTTCAGGGGGGGGGTTGGATGTAAAATTGTGACTAAATTGTAAAAGGTAGTTAGTTTTCAAGTAACATGTTTACATATGTTAGTTAGATGGTTTTTAGTGGGTGTTAAGGTAAACGGGGATCAAGACTAGCCAAAAATAATAAAACTATGTAATTGACAAAAATTTAGTGTCCCGGGTAATGTCCGGTTGACCGGTTCGACACCGTTCCGTTAAAGTGTTTAACTAGTCTGAAAAATGTCTTTTATATATATTTTTGTAACGCTATTTATTTCCGGCACTTAGGAAAGCACATAGGACCATTCTACCATATTTTTGCACTTTACTAGCATATTAAAATACTGAATTTTTATAAATGAATGCAGAATTCTGCATTTAAAGTGTGTTTTTTTGGCACTTCCCGGCACTATAACTATCACCTAGTGACGCAGTTTTATGGTCCTCACTTCCCTACACTCCATACTAGTGTAGTACCCTGTCCCTGGCTCATACTGGCCTCAATAACATTGTCTGTCTATGTGCTGGCATTGTCAACATATTTCTAAATTATCTGTTCAGTGCGCTAACTGTGCTTTGTGCATCAAGTATGCCACTAAAGTTTGTGTGTAATAATTGGAGTGACTGTATGAAATATGATGCATATGTATGTATGATACAAAATCATAAAGCAGTTTAAATTGTCAGTTGTAATCAAGCACAGTCATTAAGCACATAATTAAAATTAATTAATTGTACGGATACCTGTAATTGCGAGGGTTGTCACATTCTCCCCCCGTTAAGAAAATTTCGTCCCGAAATTTTAGGTTCTGCTTCTAGTTGCAGGGGTCTTGGGGAATAAATGTGGGTACTTGGCCTTCATACGATCCTCACGTTCCCACGTGAATTCTGGTCCATGTCTTGCATTCCATCGAACTTTGACGAGCTTGACACTACTCCTGCGTGTTTTGTTAACTTTCCAATCCGTAACCTCAACGGGTTCTTCAGTAAAGTGGAGCGTGTCGTCAACATGAATTTCGTCGGTAGGGATGACCACTGTCTCTTGTGTTGGACTCTTTTTCAAATTCGATACATGGAATGTATCGTGAACACCATTAAGTTCAGCGGGTAGGTCCAACTTGTGTGCCACAAGCCCAATCCTTTGCAGGATTCTGAATGGGCCAATGTAACGCGGATTCAACTTCCCACGCTTCCCAAAGCGTGCCACACCCTTCCAGGGTGAAACTTTTAACAAAACCATATCCCCAACTTGAAACTCCAAAGGTTTCCTCCTTTGATTTGCATAGCCTTTCTGTCTGTCGCGAGCCGCCTTGATGCGCTCTCGAATTTGAAAGATCTTGTCTGTTGTCTCTTGCACTATTTCGGGACCAACAAGCTGTCTATCACCCGCATCAGCCCAGCATAGTGGTGATCGACACTTGCGTCCATAAAGAGCTTCGAATGGCGCGGCTCCAATACTTGTGTGGTAGCTGTTGTTGTACGAAAATTCTACCAACGGTAAGTGATTATCCCAACTACCACCTAAGTCCATTACACATGCTCTCAGCATATCTTCCAATGTCTGAATAGTTCTTTCGCTTTGCCCATCAGTCTGCGGATGAAATGCAGTACTCAGATTTAACTGAGAGCCAAAAGCTTCTTGGAAGGATTGCCAAATCCTTGACACGAAGCGTCCATCTCTATCAGAGATAATTGAGAGAGGCACTCCATGTCGTGCAACAATCTCCCTCATGTATATTTCAGCAAGTTTACTCGTGTTGTCTTTCTCCTTGATTGGCAGGAAGTGCGCAGACTTTGTTAGACGGTCTACTATTACCCAAATTGTATCGTGGCCCTTGGGCGTCTTTGGCAATTTCGTTATGAAGTCCATTGAGATCTGCTCCCATTTCCATTTGGGTATTTCAGGTTGCTGCAAGACACCTGACGGTTTTTGGTACTCGGCTTTTACCTTGGCGCACATTAAGCATTTGCTAACATATATCGCAACATCGCCTTTCATCCTTGGCCACCAATAGAAATCCTTAAGGTCTTGGTACATTTTATCCGCTCCTGGATGAATCGAGTACCGTGACTTGTGAGCCTCATTGAAGATAACCTTTCTTAATCCGCCAAACAGAGGAACCCAAATTCGTTTCATGAAGCACAAAGTTCCTTCCTCGTTTAGTACCAACTGCTTCTCCATCCCACGGAGGTACTCATCCTCAATATTCTTTTCTTTGAGAGCTTCTCGCTGCGCGGCACGAATACGCAACGAGAGGTCTGTCTGTACAATCATTTCCAGTGCCCTTACCCTTATAGGCTTGATCCTTTCCGTTTGACTCAGGGCATCGGCGACCACATTCGCCTTCCCTGGGTGATACTTGATCTCGCAATCATAATCATTCAACAGCTCTACCCAGCGTCTTTGCCTCATGTTAAGCTCCTTTTGGTCAAATATGTGCTACAGGCTCTTGTGATCAGTGAAGATCGTGCATCGCGTGCCATACAAATAATGTCGCCAGATCTTCAACGCAAATACCACCGCGCCTAGTTCCAAGTCGTGCGTGGTATAATTCTTCTCGTGGACCTTCAACTGGCGAGAAGCATAAGCTATAACTTTCTGTCGATGCATCAACACGCAGCCTAATCCCTGACGTGAAGCGTCGCAATATACCACGAAGTCGTCCGTTCCTTCAGGTAGTGATAAGATCGGTGCATCACAAAGCTTGTTCTTCAACAACTGAAACGCTTCTTCCTGTTTGTCTCCCCAATCAAACTTCTTGTCTTTCTGTGTGAGAGCAGTCAGGGGTTGAGCGATTTTCGAGAAATCCTCAATAAATCTGCGATAATACCCGGCCAAACCCAAGAATTGTCGAATCTCGGTTGGCGTCTTAGGAGTCTCCCCGTTCTTGATTGCTTCGATCTTTGTTGGATCCACATGGATTCCATTTCCATTAACCACATGTCCAAGAAATTGGACTTCACGCAGCCAGAATTCGCACTTTGAAAACTTAGCGTATAACTTCTCCTTTTTAAGTAGCTCCAGAATAGCTCTTAAGTGCTGTTCGTGTTCATCCTTCGTCCTTGAGTATATCAAAATGTCATCAATAAATACAATCACGAACTTGTCGAGGTACGGCTTACAAACTCTGTTCATTAAATCCATGAACACTGCTGGTGCGTTTGTCAGCCCAAACGGCATAACCAGGAACTCGTAATGTCCATAACGAGTCCTAAAGGCCGTCTTTGGGATACTTTCCTCTTGTATCCTTAACTGATGATATCCTGATCGAAGGTCGATCTTTGAATAAAAGCTCGAACCTTGCAACTGATCGAACATGTCATCAATCCTTGGCAAAGGATATCTGTTCTTGATAGTCAACTTATTAAGCTCGCGGTAGTCTATACACATACGAAAACTACCATCCTTCTTTTTGACGAACAGAACTGGAGCTCCCCAAGGTGAGAAGCTTGGTCTGATAAATCCTTTATCCAGTAGCTCCTGAAGTTGCGTCGACAACTCCTGCATTTCCGAAGGCGCAAGTCTATAGGGTGCCTTAGCTACCGGCGCGGCACCTGGGACCAAGTCAATGTGAAACTCGACTTGCCTTTGAGGCGGTAATCCTGGCAAGTCTTCTGGAAAGACTTCAGGATATTCTTTTACGACTGGAATGTCTTCGATCTTTAGCTCCGCAGCTTCTTTATCCACGATGTGTGCCAAGAATGCAACACATCCCTTTTGTAAACACTTTCTAGCTTTCAGACAGCTAATGATCCTCAGAGGCGTATCACGCTTCTCTCCGTGCACTACGATCGTTTCTTCATTCGTCATTGGGATACGGATGGTCTTCTCGTGGCAAACAATCTCGGCTTTGTTGTTCGATAACCAATCCATCCCTACCACCACGTCGAAACTTCCCAACTCGACTGGTAGTAGATCCAAAGTGAACTCGTGTCCTCCCAGTTCTATCACGCATCCTCTGATGACTTCACCCGTTTCAACTAGTTTCCCATTCGCCAATTCAATCGAGTACGGAACGTCTAACTTACTAGCAGTTAATCCAAGCATATTCTTAAATTCTAACGATACGAAGCTATAATCGGCACCCGTATCAAACAGAACAGATGCAAAGCGTTGGTTTATAGGGAACGTACCGGTGATAACGTTTGGATCCTGGCGCGCTTCCCTTGCACCAATGTTAAAGACTCTTCCCCGTGCTTGGTTCAGTTTTGGGCATTCCCTCTTAAAGTGCCCGACGTCTCCACAATTGAAGCATCCCGGTCCCTGACCGTTACCATTTCCATTTCCACCTTGAGTGTTGTTTTGGTTGCGGTTTCCACCCCCCGCTTGGTTCACAAAGTTTCCGCGGTTTCCATTTCCGCCATTTTCGCCCTGTTGGCGGTTTCCATTACCATTCCCATAGCCTCGATTACCACCACGCCCAGCACCAGTTCCGGCCCAACATGTATCCTTTGAGTGGCTGTTCTTCCCACATGATTCGCATCTCCTCAATCTACACTGGCCAGAATGATGGCGCTGGCACGTATCACACTTGGGCAGAGTGCCCATGTAACCCTTCCCTTTGTTTTCGACACCGGTTGTGGCTCTGGCCGGTGAGCTCGACTCACTCTTCTTGCTCACGTTGCTGGTACCTTGCTTGAAATTGGAAAATTTTTGTTTGTTTTCACCAGACGACTCCACATGAGTCTCCTTCTTCTTTGGTTCAGAAACTGAAAATTTGTTCAATCTAATAGCTTCCTCAGTAAGTGCCACACTGAGATCGATGGCTTCCGTGATCGTTGCAGGTTTGGACGTCGTAACCATGCTCATGATCTGCGGTGCCAATCCCCAGATAAAGCGTTCGACGCGTTTAAATTCGGGTGTGACCATGTACGGCACCACGTGGGACAAATCACGAAACCTCTGAACATATTCTGCAATCTTAGGACCTTACATTCTTAGATGCCAGAACTCAGTCTCTAGCTTCTGTATTTCAGCTCGCGAGCAGTACTTCTTTCTCATTAGCTCTTTCAGCTCATTCCAGGTTAACGCATAAGCTGCCGGTTCTCCCAATGTTTGCACTTGCAGATTCCACCACGATAGGGCACCATCCAGAAACAGCCCAGAGATATAGGTGACTTGTTGCTGGGAAGCACACTTGCTCATTCTTAGAATAGAATCTGTCTTCTCAGCCCACTGGACGAATGCAACTGCACCCCCAGTGCCGTCAAAATTTACGGGCTTACAGTCAAGGAATTGCTTGTAGGTGCACCCTGCACATACGTTAGAAATTTACAGATGGGATCAGCGGACGTGCTAGAAATATCCAAATGTATCGTAATATGTTTCAAGCGGCTTGACATTACCATTAGGTGGATTGTTGTTGCCGTTGTTGTTCGAGATACTCCCGCTCGTTCCTGCTTGGGAGGCCGCATACTGTGCTATAGCCGCGGCAATTATCCCTTGGAGTTCCGCCTCGGTAGTAGGCATGCGTACATTGCGTCTTGGAGGCATCTTCTAAAAGATGATCATATTGGTCAGGTCATAGTAAGTAAATAATATGCGTACGTAATAACATCCATCAATACGATAACACATAACATCCCATGTCATAATCCATAAACAAATAAATCAACAATGCATGTAATGAGAATACTGCGATTGAGCTATTTATATAATCAAGACCACAATACAATGTTTACAAGTTTTATAACTGTATCGTACATCAAAAGCGACTAGGGCCACATCACCCCTGTCGAAACTATCTAGTAATATACAACCACCAAAAATCACATATCAAAAGTCATGATGCCAAAATGCGGTCTTCAAAATGCTGTGTAGTCGGCTCAATCGCTGTCTTCTCACCAAAAGTAACACTACCTGCAACAGACCAAAAATGTCTATGCTGATGGCGGTGGAGGAGGAGGAAGATAAGAGAAAAGCAGCCGGCGTATGTGCACCCAATCCTCCTCTAAGGCATGAATGACGCGCAGCAAATAGGCAATCTGCTACTCAGATGAAAGGAAACGAATATCTGAATCGGGGGGAAGTGGAAGGGGAGTGTGCGGTGCTGCAAAGGGGGTCTGACAGTGACAAGACGGACGTGGAGCTCTCTCTAACTCCTGAATACGACGGCTCAGTGCGTCCTGCTGTAGCTGCAGCGACGCAAGTATATCCTCCGTAGCGTACCCCACATGAAATGGGTGGTACGGGTCAGATAATGGCATAACATGGGGCGTAGTCCACAAAAACGGCTCGCCCGATGGTATGAAAGATGGTGCAGAAGGTGGTGCAACATGAGGAAACTGTGACAGAAACGGAAAAGATGATGACACTACGGGTGGAACAGAAACAGGCGGCGGCCTCGATGAACCCTCTCCAGGACGAGGTGGCGGTATGTCCTGGAGGAATGTGATGGGAAGATCAGTGCGATGGGCGTCAGTGGTGTGTGGGTGGAATAATGGGATATCAGTGGGTGCAGAAACAGGTGCTACGGGAGGAGTGACTGGTAGCACATACGGTGGGTAGTCATCATCGTCGATCCACCCGTTGAGGGTATCGGCGTATCGAGGGTCAACATGCGCGGCGAATGGTGCATGGTCGACAATAGGTGCTGCAAAAACGGGTGCATCAATAACAGGATCACCCACCAATGGTGGTGCAACAACGGGAAGGTCAGCAATGGGTATATCATCCACAAGAGGTGCAATAGCCGGTGCACCCATATCTAGTGGTGCATCGGCTGGGGCATCATCAAGAACAGGGCCATGGCCAACAACAGGCGCTGGTGCTGCGACGGGCTCAGGGTCGACAAGGTCCATATCAAAATCGGCAGGAATGTCAAACAACGGATCAATGGGAGCCACTGGCGCCTCTAAGGGCTGGTCCATATGAATAAACTCGATATCATGATCAGGATCGAAATCAAGGGGAAAAACTGGATCAAAATCGTCATCGACCTCATAGTCAGAATCAAACTCGTGTAACGGACCAGGTGTAGCTGACATCGCTACGTCAGCGCCAAGAGAGTGATGCTGCACACCCTGGTCGTGCAAGGACGCGGATGCCACAGACTCCAACGAGTCTGGGACAGGTGAACCAAGAGGAGCCTCCTCTACAGGGGCCTCAGCAATAGGAATGATAACATCAACATCGATCGGGGCCCCGCCCTCATAGTCGTCCTCAGGGGGACCCTCCTCGAACAGATCAATGTCGTCATCAGATACGGCATCGAGTGGCACATCCGCCACGGGGAAAGCAGCAAGCGGAACTGGAGCAGGGATTACCGCAAGAGGTAGATCCCCAGCAGGAATGTCATTAGCAGGCTGAATCTCAACTCCGATGTCTGGCAGGGCGAACGGCTGAAAATCATCGTCATCTGTACTCGTGGTATCTAACGTGTATACGTCTTCCTCTGATGGTATCTCATCGTCTGACACTATCGCCATGGGGTCCACTGTGTCTGATACTCCTGTGTCGGAAGAAGAAACCATGGTGTCCGTAACACAACCACACATATGCACAAATATCAACATGAAATCAAATAAACATGTATGTTACAATAATGCGAACAAGTAATCCTCCTAGTCTTCCCAGACTACCCCTCCCAGCCTCTCAGACTGAACTTCCTAGCCTCTCAGACTAACTCCCTGGTCTCTAAGACCAACCTCCCAGTCTCTAAGACTAAACCTCCCCAATCTCTAAGATTGAACCCCTCAGCCTCTAAGACTGAACCTCCCTCAGTCTCTAAGACTGAACCTCCCAGCCTCTAAGGCTAACCTCCCTCAGTCTCTAAGACCGAAATAATATTTTTGAAAAGTGTATTTGTGCCTTTTTGTTTGTAAAAATGTTTTGTACCCTGGATCTGGACGTTCAGTGTATGCAATGTAAAAAAGTTTTTGTGAGAGCCCTAGTGATCATAGTCTAGACTCGAGAAAGAATCCTAGTTCGCTATGATCGAGGCTCTGATACCAAGCTGTCACACCCTGGCTTTTGCGGAAGCGTGGGTTTGTTTGGTGTGACTTCTTAATACCATAGCACAATCATAACAATGCTATATGAAAATAAAACGTATGATAGTCATCCATTCATTAAGTTTTAAAAGTTACCACAACATCATTGTTTTAAAAGTCGACACATAAAAAACATACACCCATGACATAATTTAATCTTGTTCATACGACACCACAAGAGACTTAAATAGAAACCATGGTTTGAAGACGTGCAACCCGTCCAGGCAAGGGTCACACCTCTTAAACCTGGATGACCTCATTATTCCCTACGCAGCTCGATATGATTGCACACATCGCCAGATCCACTAATTTCCTGAAATACATGTAGTTTGAAAAATCAACAAAAGTTGAGCGAGTTCATGTAAAAGTGAGTATGTATAAACCTTTAAAGTATGTATGAAAGTCCCTGGTATGTAGCAATAAGGAAAAAGAGATCACCAATGGGTTGCAAAGCAACTAGTATGTGTGAAAAGGTGCAGGAAAACTCAAACCTAGCAAATTTGTTACCGGGCTTCGGCTGTAAGACACAGTCACCTCTATGGGCCGCCCCGGCCTCACGGGTGTGGGCTCGCTACACCCAAATAGATCTATCACTCTTGTGTCCCTCGGTCCTAACAACGAGGATTAATGGCCTTAAGTGTTGTACCCACCCTTCACATGATCTAGTAGTATAAACCCTCTCTACGCTAACCATACCATGTAAATAAATGTCTGTAATAATTGTCGCATGTATTTCGCCCCCGAAGTATAAAACTGAAAACAGTAAGAGAAAAGGGGGACATGAACTCACAGAAGTGCGTATCCTGTAACGTCAACCTCAAACTCGATCTGCTGCGCGACGACCTACACGTACTAACGCCTATTAGACGAACGGGCCGTGCCTTGGCTTAGGGTTTAGTGTTTTGAGTTGCGTTACTTTGATATTATACTTGTCAAAATAATAATTATTTTAACTTGACTTTTGTCTTTAGGAAAAATAGTTAGGCAACTATTTCGTATCTACACTTCTCAAGTATTTATATGTGTATTTCCTTCCCAAGGATGGGGTATTTATACATGTATTTTGTGATTTAGAACATTGTCATTATATATTTTTAAGTCCCACTTTTAGAAAATATATAATATTTTATCTATCAAAAATAATATGTCCCAAAACATATATTTTTTCCAAAAAAACAAATAATCACACAAGCGTGTTATTATGAAATATATATTTAAAAATATACATTTATTCGCTTTTATTTTCGAAAACCCACCTCCGATATATTGGAGTTTTGTAATAAAACTTATGGCGAAGTTTACTTCCGAAAAACAAAGTTAACACAGTTTGTAAATACTTGCTAGAAAATAATTTTCTAAGTCTTGGGATTTTTAGAAAATTTCGCCAGAGTTTCCCCTAAAAACGGGAGTGTCCATGCTAATAAGCATATCGTTTTCTTTTCGAAATCAATCAACTATCACCAATAATCAATTCTTACTTTACCAAGAGCAAAAATATATGCGTTATACTCTAGTAATGAACTTGATATATTTCGAAAGCGCGTAGTAACTTGGTAAGACTTTTAATGGACTTAGTTATCCTCCGAAACGTATTTATTTCCTTAAAAACCATTCTCTTAAACGAGTTACTTGTTTACAACTTGTAAATAATATTTGCAAAAATTATCTTCTTGAACTCTTCTTGTAAATAAATGTTCTTACACTTATTTTGTTTATAAAAATAATGTAAGTGTATGTAAAGTCATGGTTTTTCCAAAACCCGACTCTCTAACTTGGTTTACTTAGAAAAGCTTCTAGTAAAAACTTGAATCCACATGATCACCAATCTACTAGTTCACTTATATTTTAGAAAATCATTCTTTTTCAAGTTCATGACTAACTAGAAAGTGGTTATTTTTCGTAACACATAACCATTTTCTTTTCTTGTTAAATTATGTTTCCCAACATTATTTAACAAGATCATATTGTGATTAACTTCACAAAACCAAAATCATCATAAAAATAACAACATGTTTACTACAATATTATAACAACATTATCTCATCATTTTACATCTTCAAGTAAACTTTATGTCTAAACTTTTATGTTTATGTTCTTAGTGTTCTTGTATTTCATATGATCCCATCATAAATAATCTTTCAACTACTCAAAATAAACATGAACAAGAGTAAACCGAGACTTACTACTAGCACAAGGCTAGGGTAGAATCTAGTGGGAAAATGTTGAGAAAAGATGATGAAAAAGCAAGAACAAGGCTCTTTTGAATGCTCCTCAACTTGCAACCTCCATGGATCACCTTCAAGGCTTAAATGGAACTTGGATAATAGATGAAGGTGGTTGTTATGTGGTGGTGATGGTGGCGGTTTGGGGTGGAGCCAAAAGAGAGAGAGAGTGAGTGAAGAGTGAGGATGAACTTGTGAAATGATGAAGTAATCTAACATGCCATACTTATAAGATCACTTCACATATTATGTTCACTTCTACAAGCATAAATCTATTATAAAAATGCAATAAAATCTAGTTAGGAGATTGGAAGTATGGTGTAAAATATGGTGGGGTCCATCTTGGGACCGAAAATCGGTTCAAGGGGGGGGGGGGTTGGATGTAAAATTGTGACTAAATTGTAAAAGGTAGTTAGTTTTCAAGTAACATGTTTACATATGTTAGTTAGATGGTTTTTAGTGGGTGTTAAGGTAAACGGGGATCAAGACTAGCCAAAAATAATAAAACTATGTAATTGACAAAAATTTAGTGTCCCGGGTAATGTCCGGTTGACCGGTTCGACACCGTTCCGTTAAAGTGTTTAACTAGTCCGAAAATGTCTTTTATATATATTTTTGTAACGCTATTTATTCCCGGCACTTAGGAAAGCATACATGACCATTCTGCCATATTTTTGCACTTTACTAGCATATTAAAATGCTGAATTTTTATAAATGAATGCAGAATTCTGCATTTAAAGTGTGTTTTTTTTGGCACTTCCCGGCACTATAACTATCACCTAGTGACGCAGTTTATGGTCCTCACTTCCCTACACTCCATACTAGTGTAGTACCCTGTCCCTGGCTCATACTGGCCTCAATAACATTGTTTGTCTATGTGCTGGCATTGTCAACATATTTCTGAATTATCCGTTCAGTGCGCTAACTGTGCTTTGTGCATCAAGTATGTCACTAAAGTTTGTGTGTAATAATTGGAGTGACTGTATGAAATATGATGCATATGTATGTATGATACAAAATCATAAATCAGTTTAAATTGTCAGTTGTAATCAAGTACAGTCATTAAGCACATAATTAAAATTAATTAATTGTACGGATACCTGTAATTGCAAGGGTTGTCACATTTTTGCCGTTGGTTATTCTAACAAAGCCAAAATGTTGTTCAAGTTTGTTCAAAATGTGTTTGAAAAATGAAAAACTGGTTTGACTGGTCAACGAAAAAACACTTTGGTTTGACTAGTCAACGAAAACCCATTTTGGTCTTCGACGAAATCCCAAAATTGTTTAAAATGGCGAAATCCCTGATTTCGTCATCCCTGATTTCATCATCCCAGATGTTTGGGCTAAATGCTTAAAGCCCAACACATGTGATTTCGTCGGCCCACAAGTGTTTTCGTCGGCCCACATGTGTTTTCGTCGGCCAAACAAAATGATTTCGCCGGGCCCAAGTGATTTCGCTGGCCCAAAATTGTTTTCGTCGCTTTTGAGATTTCGCCGAAGTGGACCAGAGTATAAAAGGGATCCCATGTGCATTATTTGTTCATCAGTTTCAATATCACTTTTTCAAAACCTCACTTCAACCGACGTACTGTTCATCAAAACCCCCGTACTGTTCATCCATCTTCTCCGCTGAAACCCCAATCGACTTCAAGTTTCTTTTGATTTCTTTGATAATTTAACAATCTAAGGTACTCAAATGCATCAAAAACTTGATCTAAACCGATTGAATCCACTGTTTTTGTTCGGATGCTTATAAAACTCTTTGGGACTTGATGATACTTGATCATTCATACATGTATATGTTCATATTTTCCATTTCTTTTCTGTACAAGGTTTTGAAATGTTAGATTGTGATAAGTGTTGTATGTATATTGTGTATTTATCTGGGTTTTTGATTTGGTTTTTGTTTCGGACATCAAACAGGGTATTGGGTATTAGGGTTCGGATGTTTGTGCTTGTGTTGTTTTGGTAGATTCTTTGGATTTGTGGTTGTGAATTGAAAATATTTTTTTTAATACGTCTGTTGTTTACTTTGACATGGTAAATCAATTAAAACATGGGTTTGGCTTTTTCTTAATGTATCAGGGAGTATGTTTGTTGTTTGGATTTGGGTTTGGGTTTGTTTGACAAGGGTGGTTTGGGTTAAGATCATCTGGGTGTTTGTCACACCCCGACCACGTAAAACAACAAATCATGGCGGAAATGTCGGGGAGTGTTGTAACAGAATCATTGTTTCACAACCATGGATTAAATAATTTCGTTTTATTGAATCATTGAACTCTTTGTTTTCAACAAATCAAATAAATACATTTTTTTATCTTTCAAGTTTTAAAGTCGCTAAGGCACGAGTCCATCCTATGTATAGCATGCGTCAACAATCATCACATAGCAGAACCTGAAACATGTGTAAAAATAGGTACGTCAGCATAAAAATGCCTGTGAGATACATAGGTTTTGTTTATGCATGATTCATGACTTATAAGTTTAAAAGAATGTTTTTAACAAAAAGTAGTCATGAACCTAAAAATGTTTTCTTTATAAAATCATGTGAAAACTTATGAGAAATTTGATGATATAAAAGAATGATGCATAATAAATAATCAAGTAAAATGAGTTTATAATATAATGTTTTGAATAAAATGTTTGTTGTATATATGAGAATATATTTTGGTTTTAAGAAAGTCGATTAGGCAATATATCAAAATATATTTCGGTTCCAACATCGTTAAACAAATAGTATATTAAATATACTTTAGTTGTCAAAATAGTCGTTTTTGATAGTATATCAAAAGTATACTTTGGATTTATGTATAACATATTTAACTATGTTTTGGTTGAATAAAAAACATATTAAAAATATGTTTTGGTAGTTAATCAAAATATATGTTGTTTTGTACAATATCACACATGAGAGTATATCAAACTATACTTTTGGGAGTATAATAAAATATACAATAAAAATGTGATTTAAGAATTCAATCAAACCTAGTGCATCAAAATACACCTTTGAGACTATAGGGATACCACAAAGGCAATCCCTATTTGGATGGAGAAACAAATTGGTTTCAGACATTCCATGACATCAGGAATGGGGTGTCAAATCCTATAGCGCTATATCATACTACCAATCGGTCTGGTGAACAAAATATGTACTATCCAACAATTAATTTTATAATCTTTGAAAAATCAGTGTTTAGATCATATATAATCATTCGGTTTGTCAAAAGATAAGTACTAATATGTATAATCAATTATACTTTGAAATCGTGAACATAACAAATAGGTACACATATTTCGCCCCAAAACATTTAAAACAGTAAAAGAGGGGAACTATGTACTCACTTGAGGGTGCTTAGAAGTCTTGAACAACAACCAAGCAAAGCTAGAGGGAGTACGGAATCAAACGGCACCTAATGTAGGTAACTATGTTAATAATCGGATCCTAAATCGGGAGATAGGATAGAACGATGTTCTATAAATCAAATGAGTAATTGAACTCATATGGTATGATTTAATAGAGCTAACATTCTGATTTGAAAGTCTACCTAAGTGCTTTTGACCCGTTTCGACCCATTATGGTAGTATAAGCTACTATAATGCGTCGTTTGCGCAAAACTATGTTCGGATGGTTAACTATGTGCTATGTTAAGTCTTACATGCCCAATTATACCTAAACATGTTACTAAATCAGATTAGATGTCAAAAATATGCTCACATATGCACATTATGGATTTATGCTTCAAAAGGGCATTTTGGTCATTTCCTATGGGCATGTAAACCAATTAACAAATAGCTAACCAATCCTATGTGATCATAAAGTATAACCTCAGGGGTTATTCCGTATGCAACTATGATCACTAAGCAAGCTTGGTCGGATCCTAAGATCGACCCAACGGGTCGGGTTCGAAAGTCTAAGCGGTTGTCTAGACCGCTTAACTTACGACCCTAAACAAGCACTAAACTAATAGTGACGAGTTAAACATGTCAAAACATGTTTAACCTATTTAGAAAACTGATTTGGTATCAAAACAATGGGTTTTGATACCCGAAAATAGTTCCGTTGCAAAATGCGTGCTTAAACGCATTTTGACCGAAACTTTGACTCGTCACTACACCTAGTTAACGTGGTAATCAGTAGGCATAATCACTAAGGATTATAACCATCGTGATTACAATCACGTTACAAAGTTCAATTGAACTTTGACTTGACCAATTGATGGTCAAAACCAAAAGTCAAACTGTTGGCCAAACTATTTGACTTTCTGCACTAACATAAATAAATGAATGAAAGATTGCTCACAAAAGGTCCTTGCTATCTTTTCTACAAAGAACAAGTTCCTTATCAGATGAGAGAGCTCCCAATTCAGATGAGAAGAGAAGAGAATGAGGAAATGAGCAAAGAATGAATGAAATTGCTTGGCTATTTATACTTGTTGGTGTGACATCTGTGCTTATGTAATCATTCTTACAGACTCTGAACAATACAATATTAATAAAACAATGAGTTTTGATCCCAATGTTTGTTATTTATGTTTAACTTTATGCACGTTTTGGTTTTTGATCGATTTTGAACTCTATATCGCTTTCTAGGAAGTTATACGCAAACTGATGCATAAATGTAATCAGTTTAACGCGACAAACACTCCGGAACAGCAACATAAGCTTAACATACCTTAAATAACCTTTACATAACTTAGAAATAAGTTTTGAAGGCTTTGGTATGGCAAAAACAAGTTTATTCGCTCACAGGGACTATTTGCGTCAACTTGCAAAAGTCTGCCGTTTCGTAAGGCAACGTACAGTCCAGAACTTGATCATAAGTTAAACATACCATATATAACCTAAACATGGCTTAGAAATAAGCTTTGATAGGTTCGGTGTGCGAAAACATGCTTATTTGATCTTACAGGGA
Organism: Helianthus tuberosus; assembly: GCA_030545235.1. Classification (NCBI taxonomy): domain Eukaryota; kingdom Viridiplantae; phylum Streptophyta; class Magnoliopsida; order Asterales; family Asteraceae; genus Helianthus; species Helianthus tuberosus. The sequence continues at coordinate 50,028,928 of CM060376.1, forward strand.
CTAAAAGTGTCAAAAACAACGTAAGTTTGCATTTTCGCGCATATCTTACGTTCTGACCACATCTGGACATCCAAAATTTTTGTACACACTAAAATATTTTTATTTTAGTAATCGGCATGCAAAAATTCCACTCATCGCTTAATTTGGTTCGTTTTCGCGTCCGTTTGAGTTTTGTCGTAATTTAACGAACAACGCGACCGTACGACCAAACGAGCCGACATCCGAGAGTATTCCGAGCATATTTTGAGTCCTCTAAACTTTAATGACCTTTTAGGGCCTTGAAAATGGCTTAACGGGGGTCAAAAGGGGCTGAAATGAGCTCAAATCAAGTTCAGGGACCAATTATGCAATTCTGCCAAACTTGGCCATACGGGCCGCGTAAGCTCACCCTCATGCTTACGCCGGCCGCCTGAGAACCCCCAGTGACAGAAAATTTGTTTCAGCTGCTGTTTTGCAAGACCAGGCCCTTGTATTCAATATTTCTTGTTTGGGGACCAAGTTAACACCTTCCCAAGCATAATTACCTGTCACTAAACACTTGTAGGGCTGTGATTTATTGCTTGTTGGCCAAATAACCACATGTAATGATCTCACAAGTTCATGACAAGTATAAATAGCTTGGTCCATCAACTCAATTCCTTGCTCATTCCTCTCTTCTCTTCTCTACATATGCCTTGAGAGCTCTCTCAGCTGATTTGGGAAGCTTTTTCTTGTAGAAAAGATAGCAAGGACTTTAGTGAGCATTCTTTCATTTCTTTTATTGCTTACTAGTTTAAAAAGTCAAACAGTGTTTGACTTTCAGTTTGACCAGTCAATTGGTCAAGTCAAAGTTCAATTGAACTTTGCAACGTGATTGTTATCACGATGGTTATAATCCTTAGCGATTATACCTACTGATTACCACGTTAACTAGGTATAGTGACGAGTCAAAGTTTCGGTCAAAATGCGTTTTAGCACGCATTTTGCAACGAAACTATTTTCGGGTATCAAAACCCATTGTTTTGATACCAAATCAGTAGGTTAAACATGTTTTGACATGTTTAACTCGTCACTATTAGTTTAGTGCTTGTTTAGGGTCGTAAGGTAAGCGGTCTAAACAACCGCTTAGACTTTCGAACCCGACCCGTTTGGTCGATCATTAGGATCCGACCAAGCTTGATTAGTGATCATAGTTGCATAGGGAATAACCACTGAGGTTATACCTTATGATCACATAGGATTGGTTAGTCATTTGCTAGTTAGCTTGTATGCCCATAGGAAATGACCAAAATGCCCTTTTGAAGCATAAATCCGTAATTTGAATATGTAAACATATTTTTGACATATAATCTGATTTAGTAACATGTTTAGGGATAATTGGGCATGTAAGACTTGACATAGCACATAGTTAACCATCCGAACATAGTTTTACGCAAACGACGCATTCTAGTAGCTTATGCTACCATAATGGGTCGAAACGGGTCAAAAGCACTTAGGTAGACTTTCAAATCAGAATGTAGGGACTATTAAATCATACCATATGAGTTCAATTTACTCATTTGATTTATAGAACCTCATTCTATCCTATCTCCCGATTTAGGATCCGTTTATTAACATAGTTACCTATATTAGGTGCCGGTTGATTCGTGATCCTTGGAGCCTTATTTGGTCTTATTCTCAAGACTATTAGGCAATCTCAAGTGAGTACATAGTTCCCCTCTTTTACCGCTTTTAAATGTTTTGGGGTGATTCACATGTACATACGTGTTACTTTCGTGCATTTCATGCTTTTATGACATAAACATGCTAATTTCACCTAGTACATATCTAGTACATGCTTTCATTATGTTTTGCTATGAATGTTAAGCATGCTAGCACATTGATTTATTACACATTTGCTACATATGTTTACTTAGCATATGTACACATTGTTTTACATGACATTTCTGCTATGTATGTTTACTGAGCATGCTAGCACATTATTTTATATGAACTTTTCTACTATGTATGTTTACTTAGCATACTAGTACATGGTTTTCATAGCATGCTTACATTGGTTATGACATTTGGTATGTTCAATCGGGACAATAACACATTCATTAACATTAGCTACGCCGCTCGGTAGTATGTAATGGTACCATAGGAATTGACAACTCCCGTTTCCGACTTCCTAGGTTTGTTTGGAAGTTGGAAATGACAGAATCCGATATACATAACTTAGATGAACCTTTAATTTGTTTAAAGGTTTGTCGCCACAGTCGCAAGGCTTGAATGTATGCGATTAACACTACTGCATAAATGTTTGTAATCATAAAGCATTGTTTTCTACAAAACATAACTTTTGATTTAAACTTAGGTTTATTCAAACACTTTGTTTTGTACATCCTTACTATGGGGTTGAGTAACTTCTAGTTATTCACCATACATGACATTTGTTTTCACATTGACATCATTACATAGTTAAGTAGATGATTTCCTACTTGCTATGCATTTCATTGATTTTACATGATACATGTTACACGTGACAATAAACATGGTTTATACATAAACATTTTGACATTGAACAAGACATTTTGGTTGGTTATTGATAAGTGACTTATGTAACGGGGCTATGTGTTATATGATGAAAGCATGGTGGATACGCCGCTGGTACATCCTATATATAAGTGCTTTCATTATATTATACATTGTTGCGTTATATAAACCACTTGGGTAAGACATGAAACATTTTATACAAATACATGACATTGCTTTACAAATTACACATTTTATACAAATTTCAATTATACTTGGTTATTCATTTAACCATGCATTATCTTTTCATTATTATTTGATTTTCATATCAATTTTCAAATGATTTTACAAAGGAAAACATTTTACAAGGTTCATGACTACATTTTTGTTAAACACTTCTTTCAACTACAAGTCAAGATCCTGCACAAATAAAACCTATGTATCTCACAGGCATTTTTATGCTGACGTACCTATTTTTACATGTGTATCAGGTGCTAATGCATGATGATGGTTGTGCTACACTTAGGCGGACTCGGGCCTTAGTGACTTAAAAGACTATTAATTATGTTGTTTTAGTTTGAACTCAAAGACAATGTAAACATTTTAATTAATAATACATAACTTTATATGCCATGGTTGTTGAAACAATAATTCTGTCGCCTCACTCCCCGACGTTTCCGCCGCGGTTTTGTTGTTTTAACGCGGTCGGGGTGTGACAGAAGAGCTGGTATTAGAGCCAATGGTTATAGGGAACTAGGTTATTAGTAATGCTTTGACCTAGACTATAACTTTCTAGGACCCTAACACAAGTAATCTTGTGTTTAAAACAATACCCGTCACCTATCCATAGGTGATTACCAAAACATGAACACAACTTTCCAAAATGATTTTGAAATCAATCATCTACCCTTAGATGATTTCTTTTGGTCTTGTACCTTCCAAATTTTCAAAATCTCGTCAAAGTTTTGGTCTAAATAATGTGAACACGTGCAAACTGGAAGAGTGAATGCCTGTACCCTGAGTTAATTAACTTGATCTTCATTTTGTTAATTTTCTTGTTAATTGAGCACACGAGTATTTAAAGTATATCAGGAATTCAATCCATGAATTCCATTTGGTACTTTAAATATCTTCAAGAATCTAACTATGAAGATAGGAAGATCTTGATAGAGATTTTGTCTTTGTTTCTTAAAAAGAAACGTGTATTTAAGATTTTCGGGGAGATCACAAGTGATCATAAAATGACAGAACCACACGAGTAGTTTGTCTTTGCGTCGGAAGCGAATGGTTGGATCAAGCATTCACACAATCGTATCAGTTTTGTAAAATAAAATTGAAACATCAAATTTTATTTATATAACAACTGAATTGTTCCAACGTCAAAAGATAGCAAAGAAATACAAAAGACTAATTGTTCACTGCTGCATCGTTGTTCGCGTTTGCCTCATTTATGTTAAACACTCGTCCACGTGCTGGATTTGCGTTAACAAGTCTCGGGCAATTGTTTCTGTAGTGAGTAAGGTCACCACAGTTATAACACGACCCAGGTGGGAACCGTGCTTGAACAGCAGCAGGATTTGCATAACGGCAGGTATCGACCAAATGTCCCAATCTTCCACAGTGGGTACATTTGTGACACTGCTCTTGATCCAAATGATGACGGCTACATTTGTTGCACAAAGGTGCGGTACCAACATAATTTTTCCTCTTACGAGGTTGTGCTGGTTGGTTTGGTGCAACCTGATCGTTCTGAGCAGTTATGGTGCAGTTTTGAGAAGCCTTACGCTTCTTCTTCTTGGATACCTCAGCCTGTTTTTCCTTTGGTTCAATTTGAGCAGCCTTGTCAGATGGTCTTGGGTCGCCTTTTCGATAAAGCTTACCCTTCCTGATATGGGATTCAGTCAGGGTGGCGGACAATTCTATGGCCTGTCTGACAGTAGTAGGATTGCTGCCAGTAACGATATCCTGAACTAAATCAGGAAGACCATCAATGTACTTCTCAATCGCCTTATCCACAGGCGTGACCATGGCAGGACATAACAGGCTCAATTCCTCATAACGGTCAGTATAGGCTCGATGTTCACCGCTGTCTTGCTTAAGATCATCAAATTCCCATTCCAAAGCCCTGAGCTCATGACGAGGACATAATTCCTTCATCATTAGAGCCCGAAGCTCTTCCCAGGTTTGCGCCATTGCCACATCGGCACCTCTATCACGCATCACACCGTTCCACCATGTAAGAGCACGCTTCTCGAATGCACTGGATGCAAACTCAACCTTACGCTCATTCGGGCATTGCACGTGCCTGAATGTGCTCTCCAAACTTTTGAACCATTGCAGGAGCGCGGTTGCTCCTTGAGATCCAGAAAACTTCAAAGGTTTGGCAGAGTTGAAGGTCTTGAAATTACACTGGGTGTTGTTATTGTTGTTATATAACTCATGGATCTGAGTTACTACACCTGGAAGCACTGCAACCATTTGTTGAGCAACAAGGGCTGCGACTTCCTCAGCTGTAAAAGTTTGAGCATCACGTCGAGGAGGCATTGTCTAAAAGGAATAAGGGAACATGAGAAACGAGTGAGGTCGATGATTGGAAAAAACAAAAAGAGGTATTGAAAACATCGACCAAAACATAAGGAAGGCGATCATTCGTTCGTTACCTCGAACAAACAAACGTCACGCAGTGACTAATCAAAGTAAATGGGTCAATATAATGTATCACCGAAGACATGCTCGCCTATAAGTGAACACTCACCCCAAGAGTTCCCAGGTAAGAGTGACTGGTCCAATACTGCGGATTTGTACGAACACTCTAGCCTTAGACAGAAAACTCAGGGTACAGGCATTCACCCTTCCAGTTTACATGTGTTCACATTATTTAGACCCAAACTTTGACGAGATTTTGAAAATTTTAAAGGTTCAAAACCTTACAATAAATCATCCTAGAATAGATGATTGATTTTCAAAGCGGATTCAAATTTTGTATTCTTATTGTGGTCGTCACCTAAGGATAAGTGACGGTATTGTTTTAAAACTAAACACAAGATAACTTGTGTTAGGGTCCTAGGAAGGTTATAGTCTAGGTCAAAACATTACTAATAACCTAATTCCCTATAACCATTGGCTCTGATACCAACTTTTCTGTCACACCCCGACCACGTAAAACAACAAATCGTGGCGGAAACGTCGGGGAGTGTTGTAACAGAATCATTGTTTCACAACCATGGATTAAATAATTTCGTTTTATTGAATCATTGAACTCTTTGTTTTCAACAAATCAAATAAATACAATTTTTTATCTTTCAAGTTTTAAAGTCGCTAAGGCACGAGTCCATCCTATGTATAGCATGCGTCAACAATCATCACATAGCAGAACCTAAAACATGTGTAAAAATAGGTACGTCAGCATAAAAATGCCTATGAGATACATAGGTTTTGTTTATGCATGATTCATGACTTATAAGTTTAAAAGAATGTTTTTAACAAAAAGTAGTCATGAACCTAAAAATGTTTTCTTTATAAAATCATGTGAAAACTTATGAGAAATTTGATGATATAAAAGAATGATGCATAATAAATAATCAAGTAAAATGAGTTTATAAAATAATGTTTTGAATAAATTGTTTGTAGTATATATGAGAATATACTTTGCTTTTAAGAAAGTCGATTAGGCAATATATCAAAATATATTTCGGTTCTAACATCGTTAAACAGATAGTATATTAAATATACTTTAGTTGTCAAAATAGTCATTTTTGATAGTATATCAAAAGTATACTTTGGATTTATGTATTACATATTTAACTATGTTTTGGTTGAATAAATAACATATTAAAAATATGTTTTGGTAGTTAATCAAAATATATGTTGTTTTGTACAATATCACACATGAGAGTATATCAAACTATACTTTTGGGAGTATAATAATATATACAATAAAAATGTGATTTAAGAATTCAATCAGACCTAATGCATCAAAATACACCTTTGAGACTATAGGGATACCACAAAGGCAATCCCTATTTGGATGGAGAAACAAATTGGTTTCAGACATTCCATGACATCAGGAATGGGGTGTCAAATCCTATAGCGCTATATCATACTACCAATCGGTCTGGTGAACAAAATATGTACTATCCAACAATTAATTTTATAATCTTTGAAAAATCAGTGTTTAGATCATATATAATCATTCGGTTTGTCAAAAGATAAGTACTAATATGTATAATCAATTATACTTTGAAATCATGAACATAACAAATAGGTACACATATTTCACCCCAAAACATTTAAAACAGTAAAAGAGGGGAACTATGTACTCACTTGAGGGTGCTTAGAAGTCTTGAACAACAACCAAGCAAAGCTAGAGGGAGTACGGAATCAAACGGCACCTAATGTAGGTAACTATGTTAATAATCGGATCTTAAATCGGGAGATAGGATAGAATGATGTTCTATAAATCAAATGAGTAATTGAACTCATATGGTATGATTTAATAGAGCTAACATTCTGATTTGAAAGTCTACCTAAGTGCTTTTGACCCGTTTCGACCCATTATGGTAGTATAAGCTACTATAATGCGTCGTTTGCGCAAAACTATGTTCGGATGGTTAACTATGTGCTATGTTAAGTCTTACATGCCCAATTATACCTAAACATGTTACTAAATCAGATTAGATGTAAAAAATATGCTCACATATGCACATTATGGATTTATGTTTCAAAAGGGCATTTTGGTCATTTCCTATGGGCATGTAAACCAATTAACAAATAGCTAACCAATCCTATGTGATCATAAAGTATAACCTCAGGGGTTATTCCCTATGCAACTATGATCACTAAGCAAGCTTGGTCGGATCCTAAGATCGACCCAACGGGTCGGGTTCGAAAGTCTAAGCGGTTGTCTAGACCGCTTAACTTACGACCCTAAACAAGCACTAAACTAATAGTGACGAGTTAAACATGTCAAAACATGTTTAACCTACTTAGAAAACTGATTTGGTATCAAAACAATGGGTTTTGATACCCGAAAATAGTTCCGTTGCAAAATGCGTGCTTAAACACATTTTGACCGAAACTTTGACTCGTCACTACACCTAGTTAACGTGGTAATCAGTAGGCATAATCACTAAGGATTATAACCATCGTGATTACAATCACGTTACAAAGTTCAATTGAACTTTGACTTGACCAATTGATGGTCAAAACCGAAAGTCAAACTGTTGGCCAAACTGTTTGACTTTCTGCACTAACATAAATAAAAGAATGAAAGATTGCTCACAAAAGGTCCTTGCTATCTTTTCTACAAAGAACAAGTTCCTTATCAGATGAGAGAGCTCCCAATTCAGATGAGAAGAGAAGAGAATGAGGAAATGAGCAAAGAATGAATGAAATTGCTTGGCTATTTATACTTGTTGGAGGTTCACAAGATCATTACACATGTTTGTGTAACCTCCAAGCATTAAATCATAGCCATACAATTGTTAGGAGCTGATTAGTAACCTTGGTGATCACTTAAACTTGCCCATCACACAAAAGAATTGCCATAACAGCCCCTGAAGATCAAACAGAATGCTGAAAATGGAATTCTGGTCGATGGCATGCTTACACGGCCCGCGTAAGCTATGGGACCAGGCTTACGCGGCCCGCCTGGGCTCCCCAGATCAGCAAAAGTTTGATAATTGGCAGTTTAGGTCCCTACACTTGGTTTAAGCCCATTTCAGCCCCTTTTGATCCCCGTTAAGCCATTTTCAAGGCTCTACAAGGTCAATAAAGTTTAGAGGACTAAAAATGTGCTCGGAGAACTCTCGGATGTCGGCTCGTTTGGTCGTACGGTCGCGTTGTTCGTTAAATTACGACGAAACTCAAACGGACGCGAAAACGAACCAAATTAAGCGACAAATGGAATTTTTGCGTGCCGATCACTAAAATAAAAATATTTTAGTGCGTACAAAAATTTTGGATGTCCAGATGTGGTCAGAACGTAAGATATGCGCGAAAATGCAAACTTACGCTGTTTTTGACACTTTTAGTCCCTGTAAGATCAAATAAGCATATTTTCGCACACCGAACCTATCAAAGCTTATTTCTAAGCTATGTTTAGGTTATTTATGGTATGTTTAGCTTATGATCAAGTTCATTGCCTTACGAAACGGCAAACTTTTGCAGTTTGACGCAAATAGTCCCTGTGAGTGATTAAACTTGATTTCGCCACACCAAACCTTCCAAAACTTATTTCTAAGTTATGTAAAGGTTATTTAAGGTATTTTAAGCCTATTTCACTATTCTGGAGTGTTTTTCGTATTAAATTGGTTGTATTTACGCATTAGATTGCGTATAACCTTCCAGAAAGCGATTTAAAGCTTGAAATCGAACAAGAATTGATATGTGCAAATGATACACATATTTATACAAATCCCAAGTATGAAGTACAATATTTCATTGGTTTGGTATTTGTATGATGGTTGAAGTGACACAGGTGTCACAGTGTTGGATTTCATATTTTGGTAATGTTGTTTTGAATGGTTGATGAATCAACTGGGTTTAACCAAATGGACGAAATCCCAAATGGCAAAATCCCCAAAATATCTGTGACATTATGAACTCTAATTAACGACAAAATCCAAAATCCCTGAATTGACGAAATCCCCCAAATGACAAAACCCTAACTTTTGACGAAATCACTTTTGACGAAATCAAACTTTTGCCGAAATCACTTTTTGCCGAAATCCATTTTTGCCGAAATCCCCAAATGACGAAATCCCTGATTTCGTCATCCCTGATTTCGTCATATGTGTGTATGGTTAAGTCCTTGATTTCGTCACATGAACCATCTCTCAAACACTTAGAAAAATTTCCAACTGTCAAAAATTTCCAACTGTCAACTTTGTAACCTTATACAGTATTATACTAATACATGATTAATGTTCAAAATATACATTAAATATGTATACATATATGTATTTTATAATTGTCACATACCTCGCTCTCATTACGCGTATTTGTCAAACACAGAATGGCTCCGAAATCACGCAAAGCCGCCACAAAGAAAACCAACAAAACCGAAGAAGAAATCATGTCAGAACCGCGACATAATATGGTTGCTCATCTTGATCCAGAAGGAAAGTTTGACGATTTTAAGGAAATCACGCAATGGCTACGGGAATCACGGATAAACAAGGCCGTTACTTTCTCAACACCGGTGTATAAGACATTGATTAAAGCATTCTGGGAAACTACTCAGATACTTGAAGTTGATGGAAAGGAAGTGATTCGAGGGTAGGTTCATAAGCTGAATGTGGATATAACTCCAGAGATTCTTAACGCTGTTTTGGAACTTCAAGATGTTGCTGATGCTCCATTCTCTGTACCAATCATGTGCACGTGCGGATGTCTGCTCAGGATGAAATGTGTTGCTGATATTTTTGCTGGGCAAATCAACAAGGCTACATTGCCTATGCGGTACAAGTTCTTGTTGCATGTACTTATTCAATGTTTAGGCAAAAACCGTGCAGGTTATGATATGACCGGATACGATCTCATCGGTTTGATGGTCGCGCTTGTTTTGAATAAGCCATTTAGCATCTCACAGTTCTTATTCGCAAACATGAAAGACAACCTACGAAAAACTGGATCTAGGACGTCCGGCAAGAAATTCTGGATGTATCCGAGATTCATGCAAATGATCATGAATGCTCAACACCCCGATTTTTCCAAAGCTGACAACGACCTTCTCAAGATTGAAACTATGTTGGAACATTCCTTTAATTTATTCAAAGGTCACTCTGCTAAGAAATACAAAGAATCGGACCCTCCTCGAAAGATGTTTGGTGCTCTGGCGAACAAAGAATACGTGGCTCCTGCTAATGACAAATGGCGTCACGACGAAAGCTAGTCAGATGATGAAGAACCAGAGTTAGAAAAGATGATGAAAGACAAGTTCAAGCGCAAGCGTGGTTCATCTGATTCGTCTGATAGTGATGATGATGAAGAAGGTGGTGATGGTGGTGATGCTGGAGCGACAGCAGCTAGTGCACCTGGCGCTAGTAGTGCTGGTGGAGATGAACAAGCAGATTCTGATTATGTTCCGTCAGATACTGAGACCGAACGTTTGCAGAAAAAGAAAACGGATGTCCTTCGCAAGAAGAAAGCTAGAAAGAACATTGGTACTTCCTCGTCTGCTCAGTAATCCATTCCTTCTGAGCCTATACAGGAAGCTGCAATGGATCCAAACTTTGGATTCACAGCTGAAGAAGCTTCTACAATGGTGCCGTTTCCTCCGAGGTCTTCAGAACCACCTACTACAGCTACTCAACCACCTCATGTGGTTACATCGGCTCCTGAAACTCCAACGGTAACTCCTAAAGCTGGTCCACAAAGATCAATGGCTTCTGCAATCAGAGCGACTACATCTCAGCCTAGTTCTGAACGTCAAAGGCTATTCACGAAAATGTCTCAAGATGAAAATAACAACTTCTTATTTTCTCAACTTGAAGCTGCTGCAGATCGTATACAAAGGCAAACTGATTTCATCAGGATCACCAAGAATGATCAACTCAGTCAACTGGTGGAAATAAATACGTTGAAGTCCACTGTTGAACAACAACAAACTGTTATAGGACGCCAACAAGCCGAGATCGATCAAATTAAAGCTGAAAATGAAAGGCTAAAAGCGGCTGACAATGCTCGTGGGTTAGAGATGAATCATTTCAGACAAATCAGTGGTGTTCTTCAACAATCTGCTGAAACGCTCAAGGCAAAGTATAGTGAAATCAAGGCGTGGTACGACAGTCGAAATAAAACTATTGCTGATGGAGTTAAGACTATGAACAATAATTTCGAAAACGTCAGAAAACGTGTTGTTGTTTTGTGGAATGAAAGATGCAAGCAACAGGAAGTGTTGAAGAAGCATGATCACGATTCTGAAGATCAAGGGAATCCAGATCCCTCAGCTGCAGCTCAACAACCTCCAGCCTCTACAACTACACAGATCGTAGTTTACCAGCCTCCACAGGTTGAATCTTCGCAAGGAACTTCTAGTGGTGCACATGCAGAATTGATGAAAATGTTCGAAAGTTCCTACGTTGAAAGCGACATGGCTGGTACTTCTAATGTTATTAGCTCTTCTGATATTGCCTTACAGGTTGTACATCCTGTATCTGGAGAACTTTTAGAAGAAGGGGAGTTGGTGGATGATTTATCATATGAGCAGAAACTAGCTTTGGAAGAAATGAACACAGTTGATGATGCTGTGATTGATCAGATGCCAATTGAACCAGAAACAACTGACACCGAGAATCTGGATGAAATAGTTTTTGAAGGCGAATCAAGTAAATCAACTTACGTTCGTGCTGACGGAACGGAGTTTGATCCGTTCGATGAAGAATGGCTGAAAAAGAATCTTGAAGACATCAACAAGCAATTTAATAAACGTGATTCTTCAGACGATCCGATAGACGCATTCCAAGAATGGAGAAAAAGCTTTTTGTCGAAGATTGAGAAACCAACTCCTCCGGAAGCGCAAGTTGATTACATGCAGTACATAAAAGAAAAGCCACATGGAAAGATACTCAGCTGGATGTTCGTGAAGGATATTCACTGTGTGGCCATCAAGCGCGAACACGGCATCCAGTATTTCAATTCGTTTCTGAGTATCACATATCTGCTATTCTATTAGGGATGTTCAGAATTCGAATTCGATTCAATTCGAGTCAAGTAAACCGAATACAAATCGAATACGAATTTATAATTTCAAATTCGATTCGATTCGAAATTCGAATAAAAATTATACAATTTTATTTATTATTTTTATATGTTATACATATATAATTTTTATTAGGCTATACTACAAATTATTTTCAAAATTTATTCCAAGTATTAAAATTACCCATTACAAAACCAACTACATGACCCATAACTAAAATCTAAGTAACACATCTATCAATAGATTTCTAACTCCAAAAATATTAACTTGTAATGTGAAGTGGTTATTCCTGACTTCTCGTTTTGAATTTTAGATCTATGATACTTTATTTGGAATTGTTTTAATATGATATCGTGCATTATGGTTGCTTTAAAATTTATGTTTCATTTTGATAGTTTTTACATGTTTTTAAAGAATTTAAATCAAATCGAATTTATTCGAATTCGATTCGAATTCGAACTTTTAATCGAATACGAATCGAATACGAATTGGGTTTTTTATTCGAATATGAATTCGAATCGAATTTGGTAGATTTTAATCGAATTCGAATCGAATACGAATTCAAGGGAAAATAAAAATTATTCGAATAATTCGAAAATTCGATATTCGATTCGATGAACAACCCTACATTCTATGACGCTGCTGCCTTAACGAAGTTGAAACTGATCAATCGCTCAAATTATGCTGGAGCAACTTTGTTTGAAAAGAGATTGAAGTTCAATCGACGAAACAGGTGGAAAGATGAACTATACAAACCGCAGTTTCCGGTCTATCAGCAGATCAAGTATACCTTAGATCCAGACACCAACACGGGTCGATACAAGCTAATCTATCAGCCGCCGAAAGTCATGGATAAAATTCCGCTGATGCCAATGAAACAAAATTTCTTGGAGAACATGCGGTTATGGTGTTACGATTCAGATACGCATGAAGCGGTGATTGTATTTAAAGATCAGGAAAACTTCCGCATGCTAGATCCGATGTGGATTGTCAACATGTCTGCGGCCGACATCAACAAACTGTTTCGGCATGATATCTTCTATGAAGACGAGTACGCTCAACAAGCTTTAATGTTCCAACGCGTCGCTTGTTTTTGCTTTTATCGTGGTATTCATGCCGGAAGCACCTGGTCCGCACAACACTAAAGATTGAAGACTCAAAGAGTGAAGACCAAGCAACAGACAAGGGGGAGTTTGTTAGTGCATTTTTGTGTCTGTAACTTGTCTTGTTTCGTTGTATGTTAAACAGTCTTTTGTTATCGAGTCTGTACGTTTCGTCGTGTCTACCTAGTCGGATATCCTCCTATCCTACTTGGTATGACGTCTTGTCTTTGTATTTGTATCTTAACCTAATGCTAGTGTGCATTATGTTTAGAGGTTGTGTAATCATGCTTTACTGTCCATGCCTTAGTAGTTTCTGTCCATATTTGGTTTTGACAAAATCACTGATTTCGTCAGCAATCATCTCGGCGAAATCCCTGATTTCGTCACACATGTTTTCGTCCAAAGGGTTTTCGTCAAAGGTCAGTATATATACTTGGTATGTTTCACAGTTTAGTTCATGAGAGCATAGAGAGAAACTGAGAGTTTATCGTCAAGCATTGTGTGTATGTGTTTGCAGTTTGTTCTCATCCTGTTAATCTAAGTGAATATTTGATTATCTGTTTGTGTTGTCCACTTTGCATTGTTTGGTTTGCACCTTTACAGGGATTCCGCACCCGTGATAGTGTTTGTGATAAACAAGGATATGTTTCGTATCGGATCCTCTGAGAAAAACGGACCTACATATATAAGTGCTTTTATAATATTATATATCGTAGCGTTATCTAAACCGCTTCGACAAAAACATGATACATTTTATACAAATGACATATTTTCACAAGACATTGTTCCACAAACGACACATTTTATACAAACTCATTTCTACTTGGTTATTTATCTAACCATGCATTATTCTTTTATATCATCTAATATTTTTATCGATTTTCATATGATTTTATAAAGGAAAACACTTTTACAAGGTTCATGACTACTTTTTGTTAAACATTTCTTTTAACTACAAGTCATGAATCGTCCATTAACAAAACCTATGTATCTCACAGGCATTTTTATGCTGACATACCTATTTTCACATGTGTTTCAGGTGCTGTTGTTAGATGATCATGATGCAAAACATAGGATTGGACGAGGGCCTTAGTGACATAAAACAAGAAAGACAATGTGTTTAAACTCGTTCATTTCACTTTAAGACTGTTAAACAATTATTAATTAAATAAAATAGAACTTCAATTACCATGTGTTGTGAAACAATGATTCTGTTACGACACTCCCCGACGTTTCCGCCGCGTTTGTTGCTTTACGCGGTCGGGGTGTGACAAGATTGCCAAATCATCATCTTGTAATCACACTTGTTGTGAATTCAATACAAATCAATGATATTTAGATCGCTGTGTAAACATTTGGTAGATCGATTAGTAGATTCCAATTCTACACACTAATCGATCCGAATTGGTTGAATATGTTGTGTTCTTCATTTTTGTGAAGAACAAGATCAAATCCTGAATTTAAGTATTCAATCTAGGATCTAGTGCAATATCATCCAGCGAGGCTGAATACAGGTCCTTGTCCATAACAAGTTGTCAAGCTGCATCGCTTGTCCGCATAACTCTTTTGACGGCTTCTAGCTGTCAGAAGATTATTGCGAATTTTCTTGACTTTGTCTGTTGTTTCCAGAATGAGTTCGAGTACAGTAAGCTGAGCTTCACTGACCTCATTCCAACAGACAGGTGAACGACATTTTCGACCGTATAAAGCTTTGAAAGATGCCATATTGATGCTAGTGTGATAACTATTATTATAAGAGAACTCGATCAACGGTAGATGCGAATCCCAATTACCACCAAAGTCTATCACACATGCTCTAAGCATATCCTCCAATGTTTGTATCGTCCTCTCGGATTGTCCATCCTTTTGGGGATGATAAGCAGTGCTCAAATTGAGTTTGGTTCCCATGGCAGATTGCATGGTCTTCCAAAAATGAGATGAGAATCGAACATCATGGTCAGATATGATGTTCAGAGGAACACCATGTCGGGATACAATCTCATCGACATAAATATTGGCGAGTTTATCAGCAGATAGATCCTCACGAATCGGCAAAAAGTGTGCTGACTTTGTTAGACGGTCAATGACTACCCAGATGCCATCGTGACCTCTAGATGTGCGCGGTAACTTAGTGATGATGCTTAAAAGATCTATTAAGAGAATAATGCTACTCTTAAGAAAAGCTACAACAATTCTATGTGACAACAAATCTGCTTTAGCTTTATCAAAATATGGTATATCTTACATAGAAAGAGCAAACACGTCAAAATCAGTATCATATTATCCGAGAATTGATTGAAAGAAATGAAATCAACATTGGCTACTGCAACACCAGGGAACAAGTAGCAAGGGCCAGTGGACGACGACCAGGCCCAGATTTTTAATTTTTTATATCATATATATACTAAATTTAAAAGTTCTGTATATTTAATCCCAAATAATATAAAGGCTAATTATTTTAAACAATTAAACCCAAATAAAAACAAATCCAACTACTCAGCCCCACCCAACAATTACAGCCTGTTACAAATTTATAACAATTTTTTTATCGTATTATGGTTTTTTATATATGATTAATTATTGAGTTTATATTATAAGGGTCTGCTTTTTTTACTTGTCCAGGGCCCAAAACATTTCAAGGATTCCCCGGGATGAGCCTCCAAGTAGCAAATATATTCACAATAGCTCTTCAAGTAGGTACTTTTTAATTATCTGAGGATGAAACTAGGGATGGGGAAGTAATCTAAGTGTAAGCAAGACACAAAGGTGGTTAAATGACAAATCATTTACGGTTGGAAGTCGCACGAGCATTAAGCATTGTATCTATAGAGGAAGGCCACACCAGTTCATTCATCGTGTCTTTTATTATCTATAGTGTGTAACGAGAAAAAAAAAATAAAGGGGCGAACTCAATACATATAAATTTTTTTGTAAAATTTGCGGTTCCAAACAAAAAAACAGGGCGGCCCCAACTAAGATCCTCCCTTGTATATATTGCCATTTTTTAAATCATAATCATTACTATTAAGTTTCAACCAATCGAAAATAAAGTGGCAGGTAATTGTACAAACACTTATGTAACCGTATGTATGCACAAAATTCAGATTTATATAATAAAGATTTGTTCATATATTAGCCTCACCTATTATTCCAATATCTCTATCAAGTTGGGACAATTAGAAACCAACTGTGTCAACAAATTATAAGTTGGATTAAGCTGGGCCGAATTTTTTTAACAACAATCTAACTTACTTCTAATGTTTCATCATTGTCCACCGCAAGACTCGAACCATCACTCTCTTTGGGAGATGCACCGTCTTAGATAACTTAAACTTCAGTTACAACATAAAAACACTAAATATTATCGTCAATAATCACCAACATTATCTGCATACGTTTACAAGAGTTGTATCTAACTTATTTTAAATAACGGCAACATGGATATAATATTATCATCTATTGAAAGTTGAGAAAAAGATTTAACGTGCTTCTTCACCTTCGCTAGATCATGACAATATTGATCAGCATGGCTATTCATCTCTTGAATGGTAGATGACACCTTTTGGAGGTTTTTCTGAAGCTTATTAATGACACTCACCATCTCCTCCTCATTCTCTTTGGTAAAACAACTAGAAAGACCCATCTTGTGTTAAAAAGGAAAGGATTGTGAAGGCATTATTCTAGGATCAGATCAATCATCATCTCCCAATCTTAGCCTTGACAATCATCGACAGCCTGTATTCCAGCTCCAATCCTTTAGTGTGTTTCCTTGTTTGAGTCATTGTATATGCATATAAATAGTCCTCTTTGCTCCTTTGTAAAACACACAACAATCAATTATTATCAGTTCAATACAATCTCAATTTTCCTCCATATTTCTCAAGATGGTATCAGAGCAGTGTTTCTGATTCCTGAAACAATTTGCTCATCATCTACAGTCTATCCGAAAGAAATTCCAAACTCAAACCCAAAAAAAAAAAAAAAAAAACCATCACTACCGGCAGCGGCATCGTTCATCGCTGCACGACTACCCTCATCTCCGCCTCTCTCCCAAAATCAAAACTCCCAAAACTCCCAAAAACTCAAACGAAAATCAAAACTCCCAAAACTCAAACCAAAATCAAACCAACCTGTTTAGTCGAACCACCACAAAACCAAGCCGGCAACAAAGATAACTCCGGCTAAAAGAAGTCTTCCGTTGCTACCAAAACCGAAAACCACAAACCACCATCAACCCGCCGCACCATAGGCTCAAGATCCAGCCACCACCGCTGTCCTGAATTGCTGTCGCGATTCCGTCACCACCGTTCATCTTCAGCCGCCGCGATTAGGGTTGAGTTGCAGGTGTCTTCTTCTGGTGAAGAAGAAAAGAAAGAAACGTATTTATGTTCTTGGTTTGGGATTGATTGAATAGTTCTTTATGAGATAAAAAAAAAAAAAAAAAAAAAGGTACTCACGTGGTTTTATTGTCTAAAGGAAAAAGAGAGAATCTTTTTTGTGGGGATAAAGATTTAAGGGGTTAGGGAGCAGGTGTAGAAACAAAAAAAAATAAAAAATGGGGAAGGCAAATACAGTACACAGCTGTTACAAAAAAAATAATAAATCTTGGATTTTCGATTGTGGGGCAACCGATACCATGACATATGAAATTTCTGATTTGGTGTCAACATCCAAACCGCAGAAAACTCATATTCAAACTGCGAACGGAGAGGTTATGCGTGCAGAAAGAGGGGGAACAATTGAAATCTCCCCAACGTTAAAACTCTCAAATTGCCTTTATGTTCCATCATTGTCACATAAATTACTATCAATCAGTCATGTGACAAAAGAACTAAATTGCGTAGTGCTAATGCATCCCACTTTTTGTATCTTACAGGATATCAGGACGGGGACGATTATTGGACGTGGCACTGAGCATCAGGGGTTGTACTATGTGGATGAGGTGGCTCAACAAGGTACTGTGATGCTAGCTCATGGAACTACAAACCGAGAAGCATGGTTATGGCATAGGCGTCTCGGACATCCATCTTCTGGGTATCTACATCTTTTATTCCCTAAACTTTTTTCTCCTCGTGATAAAATAAATTGTGAAACTTGTTTTCTTGCTAAAAGCCATCGACAACCTTTCAAACCAAATAATACAAGAGTTAATGTACCTTTCTCATTAATTCATTCTGATGTATGGGGTCCGTCCCCTATTACAGGGGGACAAGGCTTTCGTTATTTCTTGCTATTCATAGATGATTGTACCCGTATGACGTGGGTCTATTTCTTGAAACACAAGTCCGAAGTTTTTGAAAAATTTACTATATTCCATACTATGATTCACACTCAATTTCAAAAAGAAATTCAAATTCTTCGGTCCGACAATGGGGGGAATTCGTTAATGCATCCATAAAACAGTTTTGCCAAACCAAGGGGATAATTCACCAAACCACCTGTCCACATACTCCTGAACAAAATGGAGTCGCTGAACGCAAAAACCGTATAATTCTTGAGATGACTCGGGCCTTCCTAATCGAATCCAAAGTCCCTAAATTCTTCTGGCCCGAAGCAGTTGCTTCTTCTGTATACCTTATAAATCAACTTCCTACAAAAATTCTTGAACTAAAAACCCCCATACAAGCCCTAGAAAAATTTTCTGAGATCCCTCCTTCTCTTACTCTTGAACCACGAATTTTTGGCTGCTCAGCCTTTGTTCACATACCCAAAACCAATCGAACAAAACTTGACCCGTGTGCCGAGAAATGTGTGTTTGTGGGTTATGGAGTTAATCAAAAAGGTTATCGTTGTTACAACCCAAAAACACGTCACACACACACACACTACTATGAACCTTGACTTTCTTGAAACAGAATACTTCTATAACACCCAACCCAATGGTCAGGGGGAGAACGAACACATAGACACACTGGGTTGGCTGACTCGATTCCCATCTTCTGAGGAAGTCATAACCAGAAGAGATCACAGTACCAAAGGAGAATCACCGCCTGACACAAACACACAACCAACTGAGCACAGTGTCACTGAAGAAAATCCCTCCAACCTGATGCCCGAGGTAAGTAACAATGAGATTCCTGAAAATTTTGATGTTTCCCCTAATCATTATGAATGTGAGAACACAGAACAGGAGCAAGCTGAACGAAGTTCTCCTGCCTCCCCTAATCATAGTGATGGTGAACACATAGAACCGGTGACAACAGCAGAGCACATTGAACCAAGGGAAGCACCAGAACGGTATGTGTTGCCACCAAGGGCAAATAGGGGAGTTCCTCCCAAGCGATATTCCCCAGAAAAGGAATCTCGAAACTCAAATTATCCGGTAGCCAACATAGCCAGGGGGAGTCTGTCTCATGAAGCTAAGGCGTTTGCTTCCTCAATATATTCTGAACATACCCCAACCAATGTTGAACAAGCCTTAAAATCCAAGAACTGGAGAGGAGCAATGGAAACAGAGATGGAAGCCTTGATAAAAAATGACACATGGGAAAAGAGTACCCTTCCGCCAGGAAAGAAACCCGTAGGATGTCGCTGGGTCTTCACAGTAAAGCATAAGTCTGACGGAACCATTGAAAGGTATAAGGCCCGAGTGGTAGCTAAAGGGTACACTCAAACATATGGAATTGACTACTCAGAAACCTTCTCACCAGTAGCCAAGATTGACACCATAAGGGTTCTCTTCTCAATAGCTGCAAATGAAAATTGGCCACTTCATCAATTTGACGTAAAGAACGCTTTTTTGCATGGGGAGTTAAAAGAAGAAGTATATATGGAAGCTCCTCCCGGTTTTGCGACAGGTTTCAAGGAAGGAGAAGTATGTCGTTTAAAAAAATCTCTCTACGGGCTAAAGCAATCTCCTCGAGCTTGGTTTGGCAGGTTTACACTCGTGATGAAGGGATACGGATTCAGACAGAGCAACTCGGACCATACTCTGTTCCTTAAAAAAAGAGGAAAACTTGTAACGTGTCTAATTATTTATGTTGATGACATGATCATTACAGGTAACGACAAGGAAGAGATGACAAGATTAAAAGAGAACCTGTTCCAGGAATTCGAAATGAAAGACTTGGGAAGACTTAAGTACTTCCTTGGCATTGAAGTACTTAGGTCCAAACAAGGAATCTTTATTTATCAGAAAAAATACATCCTGGACTTACTAGCTGAGACAGGGATGATCGATTGTAAACCTGCGGACACACCAATGGTGGTGAATCATAAACTTCAGATGGAGGAAGGAGCAAAACCAGCTAACAAAGAGAGGTATCAACGACTGGTAGGGAAGTTGATATATCTTTCACACACAAGACCAGACATAGCATATGCAGTAAGTGCTGTTAGTCAGTTCATGCATCAGCCTCAAGTATCACACATGGAAGCAGTATGGAGAATCATAAAATATCTCAAAGGAACTATTAGTCATGGAGTCCTTTTTAAAGCAAACGGACATCTAAAGATTCAAGGGTACACTGACGCAGATTGGGCAGGAGATAAAGGGGACCGAAGATCAACATCAGGATATTTCACCTTAGTAGGAGGAAATTTAGTTACCTGGAAAAGTAAGAAGCAAAAGGTTGTTGCTTTATCTAGTGCAGAAGCTGAGTTTCGAGGGGTAGCACGAGGCTTGACAGAAATACTATGGATACGAAAGCTCCTTACTGAAGTCGGTTTTCCTCCAGCAGAACCAAGCAAAATTATGTGTGATAATAAAGCAGCTATTCAGATCTCAGAAAATCCAGTTCAACACGATCGTACGAAGCATATAGAAGTAGATCGACACTTCATTAAAGAGAAACTTGAAACTGGAATTCTTGAATTACCATTTGTGCGGTCTGAAGATCAACTAGCAGATATCCTAACGAAGGCAGTAAATGAAAGAATATTCAGCAAATGTCTAAGCAAGTTGAGCATTGGTGATCCCACTACTCAACTTGAGGGGGAGTGTTAAAAAGGAAAGGATTGTGAAGGCATTATTCTAGGATCAGATCAATCATCATCTCCCAATCTTAGCCTTGACAATCATCGACAGCCTGTATTCCAGCTCCAATCCTTTAGTGTGTTTCCTTGTTTGAGTCATTGTATATGCATATAAATAGTCCTCTTTGCTCCTTTGTAAAACACACAACAATCAATTATTATCAGTTCAATACAATCTCAATTTTCCTCCATATTTCTCAAGATCTTGTTCATCAACTCTTGAAGAAGAATGGCGTTGTCACAAAAATCTGAGATCTGCAACTCACTGTTAGAATGTGTCGTCATTATAAACTGTCCATCCTTCATGTGTTTCTTATCAGTAAAATCTCGGATCAGATGTAGAAACAGAGAACACAAATTTGACTGTTTCATAGCTTTCAGAAGTTCGAAATCACCTACATACGCAGCCACAGTACACAAAACACCAGTTATGATAACTGGTAGTTTAGCAAACACCTTTCCCTTGTGCACAAAGTACGAGTTCTCTGGTGAAAACTCGTATTTGTCTTGGAGCACCATGTTGAAGCCATATACAATATCAAATGTTCGTATGAAAATATACTCAAGCATTTTGATAAATATGTCAGAAAATCCAACACATTTGGCCACTTCAAGATCATTGATATGTTGTAGCATCTCCTTATAACTGTAACTGTCAGCTCTACTTTTGACTATAATTTGCTCCAGTGCCAACTTTACACTCAACCACCTATCATTTATGTCTTTCACTGACTGCACAAAATCATAATAAAGTGCGGAGGCTCCAAGGCTGATTACATAGTAAGAATAATTAGCCGTTGAATAATCATTTACGTAAGCAAAATATCCTTCGTTGATTTCTAGTAGACCTTTAGTGATTTGGTAGATGCTACCCAAGGAACAGCTTTGTTGTCTTCCTTTGTTAAAAACTAAATCCACTATCTTATGGATACGGTGATCCATGTATGTATAACCTTTACAAGCCTCTATACGGCATTTGAAACACTCTCGGTTCAAATTTGCAATATGAATCATACCATTCCCCACTCTGATCATAGACTCTTGACGCCGCAATATATATTCCTCTTGTATAAAGCGGACACCAAACTTGGTCACTTGTAAATTATTATCTGCAACAAATTGATTTAAAGTGATTTAGAGTAAGTTAAATATATTTAGTTCAAATCATTTTCATGTGACTGACCTTCTGGCTCCACGGTAAATGAAACAATACAATTGATCCTTTGACTTGGAACTACAATTCTTCGAAGATCATCAACTACAGTCCAATAAAAAACCAATTGTGTCTCTGATTCTGCCACCAAGAAGTTTATGTGGACGGGAATTTTTGAATGTTTATCCCCAAGATGAATATGAGCTATTACCGTGTATTTTGCTTCCATATAGACATCAATATGGTGCACAGAAATAACAGCAAATATAGCAACTCCAATCCATGGGCCTTCATGATATAAACCTTCAGAACCTGGCTGCAAAAACCCTGATGGAATTTCACTTCCAGCACCAACTATTTCAAATACAGCTTCAGGTGTCATCCAGTATTTCGTCCGCAACTACATAGATGACATGACAAGATTAAATATTTACTAGTACTTTGATGCTTCATTTTGCAAAATCAACATTACGACCATTATTAGGTAGTAAATACATCTAATTATGAACCATATTATTGGCTAGTGAATACATGTATTGATGAACTGAACAAAAACTAATAAATAATATTGATTATTCTGGGGGTTGTGTGTGTGGAGAGAGGGAGATGGACAGACCTGAAGGTAACTATTTAAAATCTTTTCGGCTAGATAACTTCCACGTTTGTTCACTGCCAGTTTAGGACAGTTCAAACATGATATGATTGGACAACTGTTGAAACTTGATGCATAGAATTTAGACCCATCAACCGCTTTGGCGGAAACATAGTAATTGAATCTACTTCGAGGTCCGTAATCCATATCCTCATCTACTAGTGAAAGTTTTGGTAATGATTGAAGGCTCTTGCAATTGTTCAAACATAGCATTCTTAGTTTTGAAAGGAGACCAATACTTGCAGGCAGCGAAACAAAATCATTTCCAGACAGATCCAAACTTATTAAGTGACATAACAAACCAAGACCATCTGGAACCACAGATAGATTGCAAGAGCTTAGGTCAACTTCTTTTAAACCTGATGATAATGTATCCAAACTGGGGTTCAAAAAGCCTCCTGTTTTGAATGACAGCAGGCATCTATTTACATGCAGGAGTCTTAGTTTCTTTAAACGAGAAATGGAAGACGGAAGCTCTTCAATAAAGGTTCCACTGACATCAAGATTCCTTAGATCACACATTTCCCCCAAATTTTCTGGTAATTTCTTGATTCTAGTTCCATCCAAATACAGATGCTCCAAGCGCTTCATGTTCTTTCCAAACTCAGGAATATATTCAAGTTTTGAGCAGCCAGAAAGAAGAAGTGCCTCAAGAGCTTCCATTTCCATATGACTTCTGCCAAGGCTTTCAAGACATGTACACCTTTTAAGATTCAAGTAGCGGAGTCGTTTGTGGAGAAGAACTGATTCATGTAGACTTGTCAAATTCGTGCAGCTTTCAAGACTTAATTTCTCAAGATTCAATGCTGATGTCAAGTTTGGGATGCAAGTCAAATTATTTGAGAAACTGAAGTTCATAGATCTCAAATTAGACAGATCCTGTTGTAAGCGAGTATAGTTGTGAGTTTTCTACCAAAGTGTTAATCATGATTGGAAAAGTATCAATGGGGTATGCATACAATTACTTACTAGATCTTTCTTCCAAAGTGTTTTAAGTTGGCTAGAACACATTTCAATTTCAAAAATATGTTTTGGCTCAAACATTGAAGGCCAGGATTTTAAAGAACATCCATACCATTCTAGAATTCTTAGATCATTGGAAAGATAATCGAGTCCTTGAGGGAAATGTACATTACTAATTTTGAGAAATTTTAGTTTCGGCATCTTCGAGAAACACATAGGATCAGTGAAGTGATTATTCACTTTACCCTTATATGGCTCCTGGTTAATGACCTCAATAGTGTGCATTCCCTGGAGACAAGTACAACAAAAGAGTTAGTAATATAATTAATTCCCAATGCTGTAAAAGATTAAATGTTCGTGACTTACAAGTACCTGAGAACAGGTCGATGTCAAATTTAAACTTGAAAAATATATAGAAACAAGTACCTGAGAACAGGTCGATGTCAAATTTAAACTTGAAAAATATATAGCATTCTGCTTAAAGTCAATGTATTTTTGGTTAAAGTATAATTCAAATGGTAAAGAGCTGTTAACATGAAGAAAGAAAAATTCAAGTTAGTTTGTTAGGACTATTCCTTAGTACCGAATAAAAGTAAGTCAAGGAGGTTAATAAGTAGTTTGTTTCAGTAGCTTGTTTCATTTGTCTATTTAAATGCCCTGCCTTCAATAAAGATTGAATCCTTCTTGGTATCTTGCATAACTATTAAGGCTATACATACACATAAACCCCAACATTATGGTATTAGGGCAGCCAGCTTCAAGTGTTCACATTCATTCTTGATCAACATGTTGATAATCTAACTTGCAAATCACAGGTTTGAATATAAAACAATTGAGAATCAAAAGAATAATAAACTTGCTTGTATTGAATGAAAAGTGATGATTACAATTGACATACATGAACCCTATATATACTATACTATACGAATAGATGCGATTGTAGAGATGTGTCTCTTCACAAACGGCTGCGACTCTTGAACTTGTGGATGAGATTGATCTTGAAGAGGTGTGTCTCCTTGTGAAAAAACACATCCCTTTGTATCTGTGATGTAGGCGTCGATCAAGAAGGGGTGCGTCCCTGGAGAGGCGTCCCTTGATTAAGTTTGTAGGTTACAAACTTTCATCTTGTCGCTTCCGGTCCTCGCACTTACTAACTAATCTAATTATAACATAAACTAACTATCTACTAATTACAGAACGACCCCTATATTTAGTTTAAACATCAATACTACATTGACTAACAATGCAGTGGGCAATGTTCAACTGCCCATTCCCTTGTTTAAGTTAAGGGCTACGAGTTAGGACCCATGGGGATTCTTGGATGTAGGTTTAGAAAAAATCAAAGAAGATGATGATAAAGTACGACTGATGGAAAACAAGGCTGAATATATTGCAACAACCTTATCAAAAACTTATTATCCGTACTCAGTTCACCACCAACAATGAATTTCATATCGAATTTGACCATTTTGGTTTTCTTGTGAATGACTACTCGATGCAGATTTCTCTCCTTAGATGCAACAACACTAGGGACCTCTATCCACTTTCCTTGCCATCTACTTAGCTTACCGGTCCTTTTACCTTTGTTGCCTTCTCTCAGGATCTCTAGCATCGTCGTTTAGGGCATCCAAGATCTTATTTATAGCATGTCTTGAACAATGTTGGAAAAACCGGGATTAATCGGAGACTAGTTGCTAGTCGGCTGGCCACCGATTAATTTTTAGGTAATAAGTAAATTAATAAGTAGTCCACCCTAATCGTTAGTTGTCCGGAAATAGGCGTTTCCAGCCATCGACGAGATTCTGGCCAAAACCTATAAATTCCAGCCAGATTCAGATAAAAACTAATAAGTTCCGGCCAAATTCCGACCAAAACTTGTAAATTCCAGTGATTATTCCTGTATACTTAAAAACGGGTCCAGGTGGGGATAGAACCTGTCTACTTAAAAATTTACATATAAAAATGTGTGTGTGTAAA
This sequence comes from Helianthus tuberosus, assembly GCA_030545235.1. Lineage (NCBI taxonomy): Eukaryota > Viridiplantae > Streptophyta > Magnoliopsida > Asterales > Asteraceae > Helianthus > Helianthus tuberosus. The sequence goes on from CM060376.1 coordinate 50,054,946, forward strand.
ACTGTAAAATATATATAAAAAAATTACATATAAAAATGTGTGTGTGTAAAAATGTAAAAAATATATTTAAATCTCAATCTGATTAATCTCGATTAATCGCTAGTCAGTAGCGCCCACTGGCCGACTAGCGCCTAGTTATTCTTACAAACATGGTATTAAATATAAAAAAAATATTTTTGTTGGAAAGTTTTCTAAAAACATTTATGATAATCCGTTACCCATCTTCCTTTGATACTGTCCAAAGTAACTTATGGACCTCCCCGGTTTGTAGCTTGGGAGATCATAAATACCATGTTTTATTTCTTGATGATTATATAAACTATCTATGGACATGTCGTCTCACCACAAAATCATATGTCTTCTCTCTATCTTTCCTAACTTTCATGAATACATACATGCACAATTTTAATAAGGGATAAAGTGTTTTTAATGTGACAATGGTACGGAGTACAATAACAAATTGTTCCATTATTTTTGTACCCAAAATGGCATGGTTTTTTGTTTCTCTTGCCATGAAACGTTTCCTAAAAATGGCAAGGTCAGGCATAAAGTTCGGTCCATTAACAATGTCATAGGCACCTTGCTTTGTTGGGATTGAACCCTACCAGAGGAACAGATAATGTAAAGCCAAAACCAGGTCACAACAGAGGATTCACAATAAGCAGCAGTTTACACTTTGCTCTCCCCTTGACAATGGTTATCTATCAGCTGATGAACCTTAAGTACTGCTCAAAAGAACAACTGATGATCCAAATGCTGATATAATTCTAAAGACTGCTGAAGACAAACTCTGTTCGCTCTATCTACTGCTGTCTCTTAAGTGCTGCTGAAGACACAAACACTGCTCATTCAAGGACTGATCACCTTTGAAGAAAGCACTGATGTTGTTGTTAAGCATCAGTGTTTAGGCTACAACAGTGGAACGTGAAGCAGTTGTTTTCTCATGTTTTGTATTTTATTTACAATCAGTTGTTAGACATCAGTGTTTGTATAAGGACAGTAGATACAGGTTGTTAGGCTGTTAGACATCGCTTTCATGGTGACGTCAGCTGAGATACCTCAGTGGTTTGGTTTGCCTATAAATGTAACAGTACCCTGTACTGTTACATTTGATTGACTGAGCGGGTTCTTCTCCTCATGTCTAATCCTTTCATCTTGTGTGCAACCAACCTTGGGGCATCAGGCTGAGGGGGAGTATAGTTTGTAAGCATATCTGTAATCTTTTGCTTTGATTTGTAAATCTTTTGACTCTATGAGAAGCAATCGTTTATCAAACTATTTTCTCCTTTGATTGTGTTTACAAAGTTTGTTTTCATTTCCGCTGCACTTTACATATTTTCATATTCACAAATTGTTCAAAACATACAAACAAACACAATCATGAGTGCCTCCGATCCTAACAATTGGTATCAGAGCCTGGACAGTCAAATTCGATCTAACAATCAATTTGGCATAACAGTTCGGCTCAAAATTCATTGATACTAAGGTTGGTTGTATTTTGTTGAAAAACAGAGTATGGAGTAAATCATGTTCAAAGTGGTTATTCAAAAACTCTGTTTATCAACCAAGATGTCATATGACACACAAATTTCATACAACAAGTGATATCATGCACAAGTCACTCATAGTTTTCAGATCTGTAAACATATCTGATAAATTATGGGATTGTTCTATATTTTTCAAATATTGATTTCAACTGTTGTTTTGATATTTGTGATGTTTTCATTAAATACTAAAGTATGATCCTCAGATTAACAAAACCTATGATTCATAAGACATTAGTGTTTTGATTTTCTATAAAGAGGTAATTATGACTTTAGTTATTTAGATCTTATGTGTAGAAAAACAGGTTGAGATCCTCAAAAGGAACAAATCAACTCTGTCTAAATACACTAAGAAAAACAGGGGTCAACAGAGTCCGTATCATATGTAGTGTGAGATTGGGTGAAAAACCTGTGAAAACATGACCAAGTCTCTCAAAACATTACTGCAAAATGATTTTGGACTAAAAATCACCAAAAACTCAAAAGTGTGTTTATCTCAAAATTTTGAAGTCAAAAGAAAAGAGTATAAACGTAAAACACTTAAGAGTCAAAGTTTGGGGTAATAATGGTCATTAAGCAACGATGTGCATTCATCTGTTCAGGGAAAGGTTTTGATTCCAGTGAATGAACTCCAAAGAGGACTAGACAAATGTTCAAAAACATATCCATGTGTCCTCAGGTTTGCAATCAACTGACAAAGAAAATGGTACCAAACAGTGGTCAAAATGTATTCCAAAAGTTTTCTACCATTGTTGACAAACTACTGACCATTTTTCAAAAACCTGTGAGTGATGTGATTATATTCTCTATTAAAATTTTACCAGATCTTTTTGATACTATTTTTAGAAAATCCTTTAACAATTTTTTTGTGTTCAAAGGATTTTCTCGAATAATTAGGATATATTATTCATTTTTTTTTGAATAATATATTTGAAACCGTTGCTTGTTTTTGTTGGCAATTGGTTTCAGCACCTGTCATGATATAATACCTCTTTTTTATGGTATTAGTGTCCTCATAAATGGGTCAAAAGGAAATGGTACATATGTCATGATCATGCCATACTCAGGTTTGCTCCTAAAATTTTATCAAAGGTTGATTGCAAACTGTGCTTAAAATACTAAGTTACTCATGTGATTAATTGAATATTAAACGAAAAATGAGTTGCCTTAGTAAAAAATTTTCATCATCTGGGGTACTAAACCACTGTCTTTCAAAAATTAACATGTGGTAAAACCTTGAATGATATTTTCAAAACTGTTGCTGAAACACATGTCCTTCAGAATTGTACCATTTACCCTAACCACTGTCTTGTTCCAACGTCTGATCTCTAAACACTGTCCACTGCTGAAAGTTAACCACTGATCCTTCATTTTCTTGAAAAGCACTGATGTTCAAAATCAGTGTCTTATCCACTGATATGCTATCTACTGATAGTAAAAATCACCCACTGCCCAAAATTTTACCGTTGTAACCTCTGATGCTTGATACGTCAGTGGCTCTTAAAACAACTGTTCTTCATACTTCATCCATCTCATCAGTGTTTGACACGTGGTCAGTTTTTAGCCCTCAGATCGTAATAACCGCTACAACATCAGCGATTATTTTTAAATAAAACCCTGCCCTAAACCCCAAACAGGGTTTTACACTGTCGAATTGAATTCCAAAAAATTCTCTTCTCATAACAGTTTTCAACCCTTCTTCTCAAAACCCTCAAAATCATTCTCCGATTCTTCTTCATCAAAATGACGAAGTCAAAAGGAAAATCAAAATCAAAACCTACATCACCACCACCTTCAACTGAGGCCGCTCAAACGGCTGAAGAAACCATCGAAATACCATTCAAACACTCTCATAATTATCTGGGTTTATTCACAAAACCTACTGATAATCACACTTTTGACACCATCATTGATGCATTATCTGCATCAAAGTACAAAACTTTGTTGACAGCAAATGCTCCTATCTATCTTCAAACCCAGAGAGAGTTTTGGAAAAAGGCGTCGCTTGAAAAACAAGACGGAAAAGTCATAGCCATTAACTCCTCGATACAGGGAAAAGAGATCATAATCACACCAAAATCGATATCAGAAGTCTTCATACTCGACGATCAGAACGGTAAAACCTCTTTTGACAAAAACGAGTTAAAAGCTGATTTTCTGAAAAGGGGTTATGCAGAAGAACCAAAGGTAGATACCCTACAAAAGGGTTATTTTACATCTGCACCCAGGTTTTTATTTCACACACTCTTGATGTGTGCTTCAAATAAAACAACATCTTTCAACGAAATACCATTGAAAATTCAAAGCCTGGGTTACGCTATTTTGAATAATGAAAACTATAACTACTCCCAGGAGATTTTCAATGACATGGTGAAAAACGTTGAAAGTAAAGCATTTTTACTTTTTCCAAGATTTTTGAGTTATTATTTTGAACAAAAATTTGAAAAGAAAAATGTAAATTTGCTCAAACAAGGTGTTCATTGTCAAATAAAAAGCATAACAAAAGAAACATTTTCAAGGATGATGGCACCAATAAAAACAAAAGCAGGGGTACCTGAGCAGACTTTAGCGGTTACAACTGCTCCTCAGGTATCAGCTGCTGAGCCCACTGCTCCAGGTGATCATAGCAGCACTCCCACTGCTCTGAAACCCACACCTGCCACCACCAAAAAGACCAAAAGAAAAACATCCAGAAAACCCACCAATCCCAAAACAAAGGCAACTCTGGAAGATGAGATCCCAGAGGAAATGCCTGTGACAACACAAAAGTCACCACAAACCACTGCTGCTACTTCCTCACAGCAGTTGGAAGAAAGATCTCAACCCATAACCGAAACTCCTCCTGCATCCTCACAAAAGGATCAGGTTGTAAGCACAGGGACACCACAATATGAAGCTCTGAATCCACTCGGATCCATCTTCCTCAGTCCTGATCCCAAGGACATGTCTCTTTCAACCCCCATCCCCTCACCAATAATAATGCCACAATCCATGCTACCTCTGTTGCATGCAGCTGCTATTGCACAGACACAAACCAGTTCCTCTCTATCACCTATCACTGAGAGTATACATCTACAAGTGACTGGGTCTGATGCTATTACTACTGCTATCCCAGCAACAGTTGAGGAGGTTACACTGCAGGAGTTACAAGTAACTCTTGTCAGTAGTTCAAGTGGAGCAGCAACTACAAATGTTGGACCAACAGGTCTACATTTGGACAGTTGTTTCATTAGTCAGACTCCCTTGAAGGCAATTTCTTCCATAGCACCTCTGGAAATCACTAGTGAGGCTATTTTGTCCACTAGTAACATTAAAGATTTATCAAGTGCTGAAGAGAGAAGTCCCTAGTACCAAGAACAAGGGGCATCAATGGGTGATTTTTGGGACTCTGTTCCTAAGTCACACGTTGATATAACCACCACAGGTGGGGATTCAGATGATCCCAGTAAAATGGGTGATGATTCAAGATATCAGGAATTGACGGGCAGAGTGGAAAAACTTGAAGAATCAGTTTCTGAAATAAAAGAGATGGTGCAAGAGATTTTAAAAGCTCAGAAAGCACAATCCTTTGCTGTTCCTGCTCAAGCACCTGCTCCACAACAAGCACCTGCTGCAAATGAGCTTTGGAATATTTTCCAACCCATGCTGGAAAAACAGCAACAAATGGCTGATCAAAAGCATGCTGTTCAAGTACAACTGCTGTCCAACATGATGGAATCAAGGTTCAAGGATACTCAAGCAGATATCAAGGCTATTAAGGCCAGTATCCAAACTGCCACTGGCAAGGCTCCTTCAACTTTACTATTCTTTAATGACCCCCTTGCAGATAATGCCAAAAAGGGGGAGATAATGAAGCAAATGAAGAAAAAGGGAATTGAACATGGCCTTCATATTGAACCTGAAAAAGAAAAAGAAAAGGAAAAACAGGTCTCAAAACCTGTTAGCCAAACAGCTGATACAACAGTAGTTACAAAAACTGCTGTCAGTAGCCAAACAGCTGCCATCTCATCAACACACACCACTCTACCACACACCACTACAACTACTGCTCCACCATCATCATCTACAATCATACCACCACCACTGCCTCCTGTCATAAATCAGAAGACAACAGATGTTACAACATCTGTTGTAATGACGACAGTGATTGAAACACCAGTTGTTTCAACCACTGTCAGTCAATCACTGCCACAAACCACTGCTATCCAATCTACCACCACTGATCCACCCAAAACATCATCTGCCCCTTCTTCATTAAAAAGGAGAAGGAATCTCATATCAGATGTTGATTCACCACCACCATCACCATCATCCAAAACCACCTCACCACATCCATCCCCTGCTCAAAAGCAGAAGACAACTGCTGACATATCAGCAGTTGTAATGACAACAGATGTTGAGACACCAGTTGTTTCAACAGCTGTTAGTCAGGCATCCACCACTACTCTCATCCTTTCTACATCACAACCAAAGCTCTTCAACAGAATAAGAAAGCCAATCTCTGTCGATGAGGGTACACATGATCCTAATGCTGCAAAATATCCACTGGAACTTGAAGCTATCAAAAATGAGATGAGGCAATTCTATACAGAAGAAGATCCTTCAAAAAGGAGATTCTCCTCACTCATAGGCTACATGTCACCAGAGGATATGGATGATTACCTCAAACTTAAGACAAGACAGGCTAAAGCAAGAGCTAAATTTGAAAGTGAACGTGAACGTCTAAGCGAAGAAGGCATTGCTCAAAGACTGGATTTCTTTCTTGAAAAGGTAAAGCAGATGGAAGATTTCGCACAGGAACTAATCAAAGAAAAGGCTGAACAACGCAAAGAGCTTAGAAAACAATATCTTGCCTACATTATGAAAGAAAAATTCTATCCTGCTGAAGAAAAACAGTTTGAAGAATGGCCAATAATCGCTCTAAAGCATGAGGCTGAGAGGATTGACAAAATTAAGAAAGATCCTACAAAGAAGAAGAATGCTCCAAACTGGAACAAATTCAAAAAGCTCATTGCTGACTTCACTACTGAGTATAAAAGAAAGAAAAAGGAGCTAGTGGATGCAAAAATGGATACTGCTGAAGCCATATCAAAATGGTCAAGACAGGAGACTGATGAAGCCTACAAAAGGCTGAAGAAAAGAAAGATAACTGTTTCAGGCACTTCTAAGAAGAAAGAACAAATGATGAAGCTTGAACAGAAGATGGGAAACCTCGACACACTGTTCCGGTCTACTTTTGTAACAAATCAAGACAAAGGAGAACAGTTGACTGAAGAAGAGGTAATAGAAAAAGAAGCAGAGTACTTCAAAGATACCATCACGAAAATGGGTCTGAAAGAAGAAACTTCAACAAAGCTTCAAAGCCTTTTTAATGCATTAAACAAAACTGCATCTCCAAACACTGCTAAAGACAAGACAGAAGCTGAAAAACAAGAACTCATTGAACAAGAAACTGCAGAAGATATAGCTGCAGTTGACAAAGTCTTTGAAGAAGCTTTCAAAAGAATGTCTGAAAGTCTGCAGTTGTTTTCAAGGCCATTATCCCTCAACTCATCTACAAATAAGTCTCTTCCAAGAAACCCACTTGGCTTAAAAATACTAAAGTGGATGTCTGATCAAAAGACTCACGTATTGACCTTGGTCAGAGCCAATGGCGATGTGAAGCACATATCAAGGAAAGAAGCACTAGGCCTTAGTGTTCAAGATTTGCAGGATCTCCTTGGGCTTTCACTGTGTAGGGATGAGGATGACCAGAGTGCAAAGGAATTTGAAGCTGAATTCAAAGAACAAGCTAAGGCACTCTTGATGAGTAATAAAGGTCCTGAATAATGAAAGGTTTTGGCATTATCTGTTCCAGGGGGAGATTGTTGGGATTGAACCCTACCAGAGGAACATATAATGTAAAGCCAAAACCAGGTCACAACAGAGGATTCACAATAAGCAGCAGTTTACACTTTGCTCTCCCCTTGACAGTGGTTATCTATCAGCTGATGAACCTTAAGTACTGCTCAAAAGAACAACTGATGATCCAAATGCTAATATAATTCTAAAGACTGCTGAAGACAAACTATGTTCGCTCTATCTACTGCTGTCTCTTAAGTGCTGCTGAAGACACAAACACTGCTCATTCAAGGACTGATCACCTTTGAAGAAAGCACTGATGTTGTTGTTAAGCATCAGTGTTTAGGCTACAACAGTGGAACGTGAAGCAGTTGTTTTCTCATGTTTTGTATTTTATTTACAATCAGTTGTTAGACATCAGTGTTTGTATAAGGACAGTAGATACAGGTTGTTAGGCTGTTAGACATCGCTTTCATGGTGACGTCAGCTGAGATACCTCAGTGGTTTGGTTTGCCTATAAATGTAACAGTACCCTGTACTGTTACATTTGATTGACTGAGCGGGTTCTTCTCCTCATGTCTAATCCTTTCATCTTGTGTGCAACCAACCTTGGGGCATCAGGCTGAGGGGGAGTATAGTTTGTAAGCATATCTGTAATCTTTTGCTTTGATTTGTAAATCTTTTGACTCTATGAGAAGCAATCGTTTATCAAACTATTTTCTCCTTTGATTGTGTTTACAAAGTTTGTTTTCATTTCCGCTGCACTTTACATATTTTCATATTCACAAATTGTTCAAAACATACAAACAAACACAATCATGAGTGCCTCCGATCCTAACATGCTTACACATGTTTCTCTCCCCCAACCCACCTTTTGGCACCATGCACTTCAAATGGACACCTACATTCTTAATATCATTCCTTCTAAAACCAAAAACAACAACACACCCACCTTTCTCCTATACAATAAACATCCCTACTATACTGACCTACTCACTTTCGGGGGTCTTTGTTATCCATTAATATCTTTTACATCCATAAACAAACTAGAAAGCCGATCCTCACCTTGTCACATCCCCTTTAACAAAAACAACTTTCCTTTTACTATCCCCCTCCACTCCCCCTCCTATGACTTCCTACACTCCAACATATCTCTTATTGTCTACCCCACCCTTTGGGAATCCATATCAACTCACCCTACTCGATCTGCATATTCACCTCAACAATCACCATCTACTGGCCTAATACTAACCCACCCATCGCCAGCTAGCCCCCCCACCCCTGCCAACCGGTAGCCTAGCCATTTCCCTTTCTCATCCCCAGCCGTCCAGTCACCACCAACCTATTCCGACATTCAACAAAAAACATACCCACATCTTCCACCCAACAAACCTATCAAACCACCTCTACAGTTTCACCACCCTACTCCAAACTTACTCAAGATGATCTAAACAATTGTCTGATTCTCAACTCGACCCCTCCCACACTCCAACACTAAATTCCGCCACTCCACCTCTACTCCACCACCACCACCACGACCATTGGTTCATACCATGATCACCTGCCGTATCGCCGGTATATTCAAACCTAAACATGTCCTCAATCTCTACATCACCGCTCCTCGAACCCATACCCCTAAAGCCGACTGAAGCTCTAACCAAAGCCATTTGGAACCATATCATGACATATGAGTTAATGTTCTACAAAAAAAATTATACTTAATTAGGAGTTAGTGAATTGTCGTCGGGACATGAATATTATACGTTGTATGTGGATTTTTAACCACAAACCAAATCTAATGGCTCACTTGAGCACTACATGGCACGTTTGTTTTATGATGGCAAGTATCATCAGGTTGGAATGGATTGTCATGAAACTTTCAGGCCCGTGATCAAACCAACCACTATTCAAACGGTTTGCTTTATTCAATCAGTGGATATCAATCAATTACATGTCGAAAACATGTTCTTACAAGTGAATCTATCAGAAACGATTTACATAAACCAACCATTGGGTTTTGGAAGTCTTCTTACTCTCATTAAATATGTAGTAGACTGAAGAAGTCTCTCAAGGGTTTGAAACATGCATTGAGGACATGGTATCAACGTGCTTTACTAACTATGTCCACATGTCGGGGTTTCAATATAGTTCTAGTGATCACTCATTATTCATATATCAATAAAAGTATTCCCTTGATATTCCGAACTGGGCAAATATGGAAACTTGTAATCCTATCCATACATCAAGCAACATGTCGACATAGCCGGGGATCTTATAATGATCCAATGACTCACTAAAGCCTGGCAGGAGAACTTCAGTACTTGGCCTTCACTCGTCCCGACATCTCATATGAGGTTCAACAGATATGCATGCATCTAAAGCGGATTCTTTGAAATGTGAAAGGCACCTTAGCAATGGGTCTTTACATGAGACACAATCCCATTTCCACCTTTCTCTCGTATACAGATGCATATTGGGCATGTTGCCCCGACACTTGGCAATACACTTCTGGATATTGGATCTTCCTAGGTGATAATTTACTCGAGAGCACTATCCCTCGTTCGAGTGCTGAAGCCAAATACTAGGGGCCATAGACGCGGTTGCGGAATTGTGTTGGCTCCGAAACCACCTACTTGAAATGGATCTACCTCTGAATAACGCCTCCATCGTCTACTATGAGAACGTGAGTGTGATTTACAAATCAGACAATCCATTACAGCATCAACGAACAAAGCATATCGAGATTGATATCCATTTCGTTCACGAAAAAGTTCAAACTGGCCAATTCCATGTGTTACATGCTCCTTCATTATATCAACTGGTGGATATATTAACAAAAAGCTTACCTCGGGTTCCATTCAATGATTTTAGCTCCAGTCTAAGCATTCGTAACCCTTCCATAGATTGAGGGAGTGTATTAGACTAGACTATTCACATAATAGCATTCATATATATATATATATATATATATAGACCAGGGTAGTAAACTGTTAATATTGTATCTATAATTATATTTTTATCAATGAGAAGGGATTCAAGTTTGAAACCAAATTAATTCTATTAATGTAGATATGAAACTGCAATTACATTTGAAGTTTGGTAGAACAAAAACAAGTTGAGCTACAGTTTTGTTGTTTTCAAGCACAATTGGCTTACATCTTCACTAAGGCTCTAACAAATACACAAATTTACTATTTACAATGGACGTTTGGAGTCAAAACCTTTTTGAATTGAAGTGAGGTGTTAAAGCATAATTCAAAATGTAGAGAGCCATTAGTATGAAGCAAGAAGAAGTCAAGTCAGTTTGTTATAACTAGAAGTTAGTTGTAACACCCCGAAAACGGGTTTGGTGATCAAACCCCGTTAATACTAATACACGGGTAAAATACCGTTAGTGGTAAAAGTAACCCGGTAAATATTAGGATTTAAATAAATAATCCTAATATTAAATAAAAGCTGAACGAGAGCTTTTAAGAAAATAAAATGGATAAAAGACGCGATTTAACGAGACTTAAAGTAAAACGGGTTATGACTTCCCGAACCCATTAAATTAACTAGGAATAATTAACCTAGTTAGTAATATGTGACTAAGTTATAAATAATGAATTATAGTTTCATTTGATCAAAATAAAACACGAGGGACTAAAAAGGGACAATTGTGAAAGTTGTATGACTAAAACAAAAATAAACCACACCAAACACACACTTAGTGTGTGTCTGGTCGATGTCAAACATAGGGGGCGAACCAGGTTTCTCCATCAAACCCTAATTCTCACAAAATTCACAAATTGAAGCCTCTAATCTGCTCTAAATCAAGTTTCAAACATGAATTAGTGATCACCTCGTTGCAGGGATCAAAAGGTATGCAAAATTGTGGTATTTTGTTGCATCATGAATTCTAGGTTAAATGTGAAAAACGAAAATTCAGCTTGATTACTTGATGCATGGATGAAATTAAAAGTAATATGATGTTAAGGGATAAAACCCTAGATGATTTCTTGTTGAAATTTAGTGTGATGATTCTAGAGATTTTAATCACCATTGTAGATGATTATTGAGTTTGTAGAGACTAGATAAACACTAGGATTGTGAATACTATTCTAGTGAAAACTGAATTCATGTGTTAAATTCGGTATTATTGATGTTGAAATTTAGTGCATATCGCCTAATCGAAGTAAATGTAGATGAAAATAACATATCAAGTACTTCGTAATGATTATGTAAAATCTGACCCGCTAGGTGTTTGTTGAAACGCCTAAGTGAGGATTAAAATATTAATAATCGGACAAAAACGCAGATTTGCGATATCATAATGAATCATGATAAATGGTTGTAAAAAGGGTTCTAAATTGGTTATGAATGGAACTCTTTAGGTAAAGAATCCGGACCGTCAAGCGGACAAGCCGGAGGTGGTACGCGGTTGAAGGGTGTGCTCTAAAGGTACGCGACTTGTCGTCTCGTTACATTTATTTAGACAAGTTTAGTTAAAATATGTTTAAGGTTGATATAGTGAGAATGGTTGAGTGGTATGTCAATGAGGTGATGGAATTCACTCGACAACCAAATGAGTCAAATTAATGGTTAAAATAATAGTGATCAAAATAAAGACACTAATTAGTAAAAGTTATAACGGGTCGGACATTCTAAGAAAGTGTCTTTTAAGTAGTAGAAAACTCACGGTGCGAACCGGAATTGGTTCAAGGGGTATGAGGGTATTAATATACTATCATACGTTGATAAATGGTCATGTCGATTAAACGGGTCAATGGCGTGTTAACACCATTTGACAACAATAACTAACGACTACTTGTTGAGTTTTGTGATTTCAGGAAATAACATATGTTGAGTTGAGTTATTTAGAAAATCTAAAGCGAGAGGTATGTAAACGGGTCAATGCTATGACCCGAGCCAGGTACATATAGTTAGATTTGTAGTTAAAAGTAGTATTTGGTCAATTAATTAGTGGAAGTCCTTTGACATAAAATGAGGGACTAAAAATTTGACCAAAAAGTCCTTGCTGGGTAAATCGGTCAAACGACCCTTATGGGTGGTTTGGAAACTTGCATTACGATTAGGAGATATAAGTAGATGCCTTGAATGTAGAATTATGAGGTGTGAAAGGAAAAAGAACAAGATTTAGACTAAAGTGCTTAATACTCTCTAAATGGGTCAAAATGGTTTTATGTGCATACATAATTCATAAGAAAGTATGAACCCAAGCTAAGGTTTGTGTGTTAAATACATTAGTATACGTATTTTGATTGTTTAAGAATCGAGTTAGTGGTTTTAAACACAAACGGGTCAAAATGTTAATTTTGAACAATAACCGAATACTTAGAAATCTATAATTTTATTAGTTTGAATGTCGGATTTTAACTCCATGTGATGGAGAATTAAATTACGAATGCGTAGGAAAAAGAATCGGGTAAAACGGATCAATAACGAATGAGTTATGTCCGTTTTCGTGAAACTTGGGTTGGCTGGGAATTATGCAGCAGCAAATAAGTAACTTGCTGTCAAAAGGGGGCTAGGTGGGGCGTCTAGCCCCCCCTGAATCCCAAAATTGTTTAATTTGTTTGTTTGACCCATATAAACTTGTTATTTAACTATCAAAACTAACTTTTAAGTTGGTTTTGATCATAGGTGATCGCCAAGAGTGCCCGGATGAAGATCAAGCGACGAGCAAGAACCGAACACACGTTAAATGAAGCTTCCGTGTCAAATCTTGATTTGTTTAGTTATAAATGAATTATGTAAACACTTATAAATATGTTTTTTTTTAAATGTTTTAAACATGTGGGAATGTTAGTATGACAAGTTTTTGTAAAGTCATATTTTAGCATTAAAATGTGTATTTTATTAATAAAATCTTGATTTATCAGACAGGCGTAACAAGTTGGTAATCAGAGCTCAAGGTTAAAAAGAATAAAGTGTTCGGTTCGAGGCTTGATCGCAAATCCGGTAAGTACATGTATGTTAATAGTTTAGCATGCTAAAGTGTTGAGAACAACACATTTGGTTATCGTGTAATACACGTTACACCAATAAAAATTGATATAGAGTAGATATAGTCAACGAAATTACACGCGTTGATGCGTATAGTAGAAAAGCCTTGTATTATAATACGGGTGATTATTGAACTTGATGTTACTAATTCTTGTAAATGTTTTAATTGAAGGACACTCGCATCTGAAAATAGCGAGAGTTTAACAAATTGCGGATATGACGGTGGAACGGTCCGAGGTATGACAAGCAGAGCATACTCATCAAGGACCTAAATCGCGTGACGATCGCGAACAGAGTTAACGACATAAAAAGCCCGTTAGGGCAAGCCTTTACAGGTGCGCATTTTAAATTATTACGTGAATAGTAATATGCAACAAATACGTAGAGATTGAAAGTTGCATATGTAGATTAAAAACTTGGAAAAACCCGAATAGAAAATCTATCCGGGATATTGTTTCCAAGAGAAACAAATAGAGGCATTACTTACATGGGGCGTAATGTGAAAGTTATAAAAAAGTCATGTATACCAGGTATTGATCGCTTACTCTGGCCAAGTAAGTGGTGAGCACGTGGTACCATGAACTTTTTATGATGGACATGCTTACATCCAATGTAGTAAGGACGGGGTGAGTGGGACAAATTAAAAAGTACCCAAATGAATTAGATAAGCAAAATATTTGATAATAATGTAAACGCACAGCCGAGTGACGGAAGCGTATTATATTAGGATAATGAACCCGAGTGAAGGGACAAAGAAACATGTAAAACGATTAAAGTACGCACTGGGAGGGGGTGTACTTACACTCGAACCCGGAGAATGCAAACATGTAAAACGATTAAAGTACGCACCGGGAGGGGGTGTACTTACACTCGAACCCGGAGAATGTAAACATGTAAAATGATTAAAGTACGCACTGGGATGGGGTGTACTTACACTCGAACCTGGAGAATGCAAACACGTAAAACGATTAAAGTACGCACTGGGAGGGGGTGTACTTACACTCGAACCCCGAGAATGCAAACATGTAAAATGATTAAGATATGCATTGGGAAGGAGTGTACTTACACTCGAACCCGGAAGATACAAATATGCCTCTTAACGGGCCGTTTTTGTAAAACGTCAAACTTGAGGACAAAGTCGGAATATAAAAATGAAGCGAGGTCTTAATGCATACCGGGAGGGTTGCGATAAATAACGACTTCTGTTAAACACCCGGTTGATGGGTAAGAATTAAACACATGTGTAGACCGAGAAACGGGAACTCGGATGGAAAGTTAAAAGACTCGGGTTTTGAGTCATAACTAAAAGACGACAAGACAATGTAAATAGAAATTTTGAATAAATTATGTTCAACTATTTTAAAGTTGAACGGATCGAATATAATAGCATGCCGGAAGGCATGAGTTAATGCAATCGGGATAATGGTAGCGTTAAAAGCAAAAGAATAATGAGCCCGGTAATGGGACATAATCAAATACGAATGTATGTAAAGTAGATGATGGTGAGCATAAGATAAACCGACGCATAAATGACGTGAGAAGTCATAAAGTCGGAAAATTTGTCCGAAAGGAAACGAATGTAGCCTTAGACTACGGTCAAGGTCAAAGAAAATACCAAGGCGAAAATAAATGATTTTAAACAAAAACAGGATGCCTTGACACCAAACATGTATTTTAAGAATGACATGAGTAAGGAATGATTTACGGGATCAACCTAGCCTTTGGGGTTATAAACAATGGAAAGGTCTACGAGACTAAAACGACTCACGGGTCATGACTAGAAAGAAATAGATTATAAGGACCTCGCCTTAAAGAGGTGAGGGTCTAATAAAATAACCCATAGGCCAAGTGATAAAACCTACGGGTTAATTAGACAAGGCAAAGGAATAAATTGAAAATCCTCGCATAAAATAAAGACTGTAAAAGAATAAATTTTAGACTGTCAATATCCCGGTATGGATAATTGACAAAAGTCAAAGAGAAGACGCTAAACTAAAACTTCGGTTTTGGTAAGAAATAACGTTTTTACAAATATGAATTCTGATAGACGTATAAATAGTAAACATGAAAGATATAAGTCTTGACACTGACAGGTGCAAGACGATATATTCGAAAGGTGATATATTCGATAATGAAAAGTCGACATAAACTTAAACAAGACGTGATGTGATATGATCATGGTCACAAAAAGTGATACATAATATAACCATGTCGTAACGTGAGTTACGAGATATGAAATCAGAAAACACACAAAAGGCCGGGTTGGCAATAAGATATACCCGAATGACGGGGTATAAAGTGACAGCGACTAATCAGTCTAGCCGGTAAAACCTTTCAAGGTCAGAATAGTGTTACGACTTATACAAAGCGCTTGTCGATATAAAATTAGCTTGAAGTAAACTTGCTAAAAAAAATATAACCGAGTGATCGGATGTCAACTCGGTCAAATAAGTGACCGGAAAAAGAAACGCAAGATGAAGGTATTGGCCTACGAGGCCATACACGTAAAAGGCGCATACGCCTTAAAACAAAAAACACATTACCATACTTTTGGTAAGATTATTATATGCGATTAGTGCTCCAGTGATCACCGAAACTAAGGTTCAGATGATCTAAACTAATAAAGTACGTGAGAAAGGTTTCGGGGACGAAACCTCTTTAAGGGGGGTAGACTTGTAACACCCCGAAAACGGGTTTGGTGATCAAACCCCGTTAATACTAATACACGGGTAAAATACCGTTAGTGGTAAAAGTAACCCGGTAAATATTAGGATTTAAATAAATAATCCTAATATTAAATAAAAGCTGAACGAGAGCTTTTAAGAAAATAAAATGGATAAAAGACGCGATTTAACGAGACTTAAAGTAAAACGGGTTATGACTTCCCGAACCCATTAAATTAACTAGGAATAATTAACCTAGTTAGTAATATGTGACTAAGTTATAAATAATGAATTATAGTTTCATTTGATCAAAATAAAACACGAGGGACTAAAAAGGGACAATTGTGAAAGTTGTATGACTAAAACAAAATAAACCACACCAAACACACACTTAGTGAGTGTCTGGTCGATGTCAAACATAGGGGGCGAACCAGGTTTCTCCATCAAACCCTAATTCTCACAAAATTCATAAATTGAAGCCTCTAATCTGCTCTAAATCAAGTTTCAAACATGAATTAGTGAACACCTCGTTGCAGGGATCAAAAGGTATGCAAAATTGTGGTATTTTGTTGCATCATGAATTCTAGGTTAAATGTGAAAAACGAAAATTCAGCTTGATTACTTGATGCATGGATGAAATTAGAAGTAATATGATGTTTAGGGATAAAACCCTAGATGAATTCTTGTTGAAATTTAGTGTGATGATTCTAGAGATTTTAATCACCATTGTAGATGATTATTGAGTTTGTAGAGACTAGATAAACACTAGGATTGTGAATACTATTCTAGTGAAAACTGAATTCATGTGTTAAATTCGGTATTATTGATGTTGAAATTTAGTGCATATCGCCTAATCGAAGTAAATGTAGATGAAAATAACATATCAAGTACTTCGTAATGATTATGTAAAATCTGACCCGCTAGGTGTTTGTTGAAACGCCTAAGTGAGGATTAAAATATTAATAATCGGACAAAAACGCAGATTTGCGATATCATAATGAATCATGATAAATGGTTGTAAAAAGGGTTCTAAATTGGTTATGAATGGAACTCTTTAGGTAAAGAATCCGGACCGTCAAGCGGACAAGCCGGAGGTGGTACGCGGTTGAAGGGTGTGCTCTAAAGGTACGCGACTTGTCGTCTCGTTACATTTATTTAGACAAGTTTAGTTAAAATATGTTTAAGGTTGATATAGTGAGAATGGTTGAGTGGTATGTCAATGAGGTGATGGAATTCACTCGACAACCAAATGAGTCAAATTAATGGTTAAAATAATAGTGATCAAAATAAAGACACTAATTAGTAAAAGTTATAACGGGTCGGACATTCTAAGAAAGTGTCTTTTAAGTAGTAGAAAACTCACGGTGCGAACCGGAATTGGTTAAAGGGGTATGAGGGTATTAATATACTATCATACGTTGATAAATGGTCATGTCGATTAAACGGGTCAATGGCGTGTTAACACCATTTGACAACAATAACTAACGACTACTTGTTGAGTTTTGTGATTTCAGGAAATAACATATGTTGAGTTGAGTTATTTAGAAAATCTAAAGCGAGAGGTATGTAAACGGGTCAATGCTATGACCCGAGCCAGGTACATATAGTTAGATTTGTAGTTAAAAGTAGTATTTGGTCAATTAATTAGTGGAAGTCCTTTGATGTAAAATGAGGGACTAAAAATTTGACCAAAAAGTCCTTGCTGGGTAAATCGGTCAAACGACCCTTATGGGTTGTTTGGAAACTTGCATTATGATTAGGAGATATAAGTAGATGCCTTGAATGTAGAATTATGAGGTGTGAAAGGAAAAAGAACAAGATTTAGACTAAAGTGCTTAATACTCTCTAAATGGGTCAAAATGGTTTTATGTGCATACATAATTCATAAGAAAGTATGAACCCAAGCTAAGGTTTGTGTGTTAAATACATTAGTATACGTATTTTGATTGTTTAAGAATCGAGTTAGTGGTTTTAAACACAAACGGGTCAAAATGTTAATTTTGAACAATAACCGAATACTTAGAAATCTATAATTTTATTAGTTTGAATGTCGGATTTTAACTCCATGTGATGGAGAATTAAATTACGAACTCGTAGGAAAAAGAATCGGGTAAAGCGGATCAATAACGAATGAGTTATGTCCGTTTTCGTGAAACTTGGGTTGGCTGGGAATTATGCAGCAGCAAATAAATAACTTGCTGTAAAAAAGGGGCTAGGTGGAGCGTCTAGCCCCTAGGTGGGGCGTCTAGCCCCCCCGAATCCCAAAATTGTTTAATTTGTTTGTTTGACCCATATAAACTTGTTATTTAACTATCAAAACTAACTTTTAAGTTGGTTTTGATCATAGGTGATCGCCAAGAGTGCCCGGATGAAGATCAAGCGACGAGCAAGAACCGAACACACGTTAAATGAAGCTTCCGTGTCAAATCTTGATTTGTTTAGTTATAAATGAATTATGTAAACACTTATAAATATGTTTTTTTTGAAATGTTGTAAACATGTGGGAATGTTAGTATGACAAGTTTTTGTAAAGTCACATTTTAGCATTAAAATGTGTATTTTATTAATAAAATCTTGATTTATAAGACGGGCGTAACATTAGTACTGTTGAAAATAATATAAGTTCATTCATATACTTGTTTGCTATATTTATGAGCTGGGCCTCATCAGTTGTGATACGTTTATACATATTGGGCCAGTCTTGGGCTTATTATTGTTATAACTGAGCTGGGCTTATTATTGTTATAACTATGCTCGTTATTGTTATAACTGATTGTGTGCCTAAGTTGTAAACATATGACAAGTGTGAGGGTTGGATGTGTAACATTTCAGGGGGTCCGATTAGTGCTGCTTATTCTTGTGGGGCAAAGTGTAACTTTATAGTTACAGGATATAAAAGGGCTTCTATTGCAGCTAGGGTTTCAGTTGTTCACTTGTTACGCACCAGTCCCTCTCATTCTCTTTGGATTATTCTTCCGTTCTGTTGAAGATCTGTTGATGATCTTGTTCATTTGTTACATCTGTATCATTGTTGATCCTGTGGATCATCATATTTTGGTTGTATCGTTCTGATTAATCAACTGATTATCATCAGTTGATTATATCTCATTGTATTGTTATTACAGATCTTACAATTTGTAAGATCTTGGGAGGTTGGGTGTTTTTAGGGTTGATTAAACATAATAAAAGTTTTACGTCACTGTTTTGCCGCTACATCTGTGTGTTGTTGTTTGTTTACATCTGTTTAGTGTCATTTTGTACAATTTTACATGGTATCAGAGTGAAAACGCTCCTGGTCTGTGTTATTTCCGCTGTTATATTCTGATTTCTTGTTGATTTGTGATTTAGGGTTGCTTCTGGTGGTTAAGGGTTTGTAGATCATCTTGATCTTTGGAAGTGTGTTGTTCCGATCTTGTGCGGCGGAAACCCTAGTTAGGGTTTTGTGGTTCTGTTGGTAGATTCCTCATCTTCTGGTGGTTTCTACACTCTGTGTTGGTCTTTGAAACCCTAGAAGATTTCAAGGCAAACTAACCAGGTGTGTTTTGTTCTGTGACTTGATAAGATCTTGTAGTTCTTGAAAACTACAGTTCTGATCTCTTTTGGAGTAATACGCACCCTCTGTAAGATCTTTCCTCTCTATCTCTGTTCTATTTCTTGTTGTTGTTTTTAGTTGATGTTGGGTTGTGAGGACCGGTCTTGTTGATTGATTATTATAGTTGATACCGGGGTAGTGAGGACTGGTTTACTTGATTACTTGATTCTTTTCTGTCTATTCTGTGTTACTTGTTGTTTTTTTTGTGTTTGTTATTTGGTCTTCTTGTCATTGTATCGTGTATTAGGTCTGTTGTGTATAGTTGTGGCTCTTGAGTAAAGGCTTCTCCAGGCACCATAGAGTGACGAACCTGGAATCTGGTCCCTGACTCAGCTTCGCCCTAGGTTGAGTTGTTTTCTTATTGTGTCATACATCTTTTGTTATCTGTTGATAACTTCTGTTGATCTGTTATTTGGTTATTGTCTTTCCTGTGTGTTGTTATCATGGGTGATGGTGAAGGCACTTCATGCACAGACTTTGATTAGTAAAAAATAAATATGAGTTTATAAATAAATATGAGTTTATAAATGATAAAGTAGAAAAATCTAAGGATGATGATGTTTTAGCTAATAAGTGGGATAGATGTAACTTTGTCGTGTTAACATGGTTGTTAAACTCTATTTCTGAAGAACTTTTTCTTGGTCAAGTTTTTTCTAAGTTAGCTTCTGAAGTTTGGACTGATCTTAAAGAGTCATTTTATAAGGTTGATGGTTCTGTTGTCTATGACTTGTATAAAAAAATTAATAGTATTTCTTAAAACGGCAGTACTGTTGCTGAGTATTATAACACGTTGACAACAATGTGGAAACAGTTTGACGCTATGCTTCATCTGCCTTCCTGTTCTTGTCAAGTTGCTAAGGATTATAATGACTTTTCAACATTAATAAAACTAATGCAGTTTCTCATGGGGCTTGATGATGTTTATCAGCCTGTGAGAACTAATCTGTTGACAGGAGAACCATTTCCCTCTGTTATGGTGGCTTTTTCTATTGTTTCTAGAGAAGAGTCACATAGGTTGTCTAGTAGTGGGTCTAAAACACAGAATGTGTCTTTTGTGTCCAAGTCTAATCAAGGTTTTGAGTCTAAAATAAGGTTAACTAGAGGACCTAATCCTAATTTGAAATGTACCCACTGCAATATGCTAGGTCATACTATAGATAGATGTTTTGAGATTGTGGGGTATCTTCCTGGGTTTAAAAAGAGAACTAGTAATCCACCAAGTAAAAGTAATGTTGGTAATAAGTCAAATGTGTCTGTTGGATCTTCTGCTAGTGCTAGTATGTCTACTTCTAGTATGTCATTTACTTCTGAGCAGATAGCTAAGTTGTTAAATTTTGTTGGTGAAAAAAGTGTGGTGGATACTCAGAACACTAATATGGGAGGTGAGTTTATTAATGTTAGCAGTTTTGTTAGTTGTTCTATTTCTGTGGTGTTTGGTAATCATTTTAATTGGATAATAGATTCTGGAGCTAGTCAACATATGATAAACAGTGATAAAGCTATGTTTGATACTATTGATGTGTCTGAGTTTGATCTTAAGGTTGGTCATTGTGACACCCCAGGAAAACCAGGAAACCACGCAACTTAACTAGCTTCCTCAGTAACCACGTGCTAAATTTCGGGACGAAATTTTCTTAACAGGGGGAGAATGTGACAACCCTCATAATTACATGTATCCGTACGATTAATTAATATTAAATTGTGCTTATTGATTGTACAGAAAATTGACTAAATGGTCCTGAATGTTTTCCTATGTGTTAGGAATTAAAAGTGTTATAAAAAGCTACATAAAAGACACTATACGGAATAACTTAGCACTTTAACGAACCGGTATCTAACCGAACAGCCGGACATTACCCGGGACACCAAAATATTGCAAGAAACATTGTTTAATTATTTCTTGGCTAGTTATGATCCCCGAACACCATAACACCCACTAGATATCTACAAACTAAAACATGTAACCTTATACTTGGATTTGAACTATTACTTACCTACTTACCATCAAAAGTTTCACTTAACCCCCCCCCCCATATTATATACGGTTGCCAAGGGGGTGACCCCACCAAATATTTGCCAATCCCACAAGATCTCATTTGATTTAATTTGGATATTACTTGGATTCTATATGATTTTGTAGAGATCTTGGAAGATATGAAAAGGATTTATATAAGATCTTGAACTCCCATTTCACCACTCAACACCACTCCACTCCCTCATACTCTCTCCCTCTCCTCTCGGCTCACTCTATAACCGCCACCACCACCACTTTATCACTACCATATCCATCCAATTCCAAGTTCATTCAAGTTTAGAAGGTGATACATGGAGCTTGGAGCTTGGAGATCTTGGAGAATCCTTCTCATTTGCTTTCATCACACCATTTTTCATCATCTTTTCTCTTGAACTTCTTCCCTAGCCTTTGAGCTAGTTGTAAGTTCTTGATTTACCCTTGTTTACTTTTATTTTTATGGTTATAAGATGTAGTATGATGAAATACAAGAACACTAAAGAACATGAACTAAAGACTTGAACATAAAGTTACATAACGATGTAATATGATGAAATAATGCTAGTATGATTTTGTTATGTTGATGATGGTACTTGACATGATGAATCTGAGTGAAATAAACGATAACCTACTGCAAGTGATGTTAAATGTCGTTGTTGATCACTAAACATGTTAACGGAACAAATAGAACTTGCGTTAGAGCGCTATAAGCTGAAAACAGGAAGCTGTCAAACTGTTACAGCCGCCTTCAGTCGGCTGTAACCAAGTCATAACTTAACGAAAAATTGATTTTCTTGAGTCTATAACGTGTTATTTCGAAATACGGTTCTAATGGCACTGGAATCATAATTTTTGGACTTCGTTTGCTATTTTTAAAAGGGTCGTTTTTCACAGCAGCAAAAGCTGCGTTTTTACTGCAGAAAATGTGTGTTATGTTTTTCATCATAACTTGAAATCTGTGTAGAATTAGCTCGTGAAATTTATACTGTAGATGACCACTGATGTCTTTGTAATTCTCCCACTGGAATTTCATCAATCGGACTTACGATGAATTTTAAATGAATTATTCCGTGGACTGCAGTCAGAAAGTGACGAATCTGATTGCAGTCCGGTAAATGATTTTTTATAAAATATTGGTAATGAATTGGATCCCGATATTTTTACACAGTAATATTTGGATTGTTTAAAAACATTCTGTAAAAGTTTGGGAATTTTTGGAGTAAGTTAACTATTTTATTAAAGTACCCGAAAACAGTCCAGTTTTGGATGTTCAAGCTGAAACAATATAACTAGTGATTTGCATGTCTAAATGTCGGTTATGTTATCCGATAATGATCTAACGTGTTATATGTCAATGAAAGTGTTATGTGCAATATCGTATGCTTGCTCTTGAGTAGCTATAAGTGGAATGCTTATATGGGCGTGAACTATTAAAGTGAGTGCATGTTATGTAGTAGATACGTGTAGGAACTTTGTGCTCTATTTGAAACCACTAAATGACTAACTGGTAATCATATTAGGACGTGATTGACCGACCTTGACTGTTAGCTATTTTTGAGAGTCAAACCGAGCAACCAAATGTGAGTTCACACTCCTTCTAAGGCATGGGATTCCTGGTGGTTGGGAATGGGTTAAAGAACTAAAACGGAACCTGCATATCCTCCTTGGGTAGGATATATACCGCCATCCTCCATGGGTAGGATGCCAATATTAATCCTGCGTATTCTCCTTGGGTAGAATACGTACGTTTGTCCTCCTTGGGTAGGACAACAACCTTAAACTTACTAGACAAAACTCTATCATTAAGTCCCTCATTTTTATATCGACTTAATCGTCGGGCCAATGGCGAGCGGGTCATTAGTTAATAGCGCTATTAGGGTTGACAAGCCTCACACCGTGCCGGTCGGACGGGCGTGTACTAATGGATCATGGCAAACAGTCAATGATGATAGACATTGACTTAGGGCACAACTTATTTTCGTCAGTAGTCGATATGGTAACGGTCTAGTGGTTCACATGGGGAAGCCCCCACTGATTATGGATATGGTTTGGGGAAAAACAAAGATACTGGTTAACTCGTGGTTTACGAAACAACTTATGGTTTTCAAAACAAACTTCTAAAACCAAACAACCAACTGTGAACTCGCTCAACTTTGTTGTTGACTCCTTGTTACATGTCTTGCAGCTCGTTAGGTATCTATGGAGCTTGCACAGGGAGGAGTGGTCGTTGTGGGACATGGACTGTTGAGTCTCATGTCGAACTTTTAAACCTTATGAACTTATTAAATATGTCTGGGTTTTACAATTTACGCTTCCGCTGTTAACTTAAAGTTGGTTACTTTCTTTTGGTCACCAATTATATTGTGGTTGGTTTTATTTACTTAATTACGTTGTTCAATATGATTGGTGGCTGGATCCTGGTCACGTCACGCCTCCAGGCGGTGATACTCCGCGTGTGGATTTTGGGGGTGTGACAGTCATCCTAATAGAACTAGTGTTAAGGTTTTAAAAATTGGTAGTATAAAACTGATGAATAACGTAGTTTTAAAAGATGTTTTCTATGTTCCAGGGTATAATGTGAATTTGTTGTCGGTCCATAGGCTTGCTAAAGATAATCAGATAAATGTAGTATTTAATGAGGATAACTGTGAGTTACAGGATTCCAAATCAAAGAGAGTCCTGGGGATTGGTAGGCAAGAAAATGGGTTGTATTTTGTTGGTAATAATGGCAATAATGAAAATGTCTGTTTTAATAGTTTTCTTAGATCTAATCTATGGCATAGTAGGTTAGGACACCCATCTGATCAAGTTTTAATTGTGTTAAAAGAGAATGTTGATGTTAAAAATGTTGAACATGGACCTTGTGAAGTCTGTCATAGGGCTAAATAGGTAGGGGTGTTAAACGGGTCATATTCGCGGGTTGACGGGTTTAACCCGACCCAAACTCGAAAATTTTACACGAATCCGAACCCGACCCGAACCCGAAAATCGTATCATACGTATGAAGCCAAACACAACCCGAAGTTTTGTGGGTTGACCCGAACACGACCCCTTCAACCCGATTTTTTTATTTTTTTCTGAAATTAATATATTAAAATTAAAATTTACTTAAAAACCACAATTATATTAAATTATAAAATCTTATGCTAATTTCTCTTTTTAAGTTATAATTATGGCATAAAATACACACCACATTTAATTTATGACATGAAATAAGTTGTAAAAAAATAAAATATAATATAAATGTGATAAACGGGCCAACCCGCCAACCTGATCGGGTTAACCCGAACCCGACCCGTATAAGTTGTAAAAAATAAAAATATAATATAAATGTGTTAAACGGGTCAACCCGCCATCCTGATCGGGTTGACCCGAACCCGACCCGTTAACCTAAACAGGTTCACGGGTTCAACCTGAAACTGACCCGAACCCATCTAGACTAAACCTAAACCCGCGAATTTCGTGTTAGCTTCGTGTCGTGTTTTCGGATCGTGAGCGAAATTCACACCCCTATAAACAGGTTAGGGTTCCTTTTCCACTAAGTGAACATAAAACAAAATCAATTGGTGATTTAATTCATTTAGATTTATGGGGTCCATATAAAGTTATTAGTTATGAAGGTTATAAGTATTTTCTCACAGTTGTGGATGACTATTCCAGAATTGTGTGGTGTTATCTTCTGTCTAATAAAACTGAATTGTTTGAAAATTTATGTAGTTTCTATGAGCTTATTCTTATTCAGTTTAAAGTTAAAATAAAAATGTTTAGAAGCGATAACGGAACATAATTTGTTAATAGTCAAATGTCATCGTTTTGTAAAACTACAGGTGTCTTACATCAAACGTCATGCTCCTATACACCACAACAAAATGGTGTGGTGGAAAGGAAGCATAGGCATCTCTTAAACACAACTAGAGCCTTGATGTTTCAAGGTGGTGTGCCACTTAGGTTCTGGTCTGAATGCATTCTAACTGTCGTTTATCTAATCAATAGGTTACCCTCTTCTGTATTAGGTGGTAGGAGTCCTTATGAAGTTGTATTTGGTTTTAAGCCCTCTTTGTCTCATTTGAGGAACTT
This sequence comes from Helianthus tuberosus, assembly GCA_030545235.1. Lineage (NCBI taxonomy): Eukaryota > Viridiplantae > Streptophyta > Magnoliopsida > Asterales > Asteraceae > Helianthus > Helianthus tuberosus. The sequence goes on from CM060376.1 coordinate 50,080,680, forward strand.
TGGATGTCTTTGTTTTAGTACTGTTTGAGCTGATATTGATAAGTTTGCTTAAAAAATGGTATAAATTGTGGAATTTAGATAATAAAAAAGATTTTTACTCACGGGATGTTAAATCCTATGAAAATGTTTTTCCCTTTAAAACAAAACAAATGGATAATCAAGAAGTGGTAAATGACCAGTCTTTAAATCATACAATTTTTTTTTTGATAAGTATGAAACTTTGTCATTTGAAGTTCCTGAAGGACCCGATGATGAAGAGGGTACTAATAGTGCTCATGATCACTCTAGTGATGATCAGCAGCCATTGATACTAGGGGTGAGCAAATTAACCACCATAACCGATAACCGAACCATAACCGACATAACCGAACCACTAATAACCGATAACCAATATAACCAATGGTTATGGTTATGAAGCTTTGTATAACCTCTCAATCAGTTATGGTTATGGTTATGAAGCTTTGGTTAACCGATATAACCGAAACCGAACTTGTGATGCTAACTTTATATAATGGATTTGTGTTTTACAAAACCATATAGAGGGTTTTTATTAAGATAAAAGTATGTTAGTAACAAAATGATCTTGATGTAGATGCCATTTATTTTGATAAAGAACTAAGGTGTTATGGCTAGAATTGTTTTTGTTTGAGAGTTACCTTATTAAAAAGAACCCTAAATCGGTAGTTTAACCAAAAAGTTTAGTCTCCGTTATATTATAAAATAGGCTCAAGCTAAGTTCAAATCGTGCACAACCCTATTTATTTCAAACCTTGCTTGGTTACTTAACCGAAATTAACCAAAACCGAACCATAATCGATTAACCGTAACCGAAGTTTGGTTATGGTTATGGTTATCAAAACTCCATAACTGAACTAGCGGTTATGGTTAACAGTAAAAACCGAACCAAACCGACCCATGCACACCCCTAATTGATACCTTCTACATCTACCACAGCTACAACTGCTGAAACTGGTCAGCAGTTAAGTAGTGAGCAGTTAGGTAGTAGTCAGGGTAACAATGGCGAGGCAGAGGACACTGTTGGATCAAATGATGAGACCAACCTGTCTAAGGGTCAAACTGTTAGGAGATCTTCTAGAATGTGTCTTTTCCTAAAAAAATTAATGAATATGTGGTAGAGGGTAAAGTGAAATATGGAATTGAAAAAATTGTGAATTATGCTTGCTTGTCTGTTGAAATTCTGTGCTTTGTTAGTAGCTTAAATAAAAATGTTAAACCTAGTTCCTATGATGAGGCTTCCAAGGATCCCTTATTGGTAAAAGCTATGAATTTAGAGATGGAAGTCTTGTTTCTGAACAATACTTGGGTTCTTGCTGATTTACCGTCTAATAGAAAACCAATAGGGTGTAGGTGGATCTATAAAATAAAGTACAAATCAAATGGTGAAATTGAGCAGTATAAAGCTAGGTTAGTAGCTAAAGGTTATAATCAAAGAGAAGGTATAGATTTTGGTGAAACGTTTTCATCGGTTGTTAAAATGGTCACTGTTAGGTCTGTGATTAGTCTTGCTGTTGAACAGGGTTGGTTCTTGTATCAACTGGATGTAAATATTGCGTTCTTGTATGGTTCAATAATTGAGGATGTTTATATGTCTTTACCTCAGGGTTATTATTCAAAAAATGAAACAAAAGTGTGCAAGTTAGTTAAGTTGTTATATGGACTTAAACAGGCTCCTAGAAAATGGAACGAAAAACTTATTGAAGTTTTGTCTTATATTGGTTATACACTTTGGTTTTAAACAAAGTGTATGTGACCATTCTTTGTTTGTGTTGAAAAAATCTGAAATTCTTGTTGTATTATTAGTGTATGTTGATGATATTGTCATCACAGGGAATAATATTGGTGAAATAAATAAAATCAAGAAATTGGTAATTGATAGTTTTAAAATAAAAGATCTTGGTATTTTAAAATATTTTTTTAGGAATAGAGATTTTGTATAAAGATAACAATGTCTGTCTTACTCAAAGAAAGTATTGTCTTGAGCTTTTGAATGAATTTGGTCATTTAGGGTGTAAACCGGTGAGCACACCTATAGAGGTTAGTTATGTAGTTTTTGCTAAAACTAATAAAAACCAAGTTAAGTTGAACAATGTTTCCGGATATCAAAAATTGGTAGGAAAATTGATATACTTGTCGTTGACTAGACCAGATATTAGTTATGTTGTTCAATATCTTAGTCAGTATATGCATGCTCCTTTTGAGTCCCATTTACAGATTGCCTTGAGATTACTTCGTTATTTGAAGAAATCTCCTGGTAAAGGGTTACTGTTTAAGAAAGGTCAGAATTTTGACCTGACTAGATATGTGGATTCTGATTGAGCTAAATGTACTGAAACCAAAAAATCAGTTACTGGATATTGTGTTTTTTTTGGGAGAGTCTTTAGTATCCTGGAAGTGTAAAAAATAGAGTGTGGTTGCTAGGTCAACTGCTGAAGTAGAGTATAGGGCTATGTGCTCTGCTTCTTGTGAGATAATATGGATTAAAAATCTGCTTCATGAACTTCGTGTTGACTGCAACTTACCTGTTAAAGTTTATTGTGATAATAAAAGTGCTATATCAATCTCTATGAATCCTGTATTTCATGAGAGGACTAAGCACTTTGAAATTGATTTGCATTTTTTGCGAGGAAAAATTGCTTGTGGTATAATTGATCCTATTAAGATTGATTCAGATCTTCAAGTTGCTGATATTCTGACTAAAGGTCTGAGTAGTGAGGTGCATGATACTATGTGTAATAAGTTGGGAATGATTAACATGTATAGTATATGAATGATGGGGGCATGTTGAAAATAATATAAGTTCATTCATATACTTGTTTGTTATATTTATGAGCTGGGCCTCATCAGTTGTGATACGTTTATACATATTGGGCCAGTCTTGGGCTTATTATTGTTATAACTGAGCTGGGCTTATTATTGTTATAACTATGCTCGTTATTGTTATAACTGATTGTGTGCCTAAGTTGTAAACATATTACAAGTGTGAGGGTTGGATGTGTAACATTTCAGGGGGTTCGATCAGTGCTGCTTATTCTTGTGGGGCAAAGTGTAACTTTATAGTTACAGGATATCAAAGGGCTTCTATTGCAGCTAGGGTTTCAGATGTTCACTTGTTACGCAAGTCTCTCTCATTCTCTCTGGATTGTTCTTCTGTTCTGTTGAAGATCTGTTGATGATCTTGTTCATTTGTTACTTCTGTATCATTATTGATCCTGTGGATCATCATATTTTGGTTGTATCGTTCTGATTAATCAACTGATTATCAGTTGATTAGATCTCATTGTATTGTTCTTACAGATCTTACAATTTGTAAGATCTTGGGAGGTTGGGTGTTTTTAGGGTTGGTTAAACATAATAAAAGTTTTACGTCACTGTTTTGCAGCTACATCTGTGTGTTGTTGTTTGTTTACATCTGTTCAGTGTCATTTTGTACAATTTTACAAGTACCAAAAAACAGAGTTGAGGAGTTTAACAAGTCTTTAGTAGTTTTTTAGTTTTTTTAGTTTGGTTTAGTAGCTTCTTTCATTTGTCTATTTAAATGGCATGTTATATATAATAATGATTCAATCCTTTTTGGTATCTTGCGTAACCCTTAAGCTTATACATATACGCATGAACTTCAACATTATATTGAAAGACATTAATTAAACAAACCTTTGGATTGGATGAGAGTGTGTCTTCAATATCTTCATGATACTTGAGTGAAATGTGTTTCCCATCATCTTTATGTGATTCCTGATGAAGAATTTCCCAACACATTTGTTGCAGCAGATCATGCATCCACACACTATCTTCAATATTGATAGTTATGAGAAACTTGTTCATAAGATCGGTAATTCCACATTCAGGGCACAAACCAATATCAGTTAGTATATCTTTTACCAAATCTTTGTTTCTCCCTTTCAAGAAACATGCAATATATATGAAGGCATTACGCTGATCTCTATCCAGTCTTGCATAAACTACTTCTAGTCTTCCAAGGACTTCTTTCTCTGGATATTTTCGGAGTTTCTTTAACATCTCTTTCCAATAGTTTTCATCCTTTCCGCATAAGAGAGAACCATAAACATTAAGAGCTAATGGAAGACCGCCAGCAAGCTTCACAATATCATGCGACAACTCTTCATAACCATGATTAGGATGGGTTTGCTTGAAGGCTGACTGAGAAAAGAGACTAAGAGCTTCATCACCTTTCATTTCTTCACACAAATATATTTCATTTATTTTATAGTGATTTAGCAAGTCTCTGTTTGTTGTGGTTACTATGATTCTGCTGCCAGGTCCAAACCATTCAAGCCCCCCAGCTAAATAGGTCAACTGGTCAACATGATTCACATCATCCAATACAATGATAACCTTTAAACCACGTAGCTTTGTCCCCAACAAAGTTTGCCCATGTTTAACACTTTGAACACGAATGCTTTTCTCCTTTAAAATGTCATCAAGGAGTTTCTGTTGTAATTTGCATAAATCAATGCTATCATTTTGTTTGGAGATGTCCTTGATGTTTTCGATGACGCTACCTTTCTCAAACTTATTTTTGATGTTTTCAAAGACAACTTCAGCTAGAGTAGTCTTACCTATTCCACTCATCCCGCCAATCCCTATAAAGAGAACTTGATCAATAGAGTCCATTCTCAAAATTCTTTTCACTTCATCCACCCGTGACTCGATTCCCACTAGACTATTGGGAAGATCTATTGGCATTTTATCAGGAAAGTCCTTTAAGATTCTACTAACAATTTCACTTACGACTTCCGCTTCATCCCTGAAGATAAACCAGACACAAGAGTAGGTTATCAGAAGAATCATGTCAGTTGTGATCCAATAATAGAAGTTAGTAAGATTGCTACCTGTATTGTGTCACATGCAATCCAGAGATATCTCCCACTTCTCTGAAAGCAGATCTCCATCTTTCTACCTTTTGTGGTGCAATTTCAGGATCGACTTCATGATTGGAAAATCCTAGTTCAAAACAGTTGGTTTGACGACGCACATCAGACGGAGACACATAGTAAAAAACAGGAATAACAATCAGCTTGCCTTGTTTCATGCAATCAACAATCTTCGCAATTTCCTCCAAACACCATTTTGATGTTGCAAAATTGGGGGATAAAACTACAATGACAATTCTTGATGTTTCTATGGCATCTAGGAGCTCAGAAGCAATGGGATTCCCAATCTCAAGTGTCTTGTCATCTTTGTATGTTCTAATATCGTTTCGAGTTAATGCATCATATAAATGGCTGGTGAAACCCTTTCGAGTGTCCTCCCCTCTGAAGCTCATGAAAACATCATAACCTTGTGTTTTGGTTTTTGGAGATGATGACGCATATGCCATCCTCTATAGAGCTCATATAATTAGGTAGTATAGATTTTGAAACCTAACATAAAAAGGTTATATCAACCAGGAATATAAAACACCAAAGTATAGAATATTTTATTTCGATTACCACGAATTTGGTCGGTTTTAGGTCTCTACTATGTAACTATTGGAGTTACCATAATTTGGGTTCACCATGGTTTTTACCTGTTTTTTTTTATAATATATTATGGTCAAATAATAATATGATTAATTAGTAGTTTAATTTAATTGTGTTAATTATTGAATTTAATAAGAAAAATAAACTAACTAACACCACACGGTGTGGCCGTGGTTTTGTGGCGTTTATGCCACACCACGCCGCACACACCATCCCGGGAACGGCGTTGTCCTTGGCGTTTATGTTTGTGCTTGGGGTTTTCCACCGGCGTGGGGGGCATTTGGGTTGTGAAGTAGAGGCTCTTGATTGGTGGGTAGATTTTGGATGTGTTTTAATTGGTTGATGTCTATGTATTTTTTTTATAACCACGCCACTCCCACACCGTCCGTTTTAGCACCACGACACGTTCAAGCCCCTCCAAACCGTGTGGTCTAATTAGAGAGATATCTTACTAATTAATTATTGTAGAAAAAGTTCGGAGGAAATTCTTCATATATATCACATACAAACTTACACAACTCAAAAACAAAAAATGATCCGTATCGTATCATATCATACTATACGTACTTTTTATCCTAAGAAACGGAAAAGCTATGACGTACACTAAAAACATATACATAGGAAACTATGTTGTACCCCTATAAACAACAAAACATATGATGTAAATCAAAACATATACATGGAAAACTATGTTAATTAAGAAACAAAAAGGAATATGTTTCAAGGATTCTGTTATGCCTCCGTCACATATCATAGAAAACTATGTTTAAGGAACACAAAGGAATATGCTTTAAGGATTCTGTTATGCCTCGGCCACATTTCATCTTTGAAAGAGCCAAGTTATTCAAAATAGTTTGTACTATAACTAAAATTAGAGGTTTGAAAGATTTAGTGGGAGAATTTCATATAAGCCACTATAACCTTTTGAAATATCATATGTACTCACTTTAAACTTCAATTATCATCCGGTAGAGACTTCAAATGAAAAGAATTTTTTTTGTAAAAAAAAATAAAAATTTCAACAAATAAGAATGTTTTATTTTATTTCATTTTATTTAATATAAGTATTTAATATTACTATAAGGGTACATTGGTAAATCTACATAGATAATTAATTTGTAGTCTTCCTTTTTAATAGATAACTACATTAATTTTTTTGTAACTTATCTTCAAAATATATATTTTTTCAAAAAAAGAATATAAAGTGTATGATAAATTACGAGGTGTATAAGATAAATTACGAATTGTGTAGGATAAATTTCAACGTGTAGGATGAATTACGTAATATGCAGGATAACTTTTGATGTATGTAATAAAAAAAATTATTGTGGAGGATGATAGTCTTTATGACTAATTAATTATCAGAGATGATAATAAATGAGATAAGTGAAAAAACTATTTAATATTTTACAAAATTACCCTTTTACTTTTTCTTCTCAATTAAATTTTCTTTCAAATGAACATTTCCCTTATCATCTATACCCTTAAAAACTAACTATTTTTTTAACTGTGAGAATCTCCCTTGAAAACTAACTAAAATATCGATTTACCTATTTTGTTAAAAATAATTTAAGAAATAACAATTATATCCTTTTTTTAACTAGAATATGTTGATACATATAATGTGGACACGGCCCGTTCGGTTCGACATTGTTACAAGTTGAAGACCGAGACTCGATATCCTCCGACGTGTCTCGGATCGTTATCAAGTCGTGATATGTTGCTGAACTATAAGTTGCTATCTGTTTGTTGCTGCTGCCATGCTTGAGTCTGCATGTTGCAGCTGTTGACGAAAGATCTCAAATGCCTGCTTGACGAAAGATTACATCCAGCTGCTATTGACGAAATACCTGCAAAGAACATGACGAAAAAGGTCATCAGTGCATGACGAAAGACTACACATGTGTGCTGATGACGAAAGACATGCAATGTTACAGATGACGAAACTCCTGAAATTCCTGCATGGCGAAAGTCCTGGGTTCATATGTGACGAAACACCTGCATGATTTGCTATCCACGAAAAACCTCCTGATCACTCATGTATGACAAAAAACCTGCATGTTTTTCGTCATCTATGGTTCTTTCGTCGAGGACTTTCGTCGTCTGAATATGTTTCGTCGGCTGCACATGTTTCGTCGTCTCTGTCCCTTATATAAACAGCAACCGAAGACAAAAGGAAGTGACAGAATACAAAACACAGAACAGAGAACTTAGAGAGACACAACTGCGAGACACGAGAGAACCAGAGAAAGTTTGTGAGAGTATAACTTTGTGTAATCCTTTGTAAACAAACATTCTGGTGATTAATACAGTCGATATTCAAACGTTGAATCTTTGTTCTGTTTTGTGTCTCGATCTCGGTTTGCTTTCCCGGTTAGATTCCGCACAACCGGGTTTGTTCGTATACAAGGATTAGGCGACGAGATCCTCCGCTAGTTGGACCTACAAGTGGTATTAGAGCCTTGGCTCTCTTCCTTGTTAAAACCGAGCGTTTTCTTGTGTTTGAAGTTCATACTTTCTGGGAAAAATCAGTTTATAACTTCGAAAATCTTGGTGTTTTGCTTTTAGTTTTGACAAAAACCTTGTAAGATTACATATATATGTTAAGATTGGGTTTTTATTGAAACAATTGTGTAAAATTTGCGTTCGGAAATTTGTCCAACACCGGAAACTTCATCGAGTTCATCAGATCTTCAAGTTGTTCTTATTTTGTTCTTCATAAATTTCTGGATTTGATCTTTGAGTTTGATGAATTATTGTTGTTGTTGATTATTATATTGTCACACCCTGACTTTTGCGGAAGCGTGGTTTATTTGGTGTGACTTCTTAATACCATAGCAACAATCATAACAATGCTATATGATAAAAACATGAGACATTCATCCATTAATAAAGTTTAGAAAAATCCCATTTTCAACAATCACAAAATAATTTACAAACCTTAACTTGATTTATTTGAGTTCATAAAGACTTAGCAAAAGACTTTAAACAAAACCAGGTTTAGGTATATATAACCCGTTCAGGAAGAGGTTACACCTTCTAAACCCTAGATGACTTCTTTATTCAAACGCAGCTTGAAAATACGTGCATACCGTGCCAGATCCGTTAGTTTTCTGAAATACATGTAATTTGAAAAGTCAACATAACGTTGAGCGAGTTCATGTGTAAGTGAGTAGGTGTAAACCTTTGTAAAAATGTCTGTATGTATGAAAATCCCTGGTATGTAGCAATTAAGGAAAAAGAGACCACCATTGGGTTGCAAAGCCAATGATAAGTGTGAAGTGATGTAGGAAGACTCAAACCTAGCGGATTTGTGCGTCGGGCACTTAGTCATCTCATGGTCCACTCAGCGGACTCAGGAGTGGGGCTCGCTACACCCAAATAGATCTATCACTAATGTCCCTCGGTCCTATAACGAGGATTGATGGCCTTAAGTGTTGTGCCCACCACTCACATGTTCGCGTAATAAAAACCCTCCTTAAGCTAACCATACCAAGTAAATAAATGTCTGTAAATGTCTGTAAATGTCTGTAACATGTATTTCACCCCCGAGGTGTAAAACTGAAAATTGTTAAGAGAAAAGGGGGACATGAACTCACAGTATTGCGTCTTCGGTACTCGTAACCCAAATCTCCTCAGCAAACACGACTACCTACAATGGTCTAACGTCTATTAGACGAACGGGTCGTGCCTTGTCTTAGTGTTGATTAGTGCCTTTGAGTTACGTTTTAAAGTGTCTTCAATATTTTAGTAATAATACTTCTCATGCTTGTGCATTCGTATTTCCTTCCCAAGGATGGGACATTTTACATATGTCTGTTCGTATTGGAATTATATTTTTAAGTCCTACTTTAGAGAATACATTTTTAACCTTGTTCCTGTATAAAACCAACCTCCAATACTTTGTATTTCGTTATAAAATTTATGGCGAGTTTTATGCTTGAAAAACATAGTCTGTAATATACTAGTAAACACTTGTCCAGAAAATTATTTACTAAGTGTTAGGATTTTCGGAAAATTTCGACATGGTCTCCTTTGTAAATGGAGGCGTCCATGCTTAATAACATATCATTTTCTTTTACCTATATTCCGTAGATTGTTCCCACATAGCCAACCCGACAATCATGCATGCAATACACTACTTATGTCATTTCAGCTTTATTAAACAAAACTGGACTGTTTTAGAGTATTTTAATAAAATAGTTAACCTTTTCCAAAAATTCCCAAATTTTTACAGGATGTCATAAGCGTTCCAAAATTTATTGTGTAAAAATATCGGGGCTAAGTTCATTACCAATATCATATAAAAATTCGTTTACCTGTCTGCAACCAGATTTGTTGCTTTCTGATTGCAGTCTACGGAAAAATTCACTAAAAATTAATCGTAAGCCCGATCGACGAAATTCCAGTTGGAGGATCACGGCAACAACAGTGACCATCTACAGTAAAAATCCCATGAGCTGATTCTACTCAGGTTTCGAGTTTTGACTCTGAATACGACACACTTTTTCAGCAGGAAAATTTCAGCTCGAGCTGCTGTCTTAAAACAATTCTTTAAAAATAGTAAACAACCTCGAAAAATTACGATTCCAGTGCCATTTGTTCGGTTATTCAAAAATACATAATTTAGACTCCAGAAATTTAGTTTTTCGATTTAAAATGACCTAGTTACAGCCTGTTGAAATTGGCTGGAAATTCCAATCAGCATGCTGTTTGCAATGTAAAAGTTACTAAAAACGCATCAACAAGGGCCCTAACCATGGTTTACCGAGGATTTAACGATCAAACCTTATGCATGCTTTAACCAACCCTAATCCAACCTGATTTTAACTTCATACAAACTTTTCATGTGGGGTTTTTATGTAGAGTTCCATGTTCATCTTTTTAGTGTTTTAGCTTTTGTGTGACATGAACATTATACATATCATAACAAAGAACAAGATGAAACAATGGTGTGAAGGGACTTAATACTAGCACAAGGCTAGGGTAGAAATCTTGTGCAAATGATAGTGAGAAAAGATGATGACAAGATTAGAACAAAGCCTCCTTGAATGCTTCTCAACTTGCAACTTCCTTGAATGATCTTCAAGCTTGGAAAGGGGACTTGTAGTGAAGAAGATGAAGGTATGAGAGAGATGGGGGGGGGGGGTTCGGTTATGAGGGCAGAAAATAGGGGAAGGGAGTGAGTGAGAGAGTGTGGATTTGCAATGATGGGTGATCTTGATTGCCCAATGCATGTAGAGATGCTCTTACACCATGAGCCACCCTAATTCCTAAGGTCATGATCACCTATCTCTTGGCCAACCACAATCAAGATTGCAAGAATAATATCTTCATAAAATATATGGTCATGATTTGCTGAAAAATCGGTTGGGGGGGGGGGAGGGTAACTTGTAAAAGTTGTGACTAAATGGTAACTAAGTAGTTAAATTGTAAGTATGGACTTGTATGTGTAGAAAAATGATTTTTAATGGGTGTTATGGCAAACGGTACCATGACTAGCCAAAAATAGTAAAGAAATGCTATTGACAATAATTTAGTGTCCCGGGTAATGTCCGGTTTTTCGGTTACGTATCGTTCCGTTAAATTGTTAAATTGTACCGTATAGTGTCTTTTATGCATCTTTTTGTAACGAAGTCATTCCTGGCACTTAGGAAAGTATGCAGGACCACTCTGCCATATTTGTGTATTCTACTGGTACAATAAAATGCTGAATTTTATAAAAGAATGCAGAATTCTGTACTTAAAATGAGTTTTAGGCACTTCCCGGCACTATATCTATCACCTGATGACGCAGTCTTATGGTCCTCACTTCCCTACACTCCAAACCAGTGTAGTACCCTATCCCTGGCTCATACTGGCCATATAAACATTGTCTGTCTATGTGCTGGTATTGTCAGCATTATTTCTGAATCAACCGATCAGTGTGTCAACTGTGCTGAGTGCATCAAGTATGTCACTAATGTTGGTGTGTAATGAATGGAGTGACTGTATAAAAAGTGATGCATGTATATATGATATAGAATCATAGAGCAGTTTAAATTGTCAGTTGTAATCGAGCACAGTCATTAAGCACGTAATTAAGATTAATTAATTTGTACAGTACCTGAAATTTTGAGGGTTGTCACATTCTCCCCCCGTTAATAAAATTTCGTCCTCGAAATTTGTACTACCTTAATTCCTTAGGGTTTCGTTATGCATGTATGTATATGAATAGTACCGAGGTAGATAATCATCAGACCGAATCAAACCTTATTCACATCAAGTGAGTCCAATAATATATATAACATCACGAATCCAGTGGTTAAAAGGTATGTGTTTTTAGCATTTGGTGTCGAGGGTACAAGACGTATTGACGTATAGTCTAGTGTAATCCAGTTAACAGGGGTTCCACAAAAGAGGAGTCTTGTCTATTAGGATACTTACATAGTCGGTCACAATATGCCAACGAGTTTTCACAACCGTAGCATCCGCTATATGAACTCAAAATCAATAACTCAAAAGTAGTAGTAAAGTGTTCTGTAAATCTCCCGACTAAATGAACAGAAAAGTTTAGTGTGTTGGCACTCTTAAGTTTCGAAGGTACACCGAATGGAATACAAGCGAATTTGGTGTATCACGGTCTTGATTCGTAGTTGCATCAGAAATGTTCAAATGACAAGTCAACAAAAGTATATGTAGTTTTGGGTGAAACAGTTGATTATGATTAGCACAAGATAATGACACCACAAGGTGTCGAAATGATGAGATTCAATAATAATGGTGACTGAACAAGTTTACCGTGCCTGAAATCAAGTGAATGTGGACCGAGACAATCTGAAGATTTGATTTACGCAATGTCGTAAAGTTTCCAGTTGAATATGAAATATCAAAGAGCCACTGTTTTTGATCGAAGGTGAAAAAAAAAGTATTAAGTATCGCAAGGTATTCGAGTGATAATGAAAATATCGTTAGGAGGTACCTTGGGCTTATGTAATGAATCTATGTACCATTGCCTTAACACACAATCGTGATGAGACTGCTTTAATTGTGATAAACGAGACGGATTTAGAGCAATTAAATAATTCAAATCCGTGTGTGAAATGAGTAATCAACTTAGCGCAAGCTCAATTCTGTGAAAATATCACCGCAAGGTATTGAAATCAATCAAACGAGTCGTAGACCAACCGAAACTACTACGACTCATAGTGAAAGAATCTTTGCAAAAATATTTGAATATGATGCTCCCAATACATCATATAGCATCTCAAATCAAACATGTGAAATGGATAAGTTCAAGCAATTGAACCTGGTTCTGGCGTAATCCAGTAATAAACGTATGCATCAACAAGGGAATCCCAGCACGGTTACGATGATGAACTATGAGCGTAACTTGGACGAAAGCAGTTTCAAGAAAGCGTTTTGTCTTGGTAACAAAAGAGTCAACAATAACAATAATGTAAGCCATTTGAGTCACAACCCAGTGATTAGGTTTAGCAACATAATATTCGAACTTCAATGAAGCGTTTGAAATGAAACCGCATGCATAGCAGAAGGTGCATGCGTCATATGTGAGTTTTCGAGTAATGAAACAATGGGTGTTTGCTATAATGGAGAAACGACCAAATATTCGAAGCAAAAGAGTGTTCGCTCTCAGCGAAGAAAATCAACGTGATGCAACTACCATTAAGGGGAGTAGAGATGCAAACATCTACTCGCTAGAAGCAAAAGTGAAGGTTTCAACGAAAGAAATTTAAGTGCTTTCTGTTTGGTCAACGGAACTGGCATATATGTCAGGTTAATGGTGTCTGCTTGAGTTAACAGATGTTGTTCCTAAGTAACAATCTTTGTGAATTTGGACCTGGGTTCCCGATGGTCCTAAGTACATTTTTCCTAGATTCTCAGAGTTTTGTATTTGGTGTAGAATCGTTCTGTGCATCGTGTAGGAAACACCATTCTTGCGTACGTTTAAAACAAATTATTGTCCCACAATTTCCCCGGTCTACTTTCTTCCTAAATTCATAGCTAACGACATTCGTTCTTTAACCAGTCGTGAAGTAGTAGTTTGCTCTTTACAGTTAGTTAAATAAGTAATTCGTTAATCCTCGGCAAGAGTTATCGATTCTCGTGGGTTAGTTTGTTCGGCTCCTGATAGTTTGATGTCCGTATGGAAGGTATCGTCCTTCTTATTGATGAGCAGAACTGGGGTTACCCAAAAGGGAATTTTGGTCTGTTATCTTCCTTCTCCATCCACCTCTGAGGTTACACTGCCAATCCTTGCATCTCCGAAGGTGTAAGTCGCTAAGTTACAGCGACTACAGGCGCAGTGCCTGGAATAAGATCGATGCGAGATTCGACTAATTGTTGAGGAGATAATTCTGGTAACTCTTCGGGAAGAACTTTCAGGATATTCCTTATAACAGGAATACCTTCGAGTTTTGGTTCTTCGGCTCCCTTGTCCCCGATATGAGCCACGAAAACAACTCATCCTTTATGCAACAGCTTTCGTGCCCTCCAGCAATTTGTAATTTGTAGGGGCGTATCCTGTTTCATGAGTCACGATCGTTCCTTTATTCGTCACCGGGGTGCGGATATCGATCTTCGCTCGATCGCTCGACGACTAACCCATCCCAACTACCTCGTAAAAGCTTCCCAACTCAACTGGCAGTAGATCTAGCGTAAACTTACGCTCTCCGGGTTCTATCTTGCCGATCCCAATTACTTTGTTGACTCCCACTAGCTTCCCGTTAGCTAGTACTATCGTGTGCGGGTTTACTTGTTACTAAACCAAGTATACTCTCGAACTCTAGAGATGCGAGGCTAAAATTTGCAACCGTATTTAGCAGCACAGATGCATAACGTTGAGTAATATGGAACGTACCGATATCCATGCTCGGATTCCTGGTGTGCTCCCCTAGCTCTGCTACTGAGCTTTTATCCGTGTGCTTGATTCTTCTTAGGGCAGTATTTTCTGAAATGCTTTTTGCTTCCACAGTCAAAACAACCTTGTGCACGTTTCTGTTGGTCACTCGTCCTTCCTTGATAGTTGTCGTTGTCGTTGTTTTCTCCGTGATTCTTGCTATCATCTTGACCTTTATTTCCACCTTCAATACCTTGTCTACAAGTTTCCTTGGGATGTCCTCTCTTGCCACAGTTATCACATCTTCCATATTTACATCGTCCGACATCATAACGTAGACAATTGTCGCACTTAGGTAGGATACCCATGTAGTCTTTTCCCTTTTTGGCCTTCTTCTTGCTACTCCCTCGAGTAACCATCTTGAAATTCACGAGTTTTCTCTTGTTATCCCCAGACGACTCTACAGGAGCCTCGTTTTTCTCTTCCAGAGTGGAAAATTTTCCTTCTCTAATCGCTTCTTCAGTGAGCGCCACGCTCATGTCGATTGCTTCGATAATTGTTGAAGGCTTAGATGTTGTTACCAGGCTTAGAATCTGCGGTGCTAGTCCCCTGATGAAAAGTTCGATCTTCCTAGATTCTGGTTCCACCAAACGCGATGCAACTTGTGATAACTCGCCAAATCTCTGCACATATTCAGCTATCTTTGGACCTTCCATTCTCAAGTTCCACAATTCAGTTTCCAACTTCTGGACTTCCGCCCTAGAGCAATATCTTTTGCGCATTAGTTCCTTCACTTCGTCCCACGTCATAGCATACGCAGCGGCCTCGCCCATTGTCTGAATTTGAAGGTTCCACCATGACATAGCCCCATCTACAAATAGCCCCGCTATGTACGTAACCTGATGTTCTAGGGCGCATTTACTCAATCGTAAGACAGAATTCGTCTTCTCCACCCAACGCACAAATGCTAAGGCACCCCCAGTGCCGTCGAATTCTCGAGGTTTGTGGTTCAAGAACTGTTCGTAGGTGCAGCCGCTGGGTGGGTTATTTCCTGAGCTACCTCCGCCGTGTTCGGAGCGAAGGGCCTCGAGTTGTGCGATGGCTTGGGAAATGCGCTCTTGTAGTTCTGCCGCTGTTGTTGGCGGAGGGTTGTTGGTAGCGTTGTTCCCTTGTATCGACATCTTCTAAGAAGAAGATTGGTTAGGTCAGGTCTTATTGTTCAGGAAGTGCATTTAGTTGTTTAGTGGTCATATGTACATACTCATTATAGGTCATTATACCGACCAACCAAGTAATAGCATAATCATAGCATAACCAAGTAATTTGGTAATTTTGTTTAATGAGAGCATAGTAAGCAAGCACGTAGCGTTATAATTATTGTACACACATATAAGTTAATAACGTGCTTAACAGAGACATAGCAACAGAGTTTCATTGGTCATTGGCCATAAAGTATTGTCGCATGTTTTATAATGATTAGGCCCTCATTATTCCCTGACCACAATTGTATTGCCTTCCAAAATGTATTACATCAATAGGGGCACAGGGTCACCCTACCCTTGTCCATTAAACGTATTAGTGTATCAAAATCACATAGTCTGGAGTGGTCTTTAAAAGTCTCCACAATTCCGGCTTATCATTAGTGTCTTTACCCAAATGTAATGCAATCCGCATAATCTAGAAATCACAATACCAGTGTCTGAGGAGGAGGTAAGAAAAGTAAATTGTTTAGCGTGCGTGAACACCTCCTCGGGCTTGTGTACACGTCGAAGTAATTGTCTGCTCTGCTGCTCGATAGTAAGGAAATGAGCATCAGAATCCTGGGAACGGTGTAATAGTAACGGTTGAGAGCGCAAAAGGAACCTTGATAAATGTGGAGGATCAAAGTATGCTGGCAATAAATAGGGTGGAGGACGTGGTGTCTTATATAAACTTTTCAGACAATATGATGTCTTGTGATGTAAATACTTAAATCATGCTTTTAGTTATGTAATGTTTGGCATTTGAAGTTACCAAATGTGGTGTCAGCTCTCCAACGTTCTGCGACTCATATCCTCAAACTGTAGTTGGTATTACAGGAGCAACTCATCTCATGTGTGGCCTCCATAATGTAAGGGATGGTAAGGGTCTAAAATTGGCATAGTGCATTGTAGGAACCATCAAATCGGCTCGTCCAGCGCTGTAGAGGTGAAAGTAGTAAACGGTGTGGCCCGTAAGACCATAGAAAATGCTGCTGTAGCAAAAGGATCGTTACGCGGGTGCTGACCTAGAGTACCCTTCCGTGGTGCAGGTATGTCTTGAAAGAAAGCGATAGGCATGTTGGTGCAATGGATGTCGGTCTTCACAAGAGCAACATCAGCGGGTGAAGATGCAGGTGCAAACGTCTGAACTGATAAGAAGGTCATTAGGTGCAGGTACTGGGTCGGGTATAAGGGATGCATTGTCTGGTAAGTCAAAAGAAATAGGGTCATGATCAAGTAAGGGTGCAGGATTAGTAGGTACAACATCAAGTTGTCCCAAAAGGTGCAGAAGCTAACTCAGGAGCAGACCCTGGGTCGGGTAACGGTGTGGTGCCTCGAGTAGGTGTTAGTGCAGCAGTCATAATGGCGTCGTTGTCCGTGTCAGTAGTAGAAAGATGTGACCCGGCCGTCTATAAGGCTGTAAATGTCACAGACTCATGGGAGTCTGAAATCGAATATACTATGGAATCAGAGGGTGGCCTGTTAACAGGGGCCTTAAGAAATGAAATTAGTAACAACGTTCTCGTCTAACTTTCTATCACCATAGGCATCAGCAGAAGGACCGTCAATAAATATGTCCACATCATCATTAATTGCTCGTCGCGTAGCCAACCTTTGGCAGGAAAGTCCATAGGAGACGCATCGTCGAGGATCGGGGTCATGGTGTGCTCACTATCGGGATGACCAGTGATGAAGTGGTCATGGATCAAAACAAGAGTGTCAGAAGGATTTTTGTCAGCGAAACCATCAGCAAGGGTAAAGTATCGCCCGAAACCTGGTCGCGCGGACGGTTGGAAGTTGTCCTCGTCCTTGGTCAGTATATCAGGATCACTCTCAGTGTC
The DNA here is from genome assembly GCA_030545235.1 of Helianthus tuberosus. NCBI lineage: Eukaryota > Viridiplantae > Streptophyta > Magnoliopsida > Asterales > Asteraceae > Helianthus > Helianthus tuberosus. The sequence goes on from CM060376.1 coordinate 50,098,102, forward strand.
TGACGTAAATGTCTCTGGCGCAGATTTAGTCTCATCATCTGTGACGGCGGCCGTAGGGTTATCAATGTCTGATAACTCGCCTTCTAAATAGTGTGACGTGTGTGTCGGCTCATAATAGTCATAGCATGTATATCCATAGTAATTATCAACAATTTGTGTATGCAAATACTCGCCATATATGCACGTATATCAATAATCAGCAATTAAGCGTGTAATAATGACAATGTAAGCATGTAATCATCCTAGTCTTCCCCAGACTATCCCACCCAGTCTCTCAGACTAAACTCCTAGTCTCTCAGACTAAACTCCCTGGTCTCTCAGACTAATTCCCTGGTCTCTAAGACCAACTCCCTGGTCTCTAAGACCAACTCCCTGGTCTCTAAGACCAACCTTCCCAGCCTCTAAGACTAAATCCCTGGTCTCTAAGACCAACTCCCTGGCCTCTAAGACCAATCCTCCCAGTCTCTAAGACTAATTATCCCCAGCCTCTAAGGCCGATCCTCCCTCAGCCTCTAAGGCTGAACCTCCCTCAGTCTCTAAGACTGAACTATAAATATAAATTTGAAATGTGTATTTGTGCCTTTTGTTTGTAAAAATGTTTGTTTCCTGGATCTGGACGTTTTGTGTATGCAATGTAAAAAAATGTTTGAAAACGTTTTCGTGAGAGCCCTGATGATCATAGTCTAGACTTCGAGAAAGAATCCTAGTTCGCTATGATCGAGGCTCTGATACCAAGTTGTCACACCCTGACTTTTGCGGAAGCGTGGTTTATTTGGTGTGACTTCTAAATACCATAGCAACAATCATAACAATGCTATATGATAAAAACATGAGACATTCATCCATTAATAAAGTTTAGAAAAATCCCATTTTCAACAATCACAAAATAATTTACAAACCTTAACTTGATTTATTTGAGTTCATAAAGACTTAGCAAAAGACTTTAAACAAAACCAGGTTTAGGTATATATAACCCGTCCAGGAAGAGGTTACACCTTCTAAACCCTGGATGACTTATTTATTCAAACGCAGCTTGAAAATACGTGCATACCGTGCCAGATCCGTTAGTTTCCTGAAATACATGTAATTTGAAAAGTCAACATAACGTTGAGCGAGTTCATGTGTAAGTGAGTAGGTATAAACCTTTGTAAAAATGTCTGTATGTATGAAAATCCCTGGTATGTAGCAATTAAGGAAAAAGAGACCACCATTGGGTTGCAAAGCCAATGATAAGTGTGAAGTGATGCAGGAAGACTCAAACCTAGCGGATTTGTGCGTCGGGCACTTAGTCATCTCATGGTCCACTCAGCGGACTCAGGAGTGGGGCTCGCTACACCCAAATAGATCTATCACTAATGTCCCTCGGTCCTATAACGAGGATTGATGGCCTTAAGTGTTGTGCCCACCACTCACATGTTCGCGTAATAAAAACCCTCCTTAAGCTAACCATACCAAGTAAATAAATGTCTGTAAATGTCTGTAACATGTATTTCACCCCCGAGGTGTAAAACTGAAAATTGTTAAGAGAAAAGGGGGACATGAACTCACAGTATTGCGTCTTCGGTACTCGTAACCCAAATCTCCTCAGCAAACACGACTACCTACAATGGTCTAACGTCTATTAGACGAACGGGTCGTGCCTTGTCTTAGTGTTGATTAGTGCCTTTGAGTTACGTTTTAAAGTGTCTTCAATATTTTAGTAATAATACTTCTCATGCTTGTGCATTCGTATTTCCTTCCCAAGGATGGGACATTTTACATATGTCTGTTCGTATTGGAATTATATTTTTAAGTCCTACTTTAGAGAATACATTTTTAACCATGTTCCTGTATAAAACCAACCTCCAATACTTTGTATTTCGTTATAAAATTTATGGCGAGTTTTATGCTTGAAAAACATAGTCTGTAATATACAAGTAAACACTTGTCCAGAAAATTATTTACTAAGTGTTAGGATTTTCGGAAAATTTCGACATGGTCTCCTTTGTAAATGGAGGCGTCCATGCTTAATAACATATCATTTTCTTTTACCTATATTCCGTAGATTGTTCCCACATAGCCAACCCGACAATCATGCATGCAATACACTACTTATGTCATTTCAGCTTTATTAAACAAAACTGGACTGTTTTAGAGTATTTTAATAAAATAGTTAACCTTTTCCAAAAATTCCCAAATTTTTACAGGATGTCATAAGCGTTCCAAAATTTATTGTGTAAAAATATCAGGGCTCAGTTCATTACCAATATCATATAAAAATTCGTTTACCCGTCTGCAACCAGATTTGTTGCTTTCTGATTGCAGTCTACGGAAAAATTCACTAAAAATTAATCGTAAGCCCGATCGACGAAATTCCAGTTAGAGGATCACGGAAACAATAGTGACCATCTACAGTAGAAATCCCATGAGCTGATTCTACTCAGGTTTCGAGTTTTGACTCTGAATACGACACACTTTTTCAGCAGGAAAATTTCAGCTTGAGCTGCTGTCTTAAAACAATTCTTTAAAAATAGTAAACGACCTCAAAAAATTACGATTCCAGTGTCATTTGTTCGGTTATTCAAAAATACATAATTTAGACTCCATAAATTTAGTTTTTCGATTTAAAATGACCCAGTTACAGCCTGTTGAAGTTGGCTGGAAATTCCAATCAGCATGCTGTTTGCAATGTAAAAGTTACTAAAAACGCATCAACAAGGGCCCTAACCATGGTTTACCGAGGATTTAACGATCAAACCTTATGCATGCTTTAACCAACCCTAATCCAACCTGATTTTAACTTCATACAAACTTTTCATGTGGGGTTTTTATGTAGAGTTCCATGATCATCTTTTTAGTGTTTTAGCTTTTGTGTGACATGAACATTATACATATCATAACAAAGAACAAGATGAAACAATGGTGTGAAGGGACTTACTACTAGCACAAGGCTAGGGTAGAAATCTTGTGCAAATGATAGTGAGAAAAGATGATGACAAGATTAGAACAAAGCCTCCTTGAATGCTTCTCAACTTGCAACTTCCTTGAATGATCTTCAAGCTTGGAAAGGGGACTTGTAGTGAAGAAGATGAAGGTATGAGAGAGATGGGGGGGGGGGTGGGTTCGGTTATGAGGGCAGAAAATAGGGGAAGGGAGTGAGTGAGAGAGTGTGGATTTGCAATGATGAGTGATCTTGATTGCCCAATGCATGTAGAGATGCTCTTACACCATGAGCCACCCTAATTCCTAAGGTCATGATCACCTATCTCTTGGCCAACCACAATCAAGATTGCAAGAATAATATCTTCATAAAATATATGGTCATGATTTGCTGAAAAATCGGTTGGGGGGGGGGGGGTAACTTGTAAAAGGTGTGACTAAATGGTAACTAAGTAGTTAAATTGTAAGTATGGACTTGTATGTGTAGAAAAATGATTTTTAATGGGTGTTATGGCAAACTGTACCATGACTAGCCAAAAATAGTAAAGAAATGCTATTGATAATAATTTAGTGTCCCGGGTAATGTCCGGTTGTTCGGTTACGTATGGTTCCGTTAAAGTGTTAAATTGTACCGTATAGTGTCTTTTATGCATCTTTTTGTAACGAAGTCATTCCTGGCACTTAGGAAAGTATGTAGGACCACTCTGCCATATTTGTGTATTCTACAGGTACAATAAAATGCTGAATTTTATAAAAGAATGCAGAATTCTGTACTTAAAATGAGTTTTAGGCACTTCCCGGCACTATATCTATCACCTGATGACGCAGTCTTATGGTCCTCACTTCCCTACACTCCAAACCAGTGTAGTACCCTATCCCTGGCTCATACTGGCCATATAAACATTGTCTGTCTATGTGCTGGTATTGTCAGCATTATTTCTGAATCAACCGATCAGTGTGTCAACTGTACTGAGTGCATCAAGTATGTCACTAATGTTGGTGTGTAATGAATGGAGTGACTGTATAAAAAGTGATGCATGTATATATGATATAGAATCATAGAGCAGTTTAAATTGTCAGTTGTAATCGAGCACAGTCATTAAGCACGTAATTAAGATTAATTAATTTGTACAGTACCTGAAATTTTGAGGGTTGTCACATATATTGATTGGTTGAATATTGTGTACACAACCAAGATGGAGAGTTGTTGATTACTGTGAAAAAGTAGGGTGTTTGCTTGAAAAAGTGGTTCAAAGGCATGGGTGTTTGAAAGTGTGTTTACCAACCATCTAAGTGTCAGAGGATAAGATATATCTCTTTTGAAAATATCTAACCAACTTTGTACACATTGTCAACGAAAAACCTTTTCTTTATTTGATTTGCCTTTGACGAAAAATCTATTTTTCGTCACACTTGGTCTAGACGAAAAACCACATTTTTCGTCACTTTGGACATTTACGAAAAACCCTTTTTCGTCAGTCAAGGTCTTTCACCAAGAACCAAGTTTTTCGTGGGTCACTCTTGTCATTTTTTAACAGAAGCTTTCAAAAGTTATTTTAACGGTTTGTTTTAAGTGATTTAAGCTGGTATCTGTGTTTCTACATTCATCATGACTTCAGAGTGGTGGGGTTCATCCAAAGCGAGTTCAATTACGGTAGAGCAGTAGGCATCGGTTACTAACCAACTTCAAAGTAAACCGAAAATGACAATAGATATGTATGGTAGTTGGATACCGGATGTAACACCCCGAAATTTATATAACTTTAATCAGATTTATAAAGTATTAATCAAACGAGAACAAACTAACTAGGATTAGATAACTCAGTTTGATACGGGTCTTTTGATACCAAATAAATGGATGGAAACTCCTAAATTATGAATAAAACAATAATTGAGGGACTAGAATGGTTAAACTTGAAACTTGGAATCTTAAAACAAAAGTTATCACACCAAACACACACAAAAGTGTGTGTCTGGTCGATCTCAACACAGGGACGACACAAAGGTTCCCCCACAAACCCTAATCCAATCGATTTCCATCAAATTGAAGCCTCTAATCAGCTTAAAATCAAGTTTCAAGCACGAATTTGTGATCACCTCGTTGAAGGGATCATAAGGTATGCAAAATTCTAGTGTTTTGATTCATCTTGAATTCTAGGTTAATTATGAAAAATCGAAATTGAGCTTGATTATGTGTTGTATACATGAAATTAGAAGTGGTATGATGTTTAGGGATAAACCCTAGATGATTTCTTGTCAAAATCTTGCATGATACTTGTAGGGTTCATAATCACCATTGTAGGTGATTAATAAGTTGTAGAAACTTGGTAAACACTAAGATCATGATTCTTGTTCTAGTGTAATCTGAGTTTTTTGAGGTTCTTTCTGAAATTTGGAAGTTAAAACATGTGTAAATGTGCCTAATTGAAGTTGATTTAGATGATAATTACAAGTCATGAACTTGGTTTTGATGATGTAAAAATCTGACCCGCTAGGTGTTTGTTAAAATGCCTAAGTGTGGATTAAAATGTTAAAAATAGGATGAAAACGCAGATTTGATTATTATAGAGAATTATGTGTTGATGATTATGAAAAGAGTTCTAAGTTGATTGTGAATTGAACTCTTTAGGCAAAGAATCCGGATCGTCAAGCGGACAAGCCGGAGCGGATACGCGTTTGAAGGGTGTGCTCTAAAGGTACGTGACTTGTCGTCTCGTTACACTTATGTAGATAAACCTAGTCGTAGATATGTTTGATATTGATATAGCGTAAATGATTGTGTTTGGTATGTCAATGAAGTGATGTAACTCACTCTACCTAAGGTTGACAAGCCCGGGAATGGGTAATTATGGTTAGAAACTGGTGCTGATGAATTAGGTAAGTACGCGACCTAAGGTTTCGATACATTACGTTTATTTATTTATTTATTTTAGCTTGTTATATTGAAATTTGGCGAAAGAGGAAATCCGTTAAGTCACGGAAGTGACGAAGCTCACTAGACAAACAACACAGGTCAAAACATTTGTTAAAATAGAGTTTGGTATGTCTTTGAAATGGTGGTCTCCATTCGACATCCAAACGGATCAAAGCAATGTCGAGTTGTAAATGTAGAAGTGAATGACCATCACTCGTTGATTGGTTATAATTAAAGCGTAAGCCGTGAAGCGGACACGCTAAACTTGTGCAAAATGAACCCTTGGAATGGGGATTAAAGTTCAGAAACTATTCTTGTCAAATTGTTAAGAAAAGCATGTCTAAATCCCTGAAAATAAGCATGACATTACTGCGTAAGTAATCCTCGGAATGGGAGCGAAACGCTATAGTTGGTAAACCCGGGAATGGGTAAAATGGCTGAAAACATGAGATGATAACAAAACAAGTTGTAGAAATTATAAACAAAACGAGTCGAATAGACAAAGAGCCGAACTATAGGCCAACTGTTCTTAAACTGGAAATTTGTGTGAATTGTGTTGATAAACGAGTCCGTAATTTAATTACGGTCGCGTAGGAAAAAGATTCGGCTAAATCGGACACTCGAGTCAAAAGTTATGTTAGTTTAAAGACTAATATATGAGAATAAGAATGCTGGGCAAACTTACAGCAACAAAAATTGATCTTTCTGCCGAAGAGTAGCCGTCGCGCTACACCATGGTAATACGGTCTCACCGTCGCACCACGCGACGGCGGTGGCGGGCAGCGTAAGCTGCCCCATCTCTGTCGCGGGACGCGACCGCCCCTATTTTCAGATATTTTGTTGTTTTTTTTTTTCATTGTTTGAGAAATAGAACTTGTGTTTAATTGATTTTAAGGTGTCAAAACTAACCTTGTACATGGTTTTGACCATAGGTGAAGATGGATTAAATCCGGATGGTGATCAAGCACAATTACAAGAACCGGACACGGACTTTTGAAGCTTCCGCAATTAGTTAAATATGTTTGAGACGATGTTTATGATGTTAACTTTTAAATACTTGTTTTGGGATTGTTAAACTAGTAGTAGTCGTCCAAAACGTTAACTCTATGAAAAGTTTTTCCTATGTTGGGCACGTAATTCAAAGCTTTTGGTTATAAATGCTTAGTTGATGTTAATTTCTTATAAAAATCAAGTGGATTGTTACAAGTTGGTAATCAGAGCTCTAGGTTGTTAATAAAGTGTGTTCGGTTCAAGCTTGATCAAGCATCCGGTAAGAGCTAATTGTTTTAAGTAGACTTAGTAAATATAGAAAATGAATACGATTAGATGTGCATGGGAAGAGTGCATAATACACTCAAACCCGGAAAGTGCACCAAACATGAATGGTCTAAGCAAGTAGTGAACTTGGCTAAACCAAAGCGAATGATGCAAATGATACAAAATGAAATGTTTAACAATTAATACAAACATCCAGATTCAAGATGACTGATGAAGGCAGTGATGACGATACGGTGCCGAAAGTCACCGAACAGATGAAAGAAATGTCCGGTGGAACCGGGGGCGAATTAGCATCTCAATTAACTGAAGAGATGGAAGCTGAAATTTCTGAGGAAGTCGGAAAGGCAATAGAAGCCAGTCTACCGCAGTTCGCCGAGAGACTACAAACCACAATTTTGCTAGCAGTAGAGGATATGATAACTGAATTAAAAGATAGTCTCTCACAAGAAAAAGATGACGGGAGTGAGTCGGATGTGGACCCAAGACCCGTAAAGAAATCAAAGCCTGGTACCCCGAAAGAGAGGACAAGGTCTTCCCACACAACAGCCACGGAGGCTAAAGCTGAACCTGATGTCATTTCAGGTATGCTCATTACAAATTTAATTTCGCTATAAATTTTATTTAATACTAGTGTGAACAATAGTTTCATAGGGGCATATATGAGTAGTGAAACGGGCGAGTTATGTAAAAGAAATATATATGCATGAGAAAATAAACAATGGTGAGCGTGTGAAACCAAGGCAAAAGTAATCACGATCAATATTGTTGTGGGAAGGAGTGCGTATACACTCGAACCCGGGAACTTAATAGAGTGAATAACTGATGTATTGGGAAGAAGGGTAATAACACCCGATGATCAAACCCTTATTAATCAAACCCTATGAGGAAGGACGATGATCACAGCGATGGATGTGATTATATAAAATATTAGTAAAATAAACGTTATGAGAGTGTTAGAATAAGAACGGGTAAACCCCAAAAGCCGAATAACAATAGCAATAGTTTACCAAATAAGACTTGAGAAATGGGCCTTCAGGACATTAGTAAAAGAAACAGACCTAAGGGTCGCTAACAAAAGAAAGGTGGTGTTCAGATTTAATAAGTAAAGTGCTTGATAATAAAGGTAAACGGAAGCCGGATAATGGGAGCGTATTACATTAAGATAATGAGCCCAAGGGAAGAGATAAGAATCAAGGTAATTAAAATTATAAAAACAACAAACAAGAATGTTAAGGCATAAGGGTAAAGTTCGACTATCATATGTAATAAAGTTCACCAGAACAAGTCAAACAAAAATGAATGAAAGAATTAAGACTTGGTGGAATAAAGGCGACGGGTTACGCTAATACTACCGAATAAATCAAAACAAAGTCTTAATGCATGTCGTAATGGTGGCTTTAATAATGACTTCGGTAAAATACCCGATAGATGGGCAGGATTACGGATATATGCGTAAACGAAGAGACGGTGACGCAAATTAAAAGTCCAAAGACTCGGATTAAGAGCTATGACTAAAAGACGATAAAATTTTGCAAAACAGAAATTTCGATAGTTATGTTCGACTATTGCAATGCCGGACGGGCTGAATAAAGTATAATACCTGATATTTCAAGTAAGCGCAAAACGAATAATGGAAGTGCGAAATAGTACTGAATCTGTGTGATAAGTCAGTCGTAAAAGAGTATGGAAAGGAAAATGCAAACCAATAAAACTGGAGTACTAAAAACACTAAGATAAAGAACCTGGGTAACGGGTTGAAAGGAATAATGGTGTAAATCAAATAACGGTGTGGGAAAAATAAACCGACGCGGAAGTGACATAAGGTGTTATAGAGTCGGAAGGATAATCCGAAAGAAAGCGGGTGTAGCCTTGGCTATGGTCGAATCAATAAAATTCGAAAATAAATAAATTTTAGGCTTAAAGAGGGTACCATGACACCAGGAATGTACTTCTAAGTATACAAAAATTTTCTTAAGCAAAGATGGTCTGCGGGATCGTCATAACCTCTGGAATTATAAACAGAGTAAGGGTTTAAAGGACTAAATGAATCTAGCATCAGCAATAGAAAGAAATGAACCGAAAAGGGATGAAAGCCTAAGAAATAGCATACGAGTGTCACACCCCGACCACGTATAACATACAAGACGTGGCGGAAAACGTCGGGGAGTGTTGTAACAGAATTAATTGTTTCATAACCATGGCATTCAAAGTTGTATTTTATTTATAAACACAAGAGTTTCATTGTTTTAAACAGGAATCAAAGAGTTTTTAACATAATTAAACATAGTCTATCTTCGTTTTAAATCTCTAAGGCACAGGTCCGCCCTAGTGTCATGATCGTCATCCTACGGAAAAGCTCCTGAAAACACATGTGAAAATAGGTACGTCAGCATAAAAAATGCCTGTGAGATACATAGGTTTTGTGAAAATAGGATTCATGACTTAAGTTTAAGAAATGTTTAGTCATGAACCTTGTAATTTGATTTTGTTTTGTAAATCGCTTGAAAAACAATAAGTTTAGATGATATGTATAAGTAAAAGAATAAGGTATGGTTAAATGAATAACCATGTAAAATGAGTTGTATAAAATAAACCGTATTGTAAAACAAAGTCTTGTGAAAACATGTTACTTGTGTAAAATGTATAAGTCCAAAATGAATGATTTAAATAACGCTATGATATGTAATATAATACAAACACTTATATATAGGAAGTACCAGCGGCGTATCCACCATGCTTGTATCATATTACTCACATTTCGTTACTTAAGTCACTTAACCAACCAACAATGTATAATGTCTATGTTTAAACTAATTGTCAAAAGTCCTTGTATAAACCATGTCAAATGTTGATAGTCCAAAAGTAGTCAAGTAATGTGTAACAAATGTTATGTCTTGTAAGTAAAGTATTGTCAAGTAGTCCAAATGTAGATATGTACAAAACAAAGTATTTTGAATGTATCAAAAAAGTTATGTTTCGCAAAGTAATACATGTTACATTGATACAAACATTTATGTGGTAAGTTAACGCATACATTCAAGCCTTGAGACAGTCGGATAACCCTTTCAGTCAAGGTTATCAAAAGAATTGTATTCGGATTTAGTCATTCCTTACATCCAAACAAACCTGGGATGTCAGGAATGGGATTTGTCAAGTCCTATGGTACCAGTACTTACTACCGAGCGGCGTAGCTAATGTTAATGAACGTATAATAGTCTCGTTTGTGCAAACCAAATGTCATAGCAAAAGTGAACATGTTATATGAAAACAATGTACTAAGTATGCTAAGTTAACATACAAAGCAGAAAGTCATGTAAATCAATGTGCTAGCATGCTGTCAGTCAACATACATAGCAGAAATGTAAAGTAAAACAATGTACTAAGTATGCACACAATGGACATACATAGCATGAAACGTAATGAAATCATGTACTATAATGTACTAACAAACATAGCATGTATATGATGTGAAAACAGGAAAGCACGAAAGTAACAAGTAGGCACATGTGTTTCACCCCAAAACAGTTTGAAAACAGTAAAAGAGGGGTCTATCTACTCACTTGAGATTGCTCAGAAGTCCTAAGATAACCACCAAGCAATGCTAGAGATCTCGGAATATCAAACGGCACCTAATATAGGTAACTACATTAATAAACCGGACCTAAATCGGAAGATCGGATAGAATGAGGGTTCGTAAACCAAATGAGTATGGGAACTCATGTAGTATGGTTTTAACAAAGTCTACATACTAAATGAAACCTATCCTAAGTGCTTGTGACCCATTACGACCCGTTTAGGTAGCTTATGCTACTTTAACGCGTCGTTCGCGTGAAACGCGTTCGGACCGCCTAACTAGTCCTATGACAAGTAATATATGCCCTTAACATGTCTAATATGGTTGTCAAATCAGTTTAGATGTCCAAAAGTTATGTTACATATGTTTAAAAATGAATTTTGGCATAAAGGGGTATTTTGGTAATTTACCTAAGGCATATAAATTACCTATCATACAACTACTTAAACGTAGCGACCATAAGGTATAACCTCAGAGGGTTATTCCCTATATACTATGGTCACCTAATGTATTTGGTCCGGATCCTAATGATCGACCAAATGGGTCGGGTTCGAAAGTATAAGCGATTGTTTAGATCGCTTACCGTACGACCCTATACAAGCACAACTAAAAGTGACAAGCTAAGCATGTTAAAACATGCTTAACTAAGTTTAGAAAAACAGGTTTGGTATCAAAACAAACGGTTTTGATACTCATAAGTAGTTTGGTTACAAAATACGCAAGAATACGTATTCTGACCGAAACTACGACTCGTCACTGAGCCTAGATAACGTGGTAATCAGTAGGTATAGTCACTAGGGACTATAACCATCGTGATCACGCTCACGTTATGAAGTTCAAACGAACTTCGCATCGACCATAAACTGGTCAATGCAGAAAGTCAAACAAAGTTTGACTTTCGGACTCGAAAGCGATAAAAGAACGAAAGAATACTTACGAAGGGTCCCCGAATGCTAATCTAGATCAAAATAACTCAGGTATGAAACAATGGTTTCAACTTAGAGTCTTTTAGATCAGATTCTAGTGAGGAATGAGTGAAAATGGGTTGGGTATTTATAGTAAACCCACAACCGTTAGGATCGTTTCTTGGAAAAGGGGGCACGATCTAGGCCGTACACTTGTCAAAATGTTGTGGTAACTAATTTTTGGCCCACCATAGGAGATTAACATGTGGCACTTGACCTTTGGGAAGTGTTAGGGGCTGCTAACTTATGTTTTAAAATGGCTTTTTGCTGCATTTTTTTATTTATTTTTTTTTTGCAGTTTTGCAGTTTTGGTTCCTGAGCGCGTATCGTCGTGTTTTGGCACTTCTAACACTCGTCAAGCCCATTTTTAAGCTTCACAAGGATGTTAAAGTATAGGGAACATGAAACATGCTCAAAAATATGCCGGATGTCGGTTCGTTTAGCCGTACAATCGCGTTGTTCGGTTAATTACGACGGAATGCGCATAAGCGTGAAAAACGATCCAAATTGCGTGACGAATGGATTTTTCTCATGCCAAACACTAAACTAAAATATTTTAGTGCTTACATAAATTTTTGGATGTCCGGATGTATTCAGACCGTACGCGAAAATGCAAACTTGTGCATTTTTTTTGACACTTTTAGTCCTGAATGACCCAAAAGTTTATTTTAGCACACCGAACACCTCAAAGCCTATTTCTAAGCTATGTAAAGGATATTTAAGGTGTGTTTAACTTATGGTCATGTTCCGGAATGTCTGTTACAGTTCAAGTTGGCATACTTTCGCAGTTTGTCAAGTTTAGTCCCTGTAGACGAATTAATCTTGTTTTTGCCATACCAAAAGCCTTCAAAACTTATTTCTAAGTTATGTAAAGGTTATTTAAGGTATGTTAAGTATATGTAGATGTTCCGGAGTATTTTTTCGCATTAAACTGATTACGTTTTCCGCATTAGTTTGCGTATAACTCTCCAGAAAGCGATATAGAGTTTGGAAATTACACAAAAGTCAAAACATGAAAAATGTAAAAACACAAACAAACAAACATTGGGATCAAATAACATTGTTTTATTGATAATAGAACTGTTCACGAAGATTACATGCACAGTTGTTACAGTCTCCCCCTACTTGTGGAAATTTCGTCCCGAAATTTATTTAGAGGAAACTCGTGGAAAAAGATGCGGAATATTTCGCCCTTCATTTGATCTTCGCGTTCCCAAGTAAACTCGGGTCCACGTTTAGCTTCCCAACGAACTTTGACCAAAGGAATGCGCTTACGTTTGAGCCACTTGAGTTCACGTTCCCATGATTTCCACTGGCTTCTCAACAAATTTCAGTGTTTTACCAACACGAATTTCGTCAAGTGGTATGTGGAGGTTCTCATCAGCTAAACACCTCTTGAGATTGGACACGTGAAAAGTTGGATGAACATTTCCAAGTTCAGGAGGTAACTCAAGTCTGTAGGCTACCTTACCGATTCTTTCGACGATCTTGAATGGTCCAACGTATCTAGGTGCAAGTTTTCCTTTCTTTCCAAATCTGATTACACCTTTCCAAGGTGAGACCTTAAGTAATACTCGATCACCGACTTGAAATTCCAAGGCCTTGCGTTTTGGATCCGCGTAACTCTTTTGACGGCTTCTAGCTGTCTGAAGGTTATCACGAACTTTCTTTATCTTGTCAGTTGTCTCTAAAATGAGAGCAGGTCCAGTAAGTTGAGCCTCGCCGATCTCATTCCAGCAGACTGGTGAACGACATTTTCGACCATAGAGAGCCTCGAAAGGAGCCATTTTGATGCTGGTGTGATAACTGTTGTTGTAGGAGAATTCAATCAACTTAAGATGTGAATCCCAACTACCACCAAAATCGATCACACAAGCTCTAAGCATATCCTCCAGAGTCTGGATTGTTCTTTCAGATTGACCATCCGTTTGCGGATGATAAGCTGTGCTCAGATTAAGTTGGGTCCCCATAGCAGATTGCATGGTTCTCCAAAAATGAGAAGTGAAACGAGCATCTCTGTCAGAAATGATGTTCAAAGGAACACCATGTCAAGCTACAATTTCATCCACATAGATTTGAGCAAGTCTGTCAGCAGTAAAATCCTCACGGATTGGCAAGAAATGCGCTGACTTAGTAAGACGATCAACAACTACCCAGATGGCATCATGACCTTTCTTTGTGCGCGGAAGTTTAGTAACAAGATCCATAGTAATGTTTTCCCATTTCCAAACTGGGATCTCTGGTTGCTCCAATAAACCAGAAGGACGCTGATGTTCAGCCTTAACCTTAAGACAAGTAAGGCATTTTGATACGTATAAGGCAATGTCTTTCTTCATACCAGGCCACCAATAATGAATACGAAGATCCTTATACATCTTATCTGAGCCCGGATGAATAGAATAACGCGACTTATGGGCTTCATCCATAAGCAAGGTACGAAGATCATCCTGGCTTGGGACCCACAAACGGTCCATGAAGTAATACGAATCATTGTCCTTTAGTTCCAAAGCAGGCGTTATGTGATAGGGAAATTCCTTATCCATTAAACCTTGTGAAACACAAGATTGTTGAGCCTGAGAAATGCGTGCTTGGATATCGGATTGAGCTTGAATAACAGATTGAACACGTACACAATGAAGCTTAGTACGTTCCTTATGACTCAATGCATCAGCTACGACATTCGCCTTACCAGGATGGTAGCGAATTTTGAAGTCATAGTCGTTTAAAAGCTCAACCCAACGTCGTTGCCTCATGTTGAGTTCTTTCTGGTTGAAGATATGCTGAAGACTTTTGTGGTCCGTGAAAACCACACATTTTGTACCGTACAAATAGTGTCTCCAGATCTTTAGAGCAAAAACAACTGCACCCAACTCAAGATCATGAGTGGTGTAGTTCTTCTCATGTATCTTCAACTGCCCTGATGCATATGCTATAACTTTGTTCCTTTGCATAAGAACACAGCCAAGACCCAGTTTAGATGCATCGCAATAAACGACGAAATCATCATTGCCCTCAGGCAAAGTTAGAACAGGCGCGTCGCAAAGCTTCTGCTTCAAGTTTTGAAAAGCTTCCTCTTGTTTGAATCCCCACTCAAAGGGCTTGTTCTTCTGAGTTAGAGCAGTTAGAGGAACTGCAATCTTTGAGAAGTTCTCAATGAAGCGGCGATAATAACCCGCTAGACCAAGAAAAGAACGAACCTCAGTAGGAGTAGTAGGCGTATCCCAATCCTTGATCGCACTGATCTTGGAGGGATCTACATGAATACTTTGTTCGTTGATGATGTGTCCTAAAAATTGAACTTCTTTAAGCCAAAATTCGCACTTGGAGAATTTGGCGAAAAGTTGCTCTTTCTTTAGGAGTTCCAAAGTAAGACGAAGATGTTGCTCGTGATCAGCTCGCGTCTTGGAGTAAATCAAGATGTCGTCAATAAAAACAATGACGAACTGATCCAAATAAGGTTTGCATACCCTATTCATTAAGTCCATGAAAACAGCAGGAGCATTAGTCAAACCGAATGGCATGACTGTGAATTCATAATGCCCATAACGAGTGCGGAACGCTGTCTTGGGAATATCTTCTTCATGCACACGAAGTTGATGATATCCGGAACGTAGATCAATCTTCGAAAAATAAGAAGCGCCCTGTAATTGATCAAAGAGGTCGTCTATGCGCGGTAGGGGATATCGATTCTTGATAGTAAGCTTGTTAAGCTCACGATAATCGATACACATCCTAAAGGATCCATCCTTCTTCTTGACAAAAAGAACGGGAGCACCCCAGGGTGAAAAGCTGGGACGGATAAAGCCTTTGTCAGAAAGCTCCTGAAGCTGCTTAGACAACTCTTGCATCTCAGACGGTGCAAGACGATATGGAGCTCTGGCAATGGGATTTGCACCAGGTACGAGATCAATGCGGAACTCGACTTGGCGTGCTGGGGGTAGACCATGTAACTCTTCAGGGAAAACTTCAGAATAATCCCGGACGACAGGAATATCTTAAATAGACTTACCCTTGCCTTTATCTGTTGTAACATGTGCTAAGAAAGCCACATAGTTCTTCCGCAGATACTTCCGAGCTTTAAAACAAGACATGAGTTTGAGACCACCGGCAGGTTTCTCACCTTGAACCTGTAGGATCTCGCCTGTCGAAAGCGGCACACGAACAATCTTCTCAGAACAAACTATCTCAGCGTGATACTTGGATAACCAATCCATACCCACAATGACGTCGAAGCTTCCAAGTTGCATAGGCGTGAGGTTAATAGGAAAAAGATGATCGTTAAGGTTCAACTGGCAGCTGTGAAGAATAGAATCAAGAACAATGGGTTCACCACTAGCAACTTCTACTGTCAAAGGTTTACCTAGTTTTGTTCTAGACACGCGAAGTAATGGCTCAAAAGACAATGACACAAAACTCTTGTCGGCACCCGAATCAAAAAGAACAGATGCAGGCTGATTATTAATAAAGAACGTACCGTTCACCTCATTATCGTCCGCCTGCGCCTCTTGGGCATTCAAGTTAAAAGCTCGCCCTCGAGCCTGAGCCTGATTTTGGTTCTGATTCTGATTTTGGTTGGCTAGCCTTGGGCACCGGTTCCTGTAGTGGGTCAGATCCCCACAATTGTAGCACGAACCAGGAGGAAAATAAGGTCGTGCAGCTTGACCTTGTTGCTGAGCAAGAGGCTGAGCAACTTGTTGAGCCGGGTTCTGAACTGCCTGGTTCTGGTTAACAGGAATGCGGCAGGCGGCAGTAAGATGACCAGATCTTCCGCAGTTGGTGCACTGACGACACTGGAGGTGTGGTTGATGATGGCCGTTACACCTGTTGCACAAAGGTGCAGTGCCAAGATAAGGCTTCTTGGCTAGTGGTTGCACAGGCTGATTTGGTGCAGCTTGGGCCTGTGCAGTAACGGCATAGTTTTGGGAAGCCTTCCGCTTCCTAGACCCTCCAGAATTCTTTCCCTTCTTGTTTTGACTTTTCTTGCTATCTTCCTTATCAGACACCTGCTTCTTACCCTTGTCACCCTTTTTATGCAGCTTTCCCTTTCGAACCTGCGACTCAGTCAATGTCGCTGCTAACTCGATCGCCTGACGGAGTGTGGTAGGGTTACTCCCAGTAAGGATGTCTTGTACTGAGTCAGGTAGGCCGTCGATGTACCTTTCGATAGCCTTGTCGAGTGGGGTAACCATAGTTGGGCAAAGCAGACTCAACTCCTCAAACCTGTCAGTATATGCCCTGTGCTCACCACTATCTTGTTTCAAATTATCAAACTCTTTCTCCAACGCTCGCTGTTCATGGCGAGGACAGAATTCCCTCATCATAAGGGCCCTGAGTTGAGCCCATGTCTGTGCTAGAGCAACTTCTGCACCCCTGTCTCTCATAACCCCGTTCCACCATGTGAGAGCCCTCTTCTGAAATACGCTCGAAGAAAACTCGACCTTGCGATTATCCGGACACCGCACGTGGCGGAAAGTATTCTCAATGCTCTCGAACCATTGAAGAAGCCCAGTCGCTCCTTCAGAACCACTAAACTTGAGTGGTTTAGCCGAGTTAAAATCCTTGTATTTGCATGGAGCATTGTTTTTGTTGTTGGCTGCGTGCCATTGAGCAAAGAGATTTGGGAACTGAGCAGCCATCTGCTCCGAAATGATTTCTGCCAGTTCGGCAGTTGCTATCTGGTGTTCGCGTCGAGGAGGCATTCTAAAAGAGGAAAAACATGAAAGGGAACGAGTGAGAGGATTGGATGAAAAGAATGAGATGAAACAAAATTAACAAACGCAAAGATGGTGGTCATTTGTCCGCATTACCAAGCAAACAAACGACGCACAGTGACTAATCAAAGTAAATGGATCGAAAATAATGTATCATGAAGACATGCTCGCCTATAAGTGAACACTCATCCCAAGAATTCCCAGGTAAGCACAACTGGTCTCGCGTCTGATGAGATGTATACGAAGTGCTTGCCTAGACAGAAAACCCAGAATACAGGCATTCACTCTTCCAGTTTGCACGTGTTCACATTATTTAAAACCCAAAACGTTGACGAGATTTTAAAAATTTGAAGGCACAAGGCCAAAAATTTAGTCAAACTGGAAGGGTTCAAAACCTTACAAAAGAGGGTTCAAAACCTTGTAATAAATCATCCAAAAACAGATGATCGTTTTTTTTTTCAAAAATCGTTTCGAAAAATTTGGTTTCTTGTTTTGATAATCACCTAAGGATAGGTGATGTACATGTTTTAAAATCTAAACACAAGACAACTTGTGTTAGGGTCCTAGAAAGGTTATAGTCTAGGTCAAAGCATTACTAATAACCTAATTCCTTATAACCATTGGCTCTGATACCAACTCTTCTGTCACACCCCGACCACGTATAACATACAAGACGTGGCGGAAAACGTCGGGGAGTGTTGTAACAGAATTAATTGTTTCATAACCATGGCATTCAAAGTTGTATTTTATTTATAAACACAAGAGTTTCATTGTTTTAAACAGGAATCAAAGAGTTTTTAACATAATTAAACATAGTCTATCTTCGTTTTAAATCTCTAAGGCACAGGTCCGCCCTAGTGTCATGATCGTCATCCTACGGAAAAGCTCCTGAAAACACATGTGAAAATAGGTACGTCAGCATAAAAATGCCTGTGAGATACATAGGTTTTGTGAAAATAGGATTCATGACTTAAGTTTAAGAAATGTTTAGTCATGAACCTTGTAATTTGATTTTGTTTTGTAAATCGCTTGAAAAACAATAAGTTTAGATGATATGTATAAGTAAAAGAATAAGGTATGGTTAAATGAATAACCATGTAAAATGAGTTGTATAAAATAAACCGTATTGTAAAACAAAGTCTTGTGAAAACATGTTACTTGTGTAAAATGTATAAGTCCAAAATGAATGATTTAAATAACGCTATGATATGTAATATAATACAAACACTTATATATAGGAAGTACCAGCGGCGTATCCACCATGCTTGTATCATATTACTCACATTTCGTTACTTAAGTCACTTAACCAACCAACAATGTATAATGTCTATGTTTAAACTAATTGTCAAAAGTCCTTGTATAAACCATGTCAAATGTTGATAGTCCAAAAGTAGTCAAGTAATGTGTAACAAATGTTATGTCTTGTAAGTAAAGTATTGTCAAGTAGTCCAAATGTAGAAATGTACAAAACAAAGTATTTTGAATGGATCAAAAAGTTATGTTTCGCAAAGTAATACATATTACATTGATATAAACATTTATGTGGTAAGTTAACGCATACATTCAAGCCTTGAGACAGTCGGATAACCCTTTCAGTCAAGGTTATCAAAAGAATTGTATTCGGATTCAGTCATTCCTTACATCCAAACAAACCCGGGATGTCAGGAATGAGATTTGTCAAGTCCTATGGTACCAGTACTTACTACCGAGCGGCGTAGCTAATGTTAATGAACGTATAATAGTCTCGTTTGTGCAAACCAAATGTCATAGCAAAAGTGAACATGTTATATGAAAACAATGTACTAAGTATGCTAGGTTAACATACAAAGCAAAAAGTCATGTAAATCAATGTGCTAGCATGTTGTCAGTCAACATACGTAGCAGAAATGTAAAGTAAAACAATGTACTAAGTATGCACACAATGGACATACATAGCATGAAACGTAATGAAATCATGTACTATAATGTACTAACAAACATAGCATGTATATGATGTGAAAACAGGAAAGCACGAAAGTAACAAGTAGGCATATGTGTTTCACCCCAAAACAGTTTGAAAACAGTAAAAGAGGGGTCTATGTACTCACTTGAGATTGCTCAGAAGTCCTAAGATAACCACCAAGCAATGCTAGAGATCTCGGAATATCAAACGGCACCTAATATAGGTAACTACATTAATAAACCGGACCTAAATCGGAAGATCGGATAGAATGAGGGTTCGTAAACCAAATGAGTATGGGAACTCATGTAGTATGGTTTAACAAAGCCTACATACTAAATGAAACCTATCCTAAGTGCTTGTGACCCATTACGACTCGTTTAGGTAGCTTATGCTACTTTAACGCGTCGTTCACGTGAAACGCGTTCGGACCGCCTAACTAGTCCTATGACAAGTAATATATGCCTTAACATGTCTAATATGGTTGTCAAATCAGTTTAGATGTCAAAAGTTATGTTACATATGTTTAAAAATGAATTTTGGCATAAAGGGGTATTTTGGTAATTTACCTAAGGCATATAAATTACCTATCATACAACTACTTAAACGTAGCGACCATAAGGTATTACCTCAGAGGGTTATTCCCTATATACTATGGTCACCTAATGTATTTGGTCGGATCCTAATGATCGACCAAATGGGTCGGGTTCGAAAGTATAAGCGATTGTTTAGATCGCTTACCTTACGACCCTATACAAGCACAACTAAAAGTGACGAGCTAAGCATGTTAAAACATGCTTAACTAAGTTTAGAAAACAGGTTTGGTATCAAAACAAACGGTTTTGATACTCATAAGTAGTTTGGTTACAAAATACGCAAGAATACGTATTCTGACCGAAACTACGACTCGTCACTGAGCCTAGATAACGTGGTAATCAGTAGGTATAGTCACTAGGGACTATAACCATCGTGATCACGCTCACGTTATGAAGTTCAAACGAACTTCGCATCGACCATAAACTGGTCAATGCAGAAAGTCAAACAAAGTTTGACTTTCGGACTCGAAAGCGATAAAAGAACGAAAGAATACTTACGAAGGGTCCCCGAATGCTAATCTAGATCAAAATAACTCAGGTATGAAACAATGGTTTCAACTTAGAGTCTTTTAGATCAGATTCTAGTGAGGAATGAGTGAAAATGGGTTGGGTATTTATAGTAAACCCACAACCGTTAGGATCGTTTCTTGGAAAAGGGGGCACGATCTAGGCCGTACACTTGTCAAAATGTTGTGGTAACTAATTTTTGGCCACCATAGGAGATTAACATGTGGCACTTGACCTTTGGGAAGTGTTAGGGGCTGCTAACTTATGTTTAAAATGGCTTTTTGCTGCATTTTTTTATTTATTTTTTTTGCTGTTTTGCAGTTTTGGTTCCTGGGCGCGTATCGTCATGTTTTGGCACTTCTAACACTCGTCAAGCCCATTTTTAAGCTTCACAAGGATGTTAAAGTATAGGGAACATGAAACATGCTCAAAAATATGCCGGATGTCGGTTCGTTTAGCCGTACAATCGCGTTGTTCGGTTAATTACGACGGAATGCGCATAAGCGTGAAAAACGATCCAAATTGTGTGACGAATGGATTTTTCTCATGCCAAACACTAAACTAAAATATTTTAGTGCTTACATAAATTTTTGGATGTCCGGATGTATTCAGACCGTAAGTTATGCGCGAAAATGCAAACTTGTGCATTTTTTTTGACACTTTTAGTCCCTGAATGACCCAAAAGTTTATTTTAGCACACCGAACACCTCAAAGCCTATTTCTAAGCTATGTAAAGGATATTTAAGGTGTGTTTAACTTATGGTCATGTTCCGGAATGTCTGTTACAGTTCAAGTTGGCATACTTTCACAGTTTGTCAAGTTTAGTCCCTGTAGACGAATTAATCTTGTTTTTGCCATACCAAAGCCTTCAAAACTTATTTCTAAGTTATGTAAAGGTTATTTAAGGTATGTTAAGTATATGTAGATGTTCCGGAGTATTTTTCGCATTAAACTGATTACGTTTTCGCATTAGTTTGCGTATAACTCTCCAGAAAGCGATATAGAGTTTGAAATTACACAAAAGTCAAAACATGAAAAATGTAAAACACAAACAAACAAACATTGGGATCAAATAACATTGTTTTATTGATAATAGAACTGTTCACGAAGATTACAAGCACAGTTGTTACAACGAGGCTAAGCAAAAGAACCTTCGAGTCACTCGGGGTACAGTAAGAGGACTGGATACGACTCCCCGCATAATATAATGGTGGATAAGAATAAATTCTTGTCGTCAATTCCCGGATACACGATTAAACAGAAATTCAGTGTTAGGGAGGAACAACGTTTAACAAAAATGAAAGTTATGAGACAAATTAGAAAACAGTTAATAATAAAGGACATAGGTCTTAACACCGATGGATGTAAGACGATACATTAGAAAGAAGATATTGATAACGAAAAGATTATCTAAACTTAAACACGACGTGATACGATCACGGTTAAGAAAAGTGATACAGAATATAGTCATGTTGTAGCATGAGTGATGGGATGGAAGATCATAAACTTACCTAAGTTTGATTATGGAAAAAAAGGGTAGACCCGAAATTAACGGGGCATGAAATGACGGTGACTAATCAGTCTAGCCAATGGGCCCGTATGAAGTCAAATTAGTGTTGGGATTTATGCAAAACCCTTGTCAAAATAGGGTTAGTATAGAGTAAATATGTGGGCAAACTCATACTATTGAGTGGTCGAATGACAATTGGGACAAGTAGGCAATCAGATAAGAAACACAAGACACAAGTTAAAGTCCATGAGGACTTACATGTGGAAAATGCATGTGTTGAGGCAAATGATAACTTTTGACTAAAAGAAATAAGGTCTGAAAAACAAGACTAAGTTAGTATGGTCCAAACCAAAGAACTACTTAACGAAGGTTTCGGGGACGAAACCCTTTTAAGGGGGGTGGACTTGTAACACCCCGAAATTTATAAAACTTTAATCAGATTTATAAAGTATTAATCAAACGAGAACAAACTAACTAGGATTAGATAACTCAGTTTGATACGGGTCTTTTGATACCAAATAAATGGATGGAAACTCCTAAATTATGAATAAAACAATAATTGAGGGACTAGAATGGTTAAACTTGAAACTTGGAATCTTAAAACAAAAGTTATCACACCAAACACACACAAAAGTGTGTGTCTGGTCGATCTCAACACAGGGGCGACACAAGGGTTCCCCCACAAACCCTAATCCAATCGATTTCCATCAAATTGAAGCCCCTAATCAGCTTAAAATCAAGTTTCAAGCACGAATTTGTGATCACCTCGTTGAAGGGATCATAAGGTATGCAAAATTCTAGTGTTTTGATTCATCTTGAATTCTAGGTTAATTATGAAAAATCGAAATTGAGCTTGATTATGTGTTGTATACATGAAATTAGAAGTGGTATGATGTTTAGGGATAAACCCTAGATGATTTCTTGTCAAAATCTTGCATGATACTTGTAGGGTTCATAATCACCATTGTAGGTGATTAATAAGTTGTAGAAACTTGGTAAACACTAAGATCATGATTCTTGTTCTAGTGTAATCTGAGTTTTTTGAGGTTCTTTCTGAAATTTGGAAGTTAAAACATGTGTAAATGTGCCTAATTGAAGTTGATTTAGATGATAATTACAAGTCATGAACTTGGTTTTGATGATGTAAAAATCTGACCCGCTAGGTGTTTGTTAAAATGCCTAAGTGTGGATTAAAATGTTAAAAATCGGATGAAAACGCAGATTTGATTATTATAGAGAATTATGCGTTGATGATTATGAAAAGAGTTCTAAGTTGATTGTGAATTGAACTCTTTAGGCAAAGAATCCGGATCGTCAAGCGGACAAGCCGGAGCGGATACGCGTTTGAAGGGTTTGCTCTAAAGGTATGTGACTTGTCGTCTCGTTACACTTATGTAGATAAACCTAGTCGTAGATATGTTTGATATTGATATAGCATAAATGATTGTGTTTGGTATGTCAATGAAGTGATGTAACTCACTCGACAAACCAAACGGGTTAAATAACGGTCGAATTGGTAGTTGTTTGAAGTGATTTAAACATCACTCATTAAGTTTGAGTTATAATAGCGTAAACCATGGACTGGGCGTGATACGCTAAGGTTGACAAGCCCGGGTAAGGTTGACAAGCCCGGGAATGGGTAATTATGGTTAGAAACCGGTGCTGATGAATTAGGTAAGTACGCGACCTATGGTTTCGATACATTACATTTATTTATTTATTTTAGCTTGTTATATTGAAATTTGGCGAAAGAGGAAATCCGTTAAGTCACGGAAGTGACGAAGCTCACTAGACAAACAACACGGGTCAAAACATTTGTTAAAATAGAGTTTGGTATGTCTTTGAAATGGTGGTCTCCATTCGACATCCAAACGGATCAAAGCAATGTCGAGTTGTAAATGTAGAAGTGAATGACCATCACTCGTTGATTGGTTATAATTAAAGCGTAAGCCGTGAAGCGGACACGCTAAACTTGTGCAAAATGAACCCTTGGAATGGGGATTAAAGTTCAGAAACTATGCTTGTCAAATTGTTAAGAAAAGCATGTCTAAATCCCTGAAAATAAGCATGACATTACTGCGTAAGTAATCCTCGGAAGGGGAGCGAAACGCTATAGTTGGTAAACCCGGGAATGGGTAAAATGGCTGAAAACATGAGATGATAACAAAACAAGTTGTAGAACTTATAAACAAAACGAGTCAAATAGACAAAGAGCCGAACTATAGGCCAACTATTCTTAAACTGGAAATTTGTGTGAATTGTGTTGATAAACGAGTCCGTAATTTAATTACGGTCACGTAGGAAAAAGATTCGGCTAAATCGAACACTCGAGTCAAAAGTTATGTTAGTTTAAAGACTAATATATGAGAGTAAGAATGCTGGGCAAACTTACAGCAACAAAAATTGATCTTTCTGCCGAAGAGTAGCCGTCGCGCTACGCCACGGTAATACGGTCTCACCGTCACGCCACGCGACGGCGGTGGCGGGCCGCGTAAGCTGACCCCATCTCTGTCGCGGGACGCGACCGCCCCTATTTTCAGATATTTTGTTGTTTTTTTTCCATTGTTTGAGCAATAGAACTTGTGTTTAATTGATTTTAAGGTGTCAAAACTAACCTTGTACATGGTTTTGACCATAGGTGAAGATGGATTAAATCCGGATGGTGATCAAGCACAATTACAAGAACCGAACACGGACTTTTGAAGCTTCCGCGATTAGTTAAATATGTTTAAGACGTTGTTTATGATGTTAACTTTTAAATAATCGTTTTGGGATTGTTAAACTAGTAGTAGTCGTCTAAAACGTTAACTCTAAGAAAAGTTTTTCCTATGTTGGGCACGTAATTCAAAGCTTTTGGTTATAAATGCTTAGTTTATGTTAATTTCTTATAAAAATCAAGTGGAGTGTTACACCAGATCCTAATGCGAGCAAGTATACGAGCAAGGGTTTATCTCCTTCATGGGCTCAGTCTCCCACACCGTCAAATGACACGTATACGAGAAACGATTTGGCAACCGATATGTATGGAACACCACAACCACAATCAGTTGCCTCAGAGCAAAACTATCGGTCTACTGGAGTACCATCATTTCTTGATCCAAACTACAATGATCAAACAAGAACGGCGTTTTATGCAAAAATTGTCAAGGATGTCTGCAATGGTGAGTCCTTGGGAAATGATGACAGTTCTGAGCATGACGGTAGCCTAGTTGAAGATGTTACAAGTTCAGTTGAAGATGGTACAAGTTCAAGCGAGGATGGATCTGAATGTGAATCATCAAGGGAAGATGTTGATTCTAAGGAAAATGAGTCAATATCTGAGAGTGAATCCAGTCAGGTATGTGTCAATGAACCAAAATCTGATAGGTGTGATAGTTGTGTTGAAATTAGTGCTAAATTGTCTGATTTGCAGAGCAAATTGTCTGATTTGCAAAGCAAATATGACGATTTGCATAACAAGTATGACGTGACATATATCCACAATCAAAAGTTGATAGTGGATCTTTCGAAATGCACAGAGGCTAAGATGTTTTATTAAAACCATGAAAAAGAGTTTAAAACGGTGATTGAAAATTTAAGAAAAGATAAAACCGAGTTAACTAAAATGGTTTCAAGAAAACAAACTGACATAAACTGTTATATCAATCGTCTCGAGGTCATGCAAAAAGAGTTAGCCTGTGTAAAGTGTGAAAGTGAGGCGATCCGGCTTAAGTTAGATAGTTATTCAAACTTAAGTTATGTGCTGGATCACATCATTGACACACAGAAAAAGAAAAAGGATGCCACGTGCATTGGATATAAGAAGTGTCCACCACCTGTTAGTCACAATTATGACGCACTGCCTGATGAGGAGAATAGAACTTATTTTGAGCAGTCTGTTCCTTTAGACATTGAGGAATTTGCAACCGGACTTGGATACAAAACGGAAGTATCGTCCGATTCGGATGTGTCAGCAGATACGAAAGTATCAACTGCTGATCAAAATCAGGATCCTCTAGTCATTGTTGAGGATGTTGATTCTTCAGATGATGAATCCGAGGATACTGACTCAGCACAGTCTGATGCGGTAATCAAAGAAGAGGACATACCTCTCGAGAATCATATTTTATGTGATCCTCCCGCAAAACCTGCTAAGACTGTTCTGGTTGAGTCCACGTCTGCGCAAGAGTCTGAGAGTTGTCAACGCGTGAATTTGCTTTACCCGTTGATTGGATCTGATAAAATATATTCAGACAAGGATTTCCCAATCAAGAATGTCAATCAATCCTTGATTGATAAAGTTTTCGAAGATTCTACTAGTAAGTTTTTGGGAAAGTCGAGCCCAAGAGTTGTAGTAACTCAGTGTGCTCCTATCCCAAAATCCGAAGTTAGAAAGAAATATGGGAATCAAAAATTGCAATCTCAAAACAATCAACGAAAGCAAAGTCACGCTCCCCAAGGAAAGTGAAAAGGCAAACAAAGCCAAAACAAGAAGAAGGTTCAGAAGGTGAACTTTGTGAAATCCCGAGGGACGGATAAAATTGAATCTTTTGAAAACAAATCCAACACAGAATTTGTTATGCAAAAGAAAATTTTGAAAAGAAACAGTCAAAACAACTACACACAACACACAAACTGTTGTGATGTAGGACCAAGTACCTCAAGATCACGAAGTTCATCATCAAGCTCTTACAGTTATGATACTTCGAGGTTTGTTGAGCGGAGATCATGTTTCGAATGCGGTGAGTATGGGCACATTGTCAGAAATTGTCCATATCTCATGAAAGGAAAGGCAAAAGTTGATGCCCCCCGTGGTAACTGTTACCATAAAAGATTTATTTCACCAAAACAGGACCCTCGTCTTGTTAAAAAACGGGAAATGAAACAGAAAAAGAAACAAAGAAAAGAAATTGAAAAGGTTTTAAAACCAGAGGTTATCCAAACACAATCTTTTAAGTTAGAAGTTAAAAATGAAAAACAAAAACAGATTTGGAAACCAAAACCAGTAACTGTTTCAGGGGGAGCTACGTCAATTCCAAATCATCGGGAAATGGATATCACAATCCTCGATGATGACGGACGTCCCAAGTCTGTGAAGGCTTGGGTCCCCCTCTCCAACTAATCTCTGAGTGAGTGTGCAGGATGTTCCAGGAGGAACTATTGATAGTCTTAGGATTGTTGACAGTGGAGCGTCTATGCACAAGATCGGCGACATAAGGCTCCGAAACATTATAACATCTAGGAGAATATTGTTGCCTTTGTTGGAGGAAAGAGAAAAGAAGACAAAAATGTCAGATGATGGAATGATGGTGAAAGAATGTGGTTGGATGAAGTTGAAAAATTCAACAAGATGAAAAATGTGCCAAAATTTTGTTGTTATGGTTTTTGATCGGGTCCTCAGGAAATATTCCAATGAAATGTACGCGCCTGCAGCACGTCTGGAGATTATCGAAGATTCATGACCTTTTCTTCCACAAGAGGTTCAAACTCCACAAGATGAACGTGCAGTGTACATTTCTTCACGGTGTGATTGAAGAAAATGTGTTTGTTGAACAAACCAACCGGGTGTGCGGATGCCTTGGCGTGGATTGAACAACCGCACACTACTTCTAAAGGAGAAAGATAAAGACCTTTGCTGGTGCAAAAGCATGTGGAATACATCATGCATGGACCGACCAATGATGATGTGTACAAGCTTTCCCACATGCTCCATTTGCCACTTACCAGCCGGATCCGGAGGTTTCTGATCTTGTTGCTGTGAGGAGAATTCTCGGTTCATTGAAGTAGCTGCAAAATCGACCTTGAAATCCACACCGCGTGGATATCCAGTTTGGGAGAGCACTCAGATTCCTGCCAATGCACGAAGAAGTTGCAGGATTACGGTTTTGCGTTTCTTATCTCTCCTATCTTTGTCGATATTTAAGCTGCTTTACAGATCACTAGAAATCATGTGCAGCATTTAAAGACCAAACACATCGAAATTAAGTATCACTTCATACATGATTGCTTTGACAAAAGACTAATCAATGTTGTTTTGGTCCACACCGATGACCAACGTGCCGACCTTTTTACCAAAGCATTTGACAAATCACGATTTGACTTTTTATTACTGGTAAACGGCATTAAGGTCAAGCAAGAGTAAAACCGACATCGGAAAATCATTTTTGTAAATATCTTTGTGTTTTTAATTTATCGTCATAGTTTACATTTTAGGGGGAGTAAATCCAAATTTTAAAAATCCAAAAACATCGAAAAATTTCAAAAACACAAAAACAATAGAAAAACAAAAATGAGTTTCCTGGCGAGAAAAGGAGAAAATGATAGTACATCAGTGGTCTGTCGAAACCTCTTTAAACCTAAAATGAAAAACGATAAGCAGCTCTATATAAGATGTATCGGTAGGCTCACAATCATTTTAAAGTGTGCAGGGTGATATAAACTTAAATCGACTGAAGACTGTGTGGGAACCACTCATTGGCATATGGTCTTAGTACTGAAATTTCGTTTCATAGATTGCCGAGGTTCTGAGATATGTCGTCTTTATGCTGTTATAGGATCGAGATTCGATCAATACGAGTCGTTCTGAGTTAAATCTAGATCACTAGAGAGGCGGAATCAATCTAGCAACCTTGAATCGGTGTTAGAATGTGAGTAGAAGCAGAGAAATACACTTTAAACAGGTTTTCCATTCATATAAAACGTTTTTACACGCAGAGAATCCGGCAGCACTTCGTGTCAAAGTTCTCTTAAAAGTTACAAATGAAAAAAACCAACACACCTATTTATAGGTGTTCCAGTTCGCACGAGACAACATGTCCAGTCCGCACGAACTGGCTAATTCCAGTTCGTGTGAACTGACCTTCCCACTTCGTGCGAACTGGATATTACATATAACTTTACATTTATATTTAACCTACTACATACATACGACATGACACGACTGACGACGTAGGCGATAGACATTGTGCACCAACAAACTCCCCCTTGGATATTGCCGGAGTCTTCAGTCTGCCTGTCTTCAAAACTTCTTCACAAGGACTTGAACCTTTCTTCCCGCTGCTTCGGCTTTCTTTTCAGCAAATTCTTCAACTTTGCATTCTCTTTATCAGCTTTCTGCTTTTCCTCAGCCTGCTCTCTCATCCATTTCCCTCAAAGCATACGATCATTCTCTTCACGTTCTTGTCGTCTCTTTTCAGCTTTCAAAAATTCCCGTCTTTCGATTTCCCACTAGTTTGAGGACCATGTATTTCCAGAATTTATGTTCTTCTGAAAACATACATTCACAACTTTCTGGAATTGCAAGGCTTGATCTTTATCTTCCGCCTTGTAACCAATCTTGTTTACGAACAAGCATTCAATATCCTCCTTCGAACAATTCACTAACCACATCGGGTCATACACGTGAATATACTGAATCACATTCTGTACTTTATGTGCAATCACAGCTTCAGTCGTCAAACAGCTGTAGATCCAACAAACAAACTCTTCTCTGAAGTTCTGTTCCATTTTTGGTAATGGAATGTTTTTCATCACTTTAGGCTTTTTCACTTTCAGAATCGTCTCTTCAATACCATTCACCGGATCAACCCTTTTGACTTTCTTTGGGTAATGCGGTTTCCAGTGTTTGAATTCGCTGAACGCCTCAAATTTCATCAATCCCCAAGTGGGCATATCATGTTCTCTCACAGGATAAGTCAACGTTCGGACTTTGGGAAGCTCTTCGACATCCCACCATGGCAAAGACATGATGTCTTGAATATATTCGAAATACGGAACGCCATATTCTCTTCGAATCGCATACGCATTCACCTGCGGTAAATAGCCCCAGCTAATGATATCACCAAGCGAAACACTTCTATCTCATTGATAATACTGCAGCGGCCTTTTGAACTTCCGCTCAGTATCTTTACGAAACCATTTCTTTCTTTCTTCTCGTTGTTCATCTTTTGACATTTCATTAAAACTCTTGTTCTTCACGCTCTCAGCGACTTTCCTTTTCAGCTCGTCTTCATTTGCCTGACTGAAGAACTCAGCAAGCGTAGGAAAGTTAGAAGTATCAACATTCACGTTATGTTCATCATCACTACAATCTTCAACTTCAACTCTGTCATAATTGTCAGCCTCTTCCACATACTTGTACTGATAATCATGATGTTGATTGATGTCGAAGTTATTCAACTCATCTTCAAAATCAAACTTAAACGCAACATCTACAATATCCATCATTTTTCTTATTTCGGCTTCAGAATAAACATGCATGATTTCACCCTCTTCAACATCATGTTCTAAGCGTAAAATCAATCTTGTAACATGATCAACAGTTTCATCATTTTTCCAGTATCATCAACATTCTCCCCCTCACCACTTGCATTCTCAGATTCTTCGTTCTCATCGTCATGAAGATAGTCGTCAACATTCTCTTCATTTGATGCTTCAGACACTTTGATACCTGATGTACCCTGATCATTATTATCATTACCATCATCGTCATCATCACTGTTAATCGAATACACCTCATCATCATCATCTTTCAGAATATCGTCCTCATCATCTTCTTCATCTTCTTCAATTACACCAGGGACTGAAGTAATCGGACGAGGATCTAGAACTTTCGTCGGATCAGACACAACAATTGCTCTTTCAGTAACCTCTTCTTCACCTTGAACACCTTTACCCTTGTCTTTCATTTGAACTTCCAATTCAGCTTTTTGTCTAGCTCTAACTTCTTCCAGCGCTATCTCTTCAAACTTCTGTTCAACTGGCATACCAATCAAATTTTCTAACACTTTCTTCATCATATATTCTTCATGTTCTTTTCGAGCATTCTTCACTTCTAGTTCTTTATGTTTCAACTTAAAATACTCATTTTGTTCATCTCTTCGAGCCTTTTCTTCTTCCAACTCAGCTACTCGAACTTTCAGAATATCAATGTCAGCTTGATCAGATTCAACTCTCTTCAACAACTCAGAATTTTCAGATTCAACATTTTTTACATGTTTCTCCAACTTTTTTTTCTCGCTTGACATCTCATCAACCTTCTTCTGCAACTTCTTTACCAGATCATCATTCACAAAACTGAAATCCTGAAGATGTTCAAGACCAATATTCTCTGGAATCGGTGGAAAATTTACAAATCCAGATGATCCAGGAGTTGTTTGAATTGGTGTTTGTGTGGGTGGTGGTGTTTGTAAAACATGTTGTGAAGTGATTGGTGGTTGTTCATGGATGGGTGATAAAGTATATTGTTGTTGTGGTGGTTGTTGTTGTGGTGATTGTGGTGGTGGTGATTTTTGTGGTGGTGATGGTGGTTTTTGTGGTGGTTGTGTTGGTGGAACTTTCAGCTTAAACTTTAACTTTCGAGTTATAGAAGGATCAACACGCTTTCTTGTAGTTGACTTCTTTCGACCTCCTGACTGTGGTGTTACAACTTGAACATTTTCAGGTGGCACATACTCCTTATCTGCATCATCAGAACTTTTCTTTCTTTTCTTTTGACCTCCTCTTTCTCTTGGATCATAGTTGACTCTGTTCCATTTATCAACTTGTGCATCAATGTCACTATCTTCAGAACCAGATGAACTACCAACTTCAATATCATCACTTTCTTTCTCACTAGCTGCTTTCTCAACTTCCAGAGTATCATCAAGATTTTTCAACAATTGTTCTGTTTCAAAACATAGACGATCTTGATTTTCTTCAACATTAACTTCTGTTTCATCTTCTTCGGGTTCGTCTACCAACATAGTTTCAACAGCTTTCTTTCTTCTCTTCTTTTGAGGTTGTGAAGATGAACCTTCTCCAGATTGAACTTTTGGTGTCCTCTTACTACCTTTCTTTTTCTTTTCTTCTTTTGTGAACCATTCATTCCGAGTTTCAACGAATTCTTTTAACTTTGTTAATTCATCAACAGCACTCTTCTCTTTCATTTCTGCTTCATTTCTCCACATAAGATGATTTACAGGATCTGGATCTTCGTACTTGTCATTGCTAATGAAACCAAAGAACTCTGTACGCTTTGGTTCTTTCCAGCTCTGTGTATACTTTGCCAACCTGATCAACGTCTCGTTATTCATGTGATTCAACTGTAACAGATCATTCACTTCATCTTTCACTAACTCCGGATAAGCATGATCAAGTATCATCTGTACAAATCTCGGATATAACCATCTTCGACTGCCTGAAGTGATATTATCTTTCATATAGTGAAAAACAATACGAGAAAAGTTATACTTTTTGTTCAACACCAATGCAGTAACCATGCACATCTGATAATCCTTCATAACGTCATAACCTCCCATCCTATGACTCAGAGCATGAATTATCGAATGAATAAAAAAATTTTAAGGTTTCATGAAACACGCTTTCAGATAATTCGCCTTATTCAAATGCCCACTATATCCCATCCTTAACATGCATCCTTTCACCATCTTTTCTGGAAATCCAGTTGGAGAGTTTTCGTCATCTGGAAATCTTAACACCTCACGAACAAGCGGTTCGGAAATAATGATCTCTTTATCTTCATCCCCAACTTGAACAAACGAGCTAATCAGATCATTCTCTTTGTCATAGCTTGCATTCTTCCAGCAATAATCAATGTGTGATTGAAACACTTTGTGTTGATCCGTAAGTGCTTTCTGAATAGGTAACCCTCTCATGAATGGTAGAATATCTTTGAAAGCATCCATCTTGGATAATTCTTCATCATATACACAACAGATGTTGTGTGACGGATCAAACATAACATTCGACGCATGAATTCACAAACAATATCACATATTAGACACTTAGAAAAATTTTCATAAATTTCAAAACAACATAATCATTCATACGAACTGGACTCCACACGAGGTGGTCAGTTCATGCGAAGTGGATGGTCATGCGGACTGAAACTTTCAAACGGAGTGGACTTCAAATGAATTGATCAGTTCGTGCGGTCTGAATCATCTATAAAGTCTATCCATTTCATACGAAGTGGATCATCACTTCATTTGAAACTAACTTATGAACAGTATTTTTGCAGAACATCAAAACTTGATTAGATCATGAAATTGATGGTTCAGATCTGTTATACATTAAAATCCGACCACAAAGATATGTTTTTTTTATTCAATTTAGTTCACAAAATAACCCTAAATATAACATTGAAGGTCCGACAACTCGAGTTCATGCGATTCGGTTAGATCTGGTTCAAATTAACCATCAATTATTACCTTTCCCATGTTATAAGTTGTACCCACCAACTTATACACAGATCTATAGCAACATATGACCAGATTTAAGCTTGAAAATGATGAATCGCCTCAGATCGTTTGAGAGAGAAATAGGTTTGGTGCGGAGTGGAGGTGGAACAAATGAGTTCACACGGACTGGTCTCACCCTTATATAGGGGAGCCAGTTCGTGCGAGGTGAACTGCTGAAACAACTTGACACGAATCAGCCACTTCGCACGAAGTGGCACTTCGTTTGAGAATTATTCTTCAAACTTTTTTGAATTTTTTTTTATCTTTTTGATATTTTATCATCAAACGCATTTAACCAAGTCCAAGTTAATGACCTTGGTTAAACATTTAGCCTGCCAAGTCCAAGTGAATGACCTTGGCTGACCAATTTATGATCTTGCTGGTATTTTGAAACATTTCAAGTTCAAATTAATGAACTATTGAACATTTTGAGCAATTTCCAACCATTTTCTCAAGCCTTTTCATATCCAACCCAATTTGATCCAACTGTTTCAGCACTGTGGAACTTTGATCATCCGATCTCAAACGCCCGTTGTCGAAAATAAGATGAAAGAACAAATCTTTTTGGATTTTGGAAATAAACTATATACAAACATCTTTTTGTGAGTTTGTGTAAGAGGATCATATCAGTTTTTGACAAGTCACAAGCACCATTAAGCTTTAAACATTTTAAGTTCTAAACAATTCACTTAGATTGTCAGTATACTGATCCACTTAAATTTTCACACAAACTTCAACTGCTTCGAGATACGAGATTAATGTTTTAAAGACTTAAACTCATTCGTGTGTCCCACCTCAGAATATACTCCCGTATCCAGATCCCAATATTCAGTCTTACAGGTGAGTATACCTAGATGATATCTGTAGGGGTAAATTGCGAAACCTTGAGAGCTCAATATTTTGCAGAGTTGAAGGTTCGACTTTTGGTGTGTCCCCCTTGGGGATCTTCTTTTCAACAGCACTTGATTATATCTTTTTGGATTTTCATCAATTTTTGTGCTGAGGGGGTGCTTTTATTTTAAGCATGCGTAAAGTATTATACGAGGACTAGGCTATTGCTCCCGCAAAATCAGAAGTCCCGGTATAATACCCCAGATATCACTAAGCATAAAGACCTAGTATCTCAGAAAGAGGGATCTTTCAAACAAGAATTCGGGGGTTACCCATATATCCGAGAGATGTTCCCCACGAACTAAGTAAGTGTGATATTTAGATTTATATCTCGAATACAATCTACTAAATGTGTAAAAACCTACTGGCACATCATCAGTGAGACCGTTTATCACATTTTGACTTTCCATTTCTTTAGCGTACTGCGACTGTCTACTGATGTACTATCATTTCCTCTTTTTCACAACAAAACTCATTTTTGATTTTCTCAATGTTTTTGGATTTTATAGATTTTATCATGTTTTTGTATTTTCTGCAAATTTTCTCCCCCTAAAATCAAAAACATATTTTTGTGTTTTTGGTTTTACCGAAAGCAGTAAAGAAACTGTACAGAAAAACATGATAACAAGACGTAGATCACTTCTGATCGCCGTCCGCCTCGGCCTTACACTCGACCACCCTCCCAGAAAACAAATTTTTTAACCCGTTCAATTTTAGAAGATAATGAAATCTTGTTTTATCAAAGGGTTTTGTGTAAAAATCAGCTCTCTGATCATCGGTGTGCAAATATTCAATTCTAATCAATTTTTTCTCGTGACAATCACGAATAAAATGATGTCGAATTTCAATATGTTTCGTTTTAGAGTGATGCACCGGATTTTGAGTGATATTTATTGCAGCCTCATTGTCCACATAGATTGGCGTGTCTAAGAACTGCAAACCATAGTCCCTCATCTGTTGCTGGATCCAGAGGATCTGAGAACAACAGCTGGAAGCCGAAACATATTCCGCCTCACAAGTCGAGAGAGCGACTGTGGTTTGTTTCTTACACTGCCAGGTGATTAGCCGAGTTCCGAAGAACTGGCACCTAGCAGTGGTGGACTTTGCGTTAAACTTACAAGACCCAAAGTCAGAGTCAGAGTATCCGGTTAGAGAGAAGTCACCGGATCGGGGATACCACAAGCCGAAGCTTGGACACCCTTTGAGATACCGTAAGATTCTCTTTACTATCATCAGATGGGATGCTCTTGGACTCGACTGGTATCTGGCACAGAGGCAAGTTGGATACATGATGTCTGGTCTGGATGTTGTCAGATACATAAGCGATCCTATCATTGACCGATATAGCGTCTCATCCACTTTTTCACCAGCTTCATCCGGACATATTCCATGATTTGTCGCCAGGGGGTTGAAATTGGAGATGATCCGGACATGTTGAACTTATCCAGCACATCATTCACATATTTTGTTTGGTGAATGAAGATTCCTTAGGGCATTTGCTCAACCTGAAGCCCTAGGAAGAACTTCATCTCCCCCATCGAACTCATTTCAAACTTTTTTTTCATAACCTTCTCAAACTCTTTGCACAGCTCATCGTTCGTCGATCCGAAAATGATATCATCAACGTAGACTTGAACAATGAGTAGATGCACTGCAACCTCTTTTGTAAACAAGGTACTATCGACCGTCCCTCTGATGAACCCGTTGGTTAACAGATGTTGGGAAAGCATCTCGTACCAGGCTCTCGGGGCCTGATGCAATCCGTAAAGCGCTTTGTCGAGAAGATAAACCTTGTCTTTGTGCACTGGATCGGTAAAACCCGATGGTTTTCCGACGTACACTTCTTTTTTGATCTTTCCGTATAGGAATGCAGATTTGACATCTAATTGGTAGACCTTGAATCCTTTCCATGACGCGAACGCCAAGAAGATTCTAATAGCCTCGAGTCTAGCAACAGGAGCATACACTTCAGTAAAATCTATCCCTTCTTGCTGACTAAAACCCTGAACTACCAACCGTGCTTTGTTTCTAACGATCACCCCTCTCTCATCACGCTTACACTTGAAGACCCATTTGGTCTTTATCAGCTTCTGATTTTCTGGCATATCAACCAGCCTCCATACTCCCAGCTTTTCAAATTGCTGCAACTCTTTCTGCATCGCATTCACCCAGCTATCTTCAGTTAATGCTTCTTTATATGTCTTTGGCTCTACCTGCGAAATAAAGCATTTCAATGAGAATTCTTCCTGTAAAGGTGCTACAGAAGAATAAAAACATGTAAGCCCTTTATTGATCTGTTCTCGAGTTTTCACTCCACTTTGAAGATCTCCGATGATTTGTTCTGAGGGATGATAAGATAAAGTTCTCGGCATGACTGTGTCTGGCACGCTCACTTCCAATTGCAAATTTGCAATATCCTGATCACCCGTGTGATCAACAGCATCTGGTGTCTCAATATTTGGTTCCTCGTCATAAATCAGATCGGTTTCCGGTTCTGAGTCATCGGATTGATCAAATACTGGACCTGTTTCTTCTGGGGGTTCGTGTGCAGTTCCACTTGGACCGGCCTCGTGATCGTTTGCACCCACGGTGGGCTGAGAAACTACCAACGGTCTTGGCACTTGTTCTTGCGATAAAGACTGCTGTTGTTGGTATAGAAATGGTAGTTCCTCCTCACTTGGCTCAGTCGGCAAATGAAACGACTCCCAGAGATTTTGATAATTAAAAAGCAATTTTTTGCCGGGAAGTTAACTCAGAGCTGTGAACCGTTGACAGTCGACATGCTGAACTTGAATAATCTTCCCCAAGCATGGAACAAACACTCTCTTCAGTGGACTCGCATAACCTACAAAAAAACCTTCGTTAACTTTTGCACCAAATTTACCATCTGGATCAATAAAAGTGCAAGGTGATCCAAAAGGTTCCAAGAATTTCAGATTTCGTTTATAGCGATGAAGCAACTCAAAGCAGGTTTTCTTGTATTTCTTTACTGTAAGAACCCGGTTTAGTGTGTAACATGCTGTAGCGACTGCTTCACTCCAAAAATGTATCGGCAATTTAGAGTCTGCTAACATGGTACGACCTATTTCGATCAGTGTGCGATTCTTTCATTCTGCGACACCGTTTTGTTGTGGAGTATACGGTGCGCTGAATTCATGAATAATGCCTTTGTCATTGCAGAATTCAAGCATACGATTGTTTTTGAACTCCGTTCCGTTGTCGCTTCGAATTCTTCTGATCGGTAACTTGTACAAATTCTCCATTTTCTTGAATAATCTCATCAAGGAATCAAACGTCTCTTCTTTCTTCTCAAGAAACATCACCCAGGAGAACCTTGTAAAGTCGTCGGTCACAGCTAAACAATATAACTCTCCACACATGCTTTTCACATTTACCGGTCCAAAAAGATCCATATGGAGTCTTTCTAGCGGTATTCTGTTGGAATTCAGAAGCTTTTCCGGGTGTGACTTCTTTGTTTGCTTACCTTTCTTGCACTCTACACAATCATCATTCAAATGAAAACTCTTCAAATTAACGCCTTCAACAAGATCATTGTGTACTAAAAATTTCATTTTTCTCACATGAATGTGGCCCATCTTTCGATGCCACATTTTTTACTCTTTTTCTGTTGATTTTGTTTTAGTTACAAAACATTGTGCCTTTTTGTCTGATGTTGTTGCGACGCTCATGTCTAGGACATACAGATCGTTTTCACGAGGAGCGCGCATCAACACCATAGATTCAGGAATTTTAAAACCTGGTTTAAGAATTAAACACTCATTTTTTGTGAAATGAACTGTAAACGACTTATCGAAAATCTGCGAGATGCTCAACAGATTGTTTTCCAGTTCTGCAATATAGTTTACTTGATCGAAAGTTACGACTCCGTTGGAAAGCATTCCAATTCCAACAATCCTTCCTCCCTGTGTTCCCGCAAACCCAACATAACCTCCATTGATAGATCTGAGATCATATAGCAATGCTAACATTCCCGTCATGTGCCTTGAGGCACCGCTAACCATGATCCACTTTGAGATGATAGATCTTGGAAGCCCCTGCACACATCAGAAATATTCACTTAAACAAAGATACCCAAGCTTTGTCAACATTTGGTATGCTACCGAAGACAGTGTCAGGTGCTACTTTGTCAGCTTTTGGAATGTTGAAAATAACTTTTGGAACATCAGGTTTTGGCTTTGATTTTAGATCTCCCTCCTTAATAGGTGGAAATTCTTCAATCAGTTTATCCAATTCAAACTCAAGTTTTTCTTTTGTGGTTATAGAAACTGTCGGCTCAGATTTTAAAACCTTTTCCATTTTCTTTTCTTAAAACGATTGTTTAGGTTTTTCCACCCATGATTGATTTTGAGAAATTTTTGTTTTGGGGTAAACCTTTGAAGTCTTTGGAGATTTTGAAGATTCACCAATTTCAAAAGTAGATTTTGGTTTATCTTCAGACTTCAAAGATTCACCGCGTTTTAGAATACGCACGGGGGAAATCATTGGTGTTTTACTCTTAACATCATTTGAAGTTTTTTATTTTGGTTTCTGGAAAACTGGTTTTTCAATCTTTTTAACACACTGTTTGGCCATGTGACCAATTTCATTGCACCGATAGCAGACTCTTTTGTCGTATTCAACAAAAGTAGATCTGTTGGTCTCATCTCTTATCTTCTTTGCTGCAATGAAATCGTCAACTGCTTTCTGACTAAATATGTAATCTTTTTCAACTTCAGTACTAGCACCAGCAACAAACACATCACTTAATTTTTCTTTTGGTATGACATCTTTCTTAGCCATTTTCTTTTCAAAACCAACACCTTTCCTTTTGAAATTGTTTCCGTGTCTTTTGTTATTACCACCATTACCCACCCTTTCATCTTTCTTGCCCGGGTTGTTTGTGTTTTGATGTTTGACAAAAGATTTTTTAGGTTTTGAAAAAAATGCATTGTTGTTTACTTCAGAAATATCAATTTCCACAAGCTTATAAACTTTCTCAACCTTTTCCAGATTCACATTCTGAATCGGGTACTCAAAATCAGTATATAGTTTGTCAGTACCGGTCATCGTGTAAGCCACAATGATCGAATCGTCATTCACAACTTTATCTGATTTTGGTATGAATTTATCAAGAAAATTCCCATCATCTTCAGAATCAGAACTGGAATTCTCCAAATGAGTTTTAACTGTTCCGAAATCAGAGTTATCACTCTCTTCATCCAACACTTGATCAACAACAGTTTTAATCACTTGTGACTCGTTGTCGGTGTCAGATGGAGAGAATGTAACATCAATGTTTTCTGGCAACTCATTCTCTACAGTTCTCAACTTGAGATTCAAAGCTGCTTCCACCCCATCTGGATATTTCTGTGTATAGTGATTCCACATTGGGGGTGGAACGTTGTTGAAAGCAGGTTTAGCATTAGGTTGTTGAGGAACAATCTGATCTATCACATATGATG
The DNA here is from genome assembly GCA_030545235.1 of Helianthus tuberosus. Taxonomy (NCBI): domain Eukaryota; kingdom Viridiplantae; phylum Streptophyta; class Magnoliopsida; order Asterales; family Asteraceae; genus Helianthus; species Helianthus tuberosus. Next base: position 50,137,587 of record CM060376.1, read on the forward strand.
AAGAAATGTAACTAATCAACTTTTTATCAACCCTTTCATTCTTAATTCACATTAATTCAAGTTCCTTTTTCAAAGATGCGATTGTATCCAGATGAATGTTAATCACCATCTGTTTTTCCATGACCGTTCCTTTTAGCAGATTAACAACTTTATCATTTTCTCTACTTTCATTTTGAATCATTTTGATTGATCGTGATAAAGTGTGATAAGCATTTTTCACATTATAAAGATCTAATTTTACTTTGTCGGTATATTTCTTCAACTCTTGAAACTGTTTGTCTTTTTCAAGACAATCCATGCAGGGTTTTAAACAGTTTTTGCATGGTGTTTCAGGAATTGGATCAATCTTTTCAAAATCCTTTTCTTCTTTATCATTTTTAATATCTGGTTTACCAAACCCATCAGACTCAGACTCTGATTTTTCTGCTGATTTGATCTCCACGTTTTCTGATTTGAACTCGGGCTCCTTTTCGACTGACTCCTTTTTGACAGACACTGACTCTTGAGTGTTGTCTACCTCTTGCAACTTCACCATAAGTGCTTTGTCAGCAATCTCCTTCAGAGTTTCTTCATTCGTTTCTTTAGAAACATCTATAATTTCTTCAACTTGAGTCTTTTCAACTTCATATTGTGGACATAAACCGGTAGTTGGCTCGCTGAAGAAACCTGCAAAAGACTCAAACACGTTAGGAGGCATTATAGACTTAAAAGAACTAGCAATAACCTCCTGTTTGGATTGATAGTAATAAACTTCTGCAGCTGCCTCTTCAAGCTCTGCCAAACTCTCTTCACTCATCACTTCACCGACTTCCTTAGTTTCAACAACACATTCTGGCTCCTCAATGATCTCAGCCATCATAGCAAGACCCTCACCAGGAACATATTTATCCCAACTAAATCCTTCTGGAAGCTTATCATCATCCTGATTTACCAGAAGAGCCCTTTCTGTTTGTTTTGATTTACCGTTCTCAATTTGAGGTTTCGGATTGAATGGTTGTTGACTATTCTTATGATATATTGCCTGTCGGTAATAGTCATTTGAGAATGGATTCTGATGATTGTTTACTTCCCTGTTTGGACACTCGCGTTTAAAATGCCCTTTCTCTTTGCATTTGAAACATGTAACCTTCGCTTTGTCAAATCCAAGCTTACAATCAGGTCCTGGGAGACTGTTTCGTCCGGTTATTTCCAAAAATCTCTGTGCTCGTCTCACGAGGCTCGCCATACCCCATTTGATATCTATAAGCTCTAGTTCCTCGGGATCGATCTGGTCGTAATCCTCCTTTGTCATATCTGGATTACCGATCCGTCCAGCAACTAGACTCTCATATGATTCAAGAACGGAAGCTAGTAGTGCTATATGTTGCTTTGCAGCTGCTTCTGTAAAATCTTGAGATGTTCACAGCTATATTGCACTGTATCCTAGAAACATAACTCTGATTATTTGAACTTGACGAACTTTGAGGAAACACATGTTCTTGAATCTTAGGATTCGGTTCGTAACTTGTGAATGGTGAATAGTTGTTGTTCGGTGTGCTTTGAGAAACTCCTGATGAATCTGCACTAAATGCTGTCTGAATTTTTGGACTTGGAGTAGATGTAGCAGATGAGCTTCCTTTGTAGTACAGTTGAACATCTTGCTGTACATTAGCAGAATTCATTTTTCTTATCTTTCTAAGTTCTAACTCATGCGCTTCGATCTTCTCGATGAACGTGCTCAGATTGAAACCAACATATTCCAAGTTGTTTTTCAACACCAACAAATAAGTGCCCCACTCATCATAAGGTAAAGTATCAGCCAATTTATCCACCCATTCTTCGTCTGTTTTGTTTATGTTCAACCGCTTCATCTCAACAACCAAATGGCAATATCTCTCGATCAATTCTTTTGTCGATTCTCCCTTGATAGCTTTAAAGATATCGAACTCCTTTTTAAGCAACGCCGTTTTGCTCTTTATCATCGAAACACTTCCAAGAAACTTGATTTTTAGTGCATTCCAGATAGACTGTGCATCACCATGATGCTGTAATAGAATCAAGATATCTTCTTTGATTGCCTGCTGCAGTATGCTCACCATCTTTTTCTCGGCTTTGAATCTATCTTGTTCAGCCGGAGTGAAATTGCCAAGTGTTTTCTCAATACCTGCTTCATTCGTCGGAGTTACATACTTTGTCTCAATTTTCATCCAACATTCAAAATGATTTGCGTGTACCCATGTTCTAAACCTATCTTGCCATCTCGAATAATCTTCGATATTCATCAATTTCGGTGACTTTTGCATTGTACCAAGCTCGTTCTCCATGTTTACGTTCTGTGCAATACTCGCTGGAGTCTGAGTAGGCATACCATTTCCGAAAAACGCGTTATAAAAATCTTGGTTATCCATTTTAAACTTTGAAAAATTTTTCGAAAAGTTTTTAAGTTTTGAAAATTTTCTGTTTCAAACGGAGTGAACTTTTACACGATCTGGATTCTCAAACGGACTGGACTCCCAAACGAACTAATACTTCAAACGATTTGAAGTTCACACGACCTGGACTATCAATTCGTACGAAGTGACAACTTTTTCAAACAAAACTTTTTCAGTTCGTGCGAACTGAAACAATATCAAATGATCTGACAGTTCGTGCGAGGTAGTAATGAAAAACTCAAACGAGCTGAACCAGCTCGTGCAAACTGAACATAAATCCCACACGAAGTGAACAATTCTCAAACGAAGTGAACATTTTTGAAGATTTTGGTCAGTTTTAGGTTGATTTTAGGTCTGAAACTTTGTAATATTGTTTAAAATAGTGTTTTACATAACAAATCCAAAATTCAGTCCATTTTGTCCGTGAAATCGTCCAAAAATCCAAGAAAGAGTAGAAGAATCAGATTTTCACACATTCAAACCACTGACATCACAGATTTAACTCATCCTGAGCTCTGATACCACTCGTAGGATTGAGATTCGATCAATACGAGTCGTTCTGAGTTAAATCTAGATCACTAGAGAGGCGGAATCAATCTAGCAACCTTGAATCGGTGTTAGAATGTGAGTAGAAGCAGAGAAATACACTTTAAATAGGTTTTCCATTCATATAAAATGTTTTTACATGCAGAGAGTCCGGCAGCACTTCGTGTCAAAGTTCTCTGAAAAGTTACAAATGAAAAAAACCAACACACCTATTTATAGGTGTTCCAGTTCGCACGAGACAACATGTCCAGTCCGCACGAACTGGCTAATTCCAGTTCGTGGGAACTGACCTACCCACTTCGTGCGAACTGGATATTACATATAACTTTACATTTACATTCAACCTATTACATACATACGACATGACACGACTGACGACGTAGGCGATAGACATTGTGCACCAACAGCTGTTTATCATCTGGGTATCATGGTTGTTTCTTTTACCGAAATATAACGGAGACGAAGTCTAGATCTTCCATGATACCATACAGACGTATACACATTGCATACGACCTCAATAAGTGATTAACAATCACATGTCCAAACAAAAATAAGTGATAATATATCACGTTTATCCGGGAGTCAAGTTCGTCTCTTTGCTGTACGTTTGTACTGACCTGTTCACGGACTTACTCCTGTGCCCTCATGCATATGAAAATCAAGTTCCTCATCAATAAGTGATTCTATCACATAGGGCTTGTTTTCAATTCAAAATAAGTGAGTATCTCACATTTTCATATACGTCAAAACAGATGATAAATGGTATACTCACCAGTAAGATGAATTCTCGTGCATACCTTGATACGGGAATGTGCCGTGTGTAGATGAACACCGGTCGGTAAGTATAAATCATACACTAATCTTATCCCCTCGCCGCGATTACATCTGATAAGTTGAGCTTATGTGGACAACAATACCGATAATCGTTATAGGATGCTTATCTAAATGTTAACTAACTAAACAACAAGAACGTTTTGGCGTGACCATACACTGATATGATTCTCTTACCCTCGAAACTCGCAAAAAGATTGTCTGTAAATATTTATTTAATGCTTTCAGTTTCTGCGTCTTTGTGTATATTTATTTACTGCTTTCTACCTTTACATTTCAAAAATGAAAAAATACCAAAAAGATTTTAGGTGTGTTTTAATATCAACTTTATAAAAGCCAAAAAGATTTTATTTCTAATTTCTTTTGATTTCTCGATGTTGGAACTCGAGTCCTCGTTACCTGAAATCTGATTGAACCAAATCGACTAAATCTTCATAAACGGTCGAAATTTGCAAGTGTTGAAAGTTAAAATCTAAAATTGATAAATTTGTTAAACTTTCAAATTGTCGGACGGTAGTTAATTGAACAATGGTTACATGTGTGTTATTTGTTTATGTTAACTATATTCCAAGCATTTGTTCTCATTACGCGTTTAGCTTTCTTGTATGTGCAGATGCTACAATCAAACCAGCTAAAGGCGAAGAGAACGTGTTCGATGACAAGCTTCGGAATGAAGACACGACATGGAGGCCCTCAAAAGATAAAGATGATCGAGTTGTCGTTGACCTATCATCAATACTAGAAGGGTCTAAAGAATTGAAGATCAACAGATTCACGATCATAATTCAAAGAAGAGCTTATTTTAAGGGGGAGTTTGTTAACACACTTCCTAAATGAAATGGTGAGTTTGTTGATACACTTTCTACTTACGACATGTGAAGACTTTAAAGATCCTCCGACATGAAAGACATGGAAGATGAACCCTCACGAGCAGCGTCTAAGGGGGAGTTTGTTGATACATATAATGTGGACGCGGCCCGTTCGGTTCGACATTGTTACAATTTGAAGACCGAGACTCGATATCCTCCGACGTGTCTCGGATCGTTATCAAGTCGTGATATGTTGCTAAACTATATGCTGCTATCTATTTGTTGTTGCTGCCATACTTGAGTCTGCATGTTGCAGCTGTTGACGAAAGATCTCAAATTCCTGCTTGACGAAAGATTACATGCAGCTGCTATTGACGAAATACCTGCAAAGAACATGACGAAAAAGGTCATCAGTGCATGACGAAAGACTACACATGTGTGTTGATGACGAAAGACATGCAATGTTACTGATGACGAAACTCCTGAAATTCCTGCATGGCAAAAGTCCTGGGTTCATATGTGACGAAACACCTGCATGATTTGCTGTCCACGAAAAACCTCCTGATCACTCATGTATGACGAAAAACCTGCAGGTTTTTCATCATCTATGGTTCTTTCGTCGAGGACTTTCGTCGTCTGAATATGTTTCGTCGGATGCACATGTTTCGTCATCTATGTCCCTTATATAAACAGCAACTGAAGATAAAAGGAAATGACGGAATACAAAACACAGAACAGAGAACTTAGAGAGACACAACTGCGAGACACGAGAGAACCAGAGAAAGTTTGTGAGAGTATAACTTTGTGTAATCCTTTGTAAACAAACATTCTGGTGATTAATACAGTCGATATTCAAACGTTGAATCTTTGTTCTGTTTTGTGTCTTGATCTCGGTTTGCTTTCCCAGTTGGATTCCGCACAACCGGGTTTGTTCGTATACAAGGATTAGGTGACTAGATCCTCCACTAGTTGGACCTACAGAATATTTGTCCACTTTAATTTTAAAATTTATATTTATCCATCAACATTATTTCTCTCAAATTAGAACCAGAATATGTGTCTACTTTTTTTTTAAAGGTAAATTTCATTCAAAAAACGCCACAATGGGGCCTCAAAGCAAGGACCCAAGGGCACAAAAACGACATTACATCAAGTTCAAAGGAAAATTACGCCAAACATTCCAATCTATATCTTTAAATCAGGACCTATTCCGAATCCAAAAATACGATGTTGTTTTTATGTTCTCCACGACTTCAAGTGCTCTCCGACTTTTACCTTTGAAGATTCTATTATTTCTTTCATTCCATAACGCCCACATAGTGGTAATAATAATCCCTCTCAAGATGTATCTAGACTGCTTGGTAGTAGTTTGTAAATCCGCCATCTTTATAAGGTCCGAAACTTCGAAAGCAAAAATAGGAGCCAACCGACACCAATCTTGAATCCTTGACCAAATCTCAGTCGCATAGAAACAACTAGTAAATAAGTGAAGCGTCGTCTCTTCGTCCGAGTTACATAGAGCACACACAACATTCGGCACTGGAACCCCTCATTCGAACAGCTCCGTCTTCGTTGGTAGACGATTAATCGTTGCTCTCCAAGCCATTATTTTGCACTTCAAAGGCACCCAACCTTTCCAACTCATATGCCAATTGTTACTCTCTGAAGAATCGCTCAACATCAACTTTTTAGCCATGTTCACTGAGAAAAAACCTTTGTTATCTGCAGTCCACTTCCAGCCATCTGCGCCTCCTCTCCATTCAAAATCGTCTATGTCTGAAAGAAGGCTGAACAACTCGGTAATCTGCTCCGGTGTGGAAGAAGCCGCACACCAGTCCCAATTCAGCATTTTAACCCCATTAATAACTTGCAATCTGTCCGACACTGTCGCCCATTTGTTCTTTTCGATTCTGAATATGTGACAACCCGAGTTTTCAAGGTCTTTCCTCGACACGTTAATTGTTCTAAAATTGTGTCTGCACAACTTGTTTACATTGTAATTGTACACGTTGATTATATGCTTGAGATATTGTGTTACTGTTTGATGAGTAATGGAAATTTATTAACTGTTTGAGATTATAATCCCACAATCGACGAAACATAGTGAGCCACACACACACACACACACACACCCCACGACGAAACATGTGAAGTTTCATCAAAACCTGCACTCAACGAAACCTAGGGGTTTCGCCATACCTCTCACTCGACGAAACCTTGAGGTTTCGCCATGGCCATCACGACGACACATAGGGTTTCGTCGGCCCAGTTCACTACGAGGCCCACTAAGGGCCCAACTCTCGTATGCGAATATATAACGACGTAGGGTTACGTATGAGCTCATCAGTTATCAATTTTCAAACCCTAGATTCTCCCTAACCAATTGACGGCAGCCTTGAACACTCGAAGCCCCTATATCGATCGATTCATCATTCCTTCTATCTCGGTTAGTGTTTAACCATTGATAATTGTTGGATTGAAATCATTATTGGCTACTTGTTTGGCTGCATGTATTAACTGTTGTTACGTAATGCTTACGATCATATAATTGGATGATTTTTGTGTGAATAAGTCATTAGATTTACATGATTATACAGGTTGCGGTTGGCTTTGATTTTAGATCTCCCTCCTTAATAGGTGGAAATTCTTCAATTAGTTTATCCAATTCAAACTCAAGTTTTTCTTTTGTGGTTATAGAAACTGTCGACTCAGATTTTAAAACCTTTTCCATTTTCTTTTCTTAAAACGATTGTTTAGGTTTTTCCACCCATGATTGATTTTGAGAAATTTTTGTTTTGGGGTAAACCTTTGAAGTCTTTGGAGATTTTGAAGATTCACCAATTTCAAAAGTAGATTTTGGTTTATCTTCAGACTTCAAAGATTCACCGCGTTTTAGAATACGCACGGGGGAAATCATTGGTGTTTTACTCTTAACATCATTTGAAGTTTTTTATTTTGGTTTCTGGAAAACTGGTTTTTCAATCTTTTTAACACACTGTTTGGCCATGTGACCAATTTCATTGCACCGATAGCAGACTCTTTTGTCGTATTCAACAAAAGTAGATCTGTTGGTCTCATCTCTTATCTTCTTTGCTGCAATGAAATCGTCAACTGCTTTCTGACTAAATATGTAATCTTTTTCAACTTCAGTACTAGCACCAGCAACAAACACATCACTTAATTTTTCTTTTGGTATGACATCTTTCTTAGCCATTTTCTTTTCAAAACCAACACCTTTCCTTTTGAAATTGTTTCCGTGTCTTTTGTTATTACCACCATTACCCACCCTTTCATCTTTCTTGCCCGGGTTGTTTGTGTTTTGATGTTTGACAAAAGATTTTTTAGGTTTTGAAAAAAATGCATTGTTGTTTACTTCAGAAATATCAATTTCCACAAGCTTATAAACTTTCTCAACCTTTTCCAGATTCACATTCTGAATCGGGTACTCAAAATCAGTATATAGTTTGTCAGTACCGGTCATCGTGTAAGCCACAATGATCGAATCGTCATTCACAACTTTATCTGATTTTGGTATGAATTTATCAAGAAAATTCCCATCATCTTCAGAATCAGAACTGGAATTCTCCAAATGAGTTTTAACTGTTCCGAAATCAGAGTTATCACTCTCTTCATCCAACACTTGATCAACAACAGTTTTAATCACTTGTGACTCGTTGTCGGTGTCAGATGGAGAGAATGTAACATCAATGTTTTCTGGCAACTCATTCTCTACAGTTCTCAACTTGAGATTCAAAGCTGCTTCCACCCCATCTGGATATTTCTGTGTATAGTGATTCCACATTGGGGGTGGAACGTTGTTGAAAGCAGGTTTAGCATTAGGTTGTTGAGGAACAATCTGATCTATCACATATGATGAAGAAATGTAACTAATCAACTTTTTATCAACCCTTTCATTCTTAATTCACATTAATTCAAGTTCCTTTTTCAAAGATGCGATTGTATCCAGATGAATGTTAATCACCATCTGTTTTTCCATGACCGTTCCTTTTAGCAGATTAACAACTTTATCATTTTCTCTACTTTCATTTTGAATCATTTTGATTGATCGTGATAAAGTGTGATAAGCATTTTTCACATTATAAAGATCTAATTTTACTTTGTCGGTATATTTCTTCAACTCTTGAAACTGTTTGTCTTTTTCAAGACAATCCATGCAGGGTTTTAAACAGTTTTTGCATGGTGTTTCAGGAATTGGATCAATCTTTTCAAAATCCTTTTCTTCTTTATCATTTTTAATATCTGGTTTACCAAACCCATCAGACTCAGACTCTGAATTTTCTGCTGATTTGATCTCCACGTTTTCTGATTTGAACTCGGGCTCCTTTTCGACTGACTCCTTTTTGACAGACACTGACTCTTGAGTGTTGTCTACCTCTTGCAACTTCACCATAAGTGCTTTTTCAGCAATCTCCTTCAGAGTTTCTTCATTCGTTTCTTTAGAAACATCTATAATTTCTTCAACTTGAGTCTTTTCAACTTCATATTGTGGACATAAACCGGTAGTTGGCTCGCTGAAGAAACCTGCAAAAGACTCAAACACGTTAGGAGGCATTATAGACTTAAAAGAACTAGCAATAACCTCCTGTTTGGATTGATAGTAATAAACTTCTACAGCTGCCTCTTCAAGCTCTGTCAAACTCTCTTCACTCATCACTTCACCGACTTCCTTAGTTTCAACAACACATTCTGGCTCCTCAATGATCTCAGCCATCATAGCAAGACCCTCACCAGGAACATATTTATCCCAACTAAATCCTTCTGGAAGCTTATCATCATCCTGATTTACCAGAAGAGCCCTTTCTGTTTGTTTTGATTTACCGTTCTCAATTTGAGGTTTCGGATTGAATGGTTGTTGACTATTCTTATGATATATTGCCTGTCGGTAATAGTCATTTGAGAATGGATTCTGATGATTGTTTACTTCCCTGTTTGGACACTCGCGTTTAAAATGCCCTTTCTCTTTGCATTTGAAACATGTAACCTTCGCTTTGTCAAATCCAAGCTTACAATCAGGTCCTGGGAGACTGTTTCGTCCGGTTATTTCCAAAAATCTCTGTGCTCGTCTCACGAGGCTCGCCATACCCCATTTGATATCTATAAGCTCTAGTTCCTCGGGATCGATCTGGTCGTAATCCTCCTTTGTCATATCTGGATTACCGATCCGTCCAGCAACTAGACTCTCATATGATTCAAGAACGGAAGCTAGTAGTGCTATATGTTGCTTTGCAGCTGCTTCTGTAAAATCTTGAGATGTTCACAGCTATATTGCACTGTATCCTAGAAACATAACTCTGATTATTTGAACTTGACGAACTTTGAGGAAACACATGTTCTTGAATCTTAGGATTCGGTTTGTAACTTGTGAATGGTGAATAGTTGTTGTTCGGTGTGCTTTGAGAAACTCCTGATGAATCTGCACTAAATGCTGTCTGAATTTTTGGACTTGGAGTAGACGTAGCAGATGAGCTTCCTTTGTAGTACAGTTGAACATCTTGCTGTACATTAGCAGAATTCATTTTTCTTATCTTTCTAAGTTCTAACTCATGCGCTTCGATCTTCTCGATGAACGTGCTCAGATCCAACATATTCCAAGTTGTTTTTCAACACCAACAAATAAGTGCCCCACTCATCATAAGGTAAAGTATCAGCCAATTTATCCACCCATTCTTCGTCTGTTTTGTTTATGTTCAACCGCTTCATCTCAACAACCAAATAGCAATATCTCTCGATCAATTCTTTTGTCGATTCTCCCTTGATAGCTTTAAAGATATCGAACTCCTTTTTAAGCAACGCCGTTTTGCTCTTTATCATCGAAACACTTCCAAGAAACTTGATTTTTAGTGCATTCCAGATAGACTGTGCATCACCATGATGCTGTAATAGAATCAAGATATCTTCTTTGATTGCCTGCTGCAGTATGCTCACCATCTTTTTTCTCGGCTTTGAATCTATCTTGTTCAGCCGGAGTGAAATTGCCAAGTGTTTTCTCAATACCTGCTTCATTCGTCGGAGTTACATACTTTGTCTCAATTTTCATCCAACATTCAAAATGATTTGCGTGTACCCATGTTCTAAACCTATCTTGCCATCTCGAATAATCTTCGATATTCATCAATTTCGGTGGCTTTTGCATTGTACCAAGCTCGTTCTCCATGTTTACGTTCTGTGCAATACTCGCTGGAGTCTGAGTAGGCATACCATTTCCGAAAAACGCGTTATAAAAATCTTGGTTATCCAGTTTAAACTTTGAAAAATTTTTCGAAAAGTTTTTAAGTTTTGAAAATTTTCTGTTTCAAACGGAGTGAACTTTTACACGATCTGGATTCTCAAACGGACTGGACTCCCAAACGAACTAATACTTCAAACGATTTGAAGTTCACACGACCTGGACTATCAATTCGTACGAAGTGACAACTTTTTCAAACAAAACTTTTTCAGTTCGTGCGAACTGAAACAATATCAAATGATCTGACAGTTCGTGCGAGGTAGTAATGAAAAACTCAAACGAGCTGAACCAGCTCGTGCAAACTGAACATAAATCCCACACGAAGTGAACAATTCTCAAACGAAGTGAACATTTTTGAAGATTTTGGTCAGTTTTAGGTTGATTTTAGGTCTGAAACTTTGTAATATTGTTTAAAATAGTGTTTTACATAACAAATCCAAAATTCAGTCCATTTTGTCCGTGAAATCGTCCAAAAATCCAAGAAAGAGTAGAAGAATCAGATTTTCACACATTCAAACCACTGACATCACAGATTTAACTCATCCTGAGCTCTGATACCACTCGTAGGATTGAGATTCGATCAATACGAGTCGTTCTGAGTTAAATCTAGATCACTAGAGAGGCGGAATCAATCTAGCAACCTTGAATCGGTGTTAGAATGTGAGTAGAAGCAGAGAAATACACTTTAAATAGGTTTTCCATTCATATAAAATGTTTTTACATGCAGAGAGTCCGGCAGCACTTCGTGTCAAAGTTCTCTGAAAAGTTACAAATGAAAAAAACCAACACACCTATTTATAGGTGTTCCAGTTCGCACGAGACAACATGTCCAGTCCGCACGAACTGGCTAATTCTAGTTCGTGGGAACTGACCTACCCACTTCGTGCGAACTGGATATTACATATAACTTTACATTTATATTCAACCTATTACATACATACGACATGACACGACTGACGACGTAGGCGATAGACATTGTGCACCAACAGCTGTTTATCATCTGGGTATCATGGTTGTTTCTTTTACCGAAATATAACGGAGACGAAGTCTAGATCTTCCATGATACCATACAGACGTATACACATTACATACGACCTCAATAAGTGATTAACAATCACATGTCCAAACAAAAATAAGTGATAATATATCACGTTTATCCGGGAGTCAAGTTCGTCTCTTTGCTGTACGTTTGTACTGACCTGTTCACGGACTTACTCCTGTGCCCTCATGCATATGAAAATCAAGTTCCTCATCAATAAGTGATTCTATCACATAGGGCTTGTTTTCAATTCAAAATAAGTGAGTATCTCACATTTTCATATACGTCAAAACAGATGATAAATGGTATACTCACCAGTAAGATGAATTCTCGTGCATACCTTGATACGGGAATGTACCGTGTGTAGATAAACACCGGTCGGTAAGTATAAATCATACACTAATCTTATCCCCTCGCCGCGATTACATCTGATAAGTTGAGCTTATGTGGACAACAATACCGATAATCGTTATAGGATGCTTATCTAAATGTTAACTAACTAAACAACAAGAACGTTTTGGCGTGACCATACACTGATATGATTCTCTTACCCTCGAAACTCGCAAAAAGATTGTCTGTAAATATTTATTTAATGCTTTCAGTTTCTGCGTCTTTGTGTATATTTATTTACTGCTTTCTACCTTTACATTTCAAAAATGAAAAAATACCAAAAAGATTTTAGGTGTGTTTTAATATCAACTTTATAAAAGCCAAAAAGATTTTATTTCTAATTTCTTTTGATTTCTCGATGTTGGAACTCGAGTCCTCGTTACCTGAAATCTGATTGAACCAAATCGACTAAATCTTCATAAACGGTCGAAATTTGCAAGTGTTGAAAGTTAAAATCTAAAATTGATAAATTTGTTAAACTTTCAAATTGTCGGACGGTAGTTAATTGAACAATGGTTACATGTGTGTTATTTGTTTATGTTAACTATATTCCAAGCATTTGTTCTCATTACGCGTTTAGCTTTCTTGTATGTGCAGATGCTACAATCAAACCAGCTAAAGGCGAAGAGAACGTGTTCGATGACAAGCTTCGGAATGAAGACACGACATGGAGGCACTCAAAAGATAAAGATGATCGAGTTGTCGTTGACCTATCATCAATACTAGAAGGGTCTAAAGAATTGAAGATCAACAGATTCACGATCATAATTCAAAAAAGAGCTTATTTTAAGGGGGAGTTTGTTAACACACTTCCTAAATGAAATGGTGAGTTTGTTGATACACTTTCTACTTACGACATGTGAAGACTTTAAAGATCCTCCGACATGAAAGACATGGAAGATGAACCCTCACGAGCAGCGTCTAAGGGGGAGTTTGTTGATACATATAATGTGGACGCGGCCCGTTCGGTTCGACATTGTTACAATTTGAAGACCGAGACTCGATATCCTCCGACGTGTCTCGGATCGTTATCAAGTCGTGATATGTTGCTAAACTATATGCTGCTATCTATTTGTTGTTGCTGCCATACTTGAGTCTGCATGTTGCAGCTGTTGACGAAAGATCTCAAATTCCTGCTTGACGAAAGATTACATGCAGCTGCTATTGACGAAATACCTGCAAAGAACATGACGAAAAAGGTCATCAGTGCATGACGAAAGACTACACATGTGTGTTGATGACGAAAGACATGCAATGTTACTGATGACGAAACTCCTGAAATTCCTGCATGGCAAAAGTCCTGGGTTCATATGTGACGAAACACCTGCATGATTTGCTGTCCACGAAAAACCTCCTGATCACTCATGTATGACGAAAAACCTGCAGGTTTTTCATCATCTATGGTTCTTTCGTCGAGGACTTTCGTCGTCTAAATATGTTTCGTCGGATGCACATGTTTCGTCATCTATGTCCCTTATATAAACAGCAACTGAAGATAAAAGGAAATGACGGAATACAAAACACAGAACAGAGAACTTAGAGAGACACAACTGCGAGACACGAGAGAACCAGAGAAAGTTTGTGAGAGTATAACTTTGTGTAATCCTTTGTAAACAAACATTCTGGTGATTAATACAGTCGATATTCAAACGTTGAATCTTTGTTATGTTTTGTGTCTTGATCTCGGTTTGCTTTCCCAGTTGGATTCCGCACAACCGGGTTTGTTCGTATACAAGGATTAGGTGACTAGATCCTCCACTAGTTGGACCTACAGAATATTTGTCCACTTTAATTTTAAAATTTATATTTATCCATCAGCATTATTTCTCTCAAATTAGAACCAGAATATGTGTCTACTTTTTTTTTAAAGGTAAATTTCATTCAAAAAACGCCACAATGGGGCCTCAAAGCAAGGACCCAAGGGCACAAAAACGACATTACATCAAGTTCAAAGGAAAATTACGCCAAACATTCCAATCTATATCTTTAAATCAGGACCTATTCCGAATCCAAAAATACGATGTTGTTTTTATGTTCTCCACGACTTCAAGTGCTCTCCGACTTTTACCTTTGAAGATTCTATTATTTCTTTCATTCCATAACGCCCACATAGTGGTAATAATAATCCCTCTCAAGATGTATCTAGACTGCTTGGTAGTAGTTTGTAAATCCGCCATCTTTATAAGGTCCGAAACTTCGAAAGCAAAAATAGGAGCCAACCGAAACCAATCTTGAATCCTTGACCAAATCTCAGTCGCATAGAAACAACTAGTAAATAAGTGAAGCGTCGTCTCTTCGTCCGAGTTACATAGAGCACACACAACATTCGGCACTGGAACCCCTCATTCGAACAGCTCCGTCTTCGTTGGTAGACGATTAATCGTTGCTCTCCAAGCCATTATTTTGCACTTCAAAGGCACCCAACCTTTCCAACTCATATGCCAATTGTTACTCTCTGAAGAATCGCTCAACATCAACTTTTTAGCCATGTTCACTGAGAAAAAACCTTTGTTATCTGCAGTCCACTTCCAGCCATCTGCGCCTCCTCTCCATTCAAAATCGTCTATGTCTGAAAGAAGGCTGAACAACTCGGTAATCTGCTCCGGTGTGGAAGAAGCCGCACACCAGTCCCAATTCAGCATTTTAACCCCATTAATAACTTGCAATCTGTCCGACACTGTCGCCCATTTGTTCTTTTCGATTCTGAATATGTGACAACCCGAGTTTTCAGGGTCTTTCCTCGACACGTTAATTGCTCTAAAATTGTGTCTGCACAACTTGTTTACATTGTAATTGTACACGTTGATTATATGCTTGAGATATTGTGTTACTGTTTGATGAGTAATGGAAATTTATTAACTGTTTGAGATTATAATCCCACAATCGACGAAACATAGTGAGCCACACACACACACACACCCCACGACGAAACATGTGAAGTTTCATCAAAACCTGCACTCAACGAAACCCAGGGGTTTCGCCATACCTCTCACTCGACGAAACCTTGAGGTTTCGCCATGGCCATCACGACGAAACATAGGGTTTCGTCGGCCCAGTTCACTGCGAGGCCCAGTAAGGGCCCAACTCTCGTATGCGAATATATAACGACGTAGGGTTACGTATGAGCTCATCAGTTACCAATTTTCAAACCCTAGATTCTCCCTAACCAATTAACGGCAGCCTTGAACACTCGAAGCCCCTATATCGATCGATTCATCATTCCTTCTATCTCGGTTAGTGTTTAACCATTGATAATTGTTGGATTGAAATCATTATTGGCTACTTGTTTGGCTGCATGTATTAACTGTTGTTACGTAATGCTTACGATCATATAATTGGATGATTTTTGTGTGAATAAGTCATTAGATTTACATGATTATACAGGTTGCGGTTGGTATGTAAATTAGGGCTTATGGTTATGATCATATGTTGGAACATGTAGATTGTTAATACTTGATTTTATATGTGACCGACAATTTACAACTGGATAATCGATCGATGATTAATTGTTTGGATTAGAACTCGCGGTTAAGGTTCTCATGATTGGTATTCGTTATGATTCACCACTCGTAGTTGATGTTCCTGTTTGATGTTTACAGTATATTGTATTAGTTGTTTTTTTGTATATTGATGAATCGGTGGTATAGCACATGCATGATGATGACCTGTTAATCTAGGGTTTATGTTAGAATTGGTTGTTTGATCTGTTTTGGGGAGATTGGGGAAGTGTTTGCGAGATTTAAGGGAACAGTTAAGGCTAAGGATTGAAACTGTTAACATATCAGAGGGTTTCATCATTTTTGTGGTCGAGGAAACTCTATAGGTTTCGTCATGTGTTAACTCGATGAAACTCCAAGGTTTCGTCACCTGGCATCTCGACGAAACTCTAGGTTTCGCTATTGGAGTTTCGTCGCCTTGTGTGTTGTCACAGGAGACTGTAGGATAGAACACTTAGAAAATAAATAACTTGGTTGCTATCTGTTACTAATGGTAGTGGAGACTGGTTTTGCATGAGATTTATGTGTTACTTACTGATTGTGATTCTAAGTGCACACTGTGATTATAAACCTATACGTGTACCATGCGAACATGAACTGATTATGTATACATGCAAACTATAGGCTTTGATTGATTAACTGTGAACAAGTAATCTAACATACCGAGCAAACCAAGGTGAGTTCACACTCTTTATAAGGCATGGGATTCCCGGTGGTTGGGAATGGGTTAAGGAACTAAAACGGAACCTACATATTCTCCTTGGGTTGGATATGTACCTCCATCCTCCATGGGTAGGATGCCAATATTAAACCTGCGTATTCTCCTTGGGTAGAATACGTACCTTCGTCCTCCTTGGATAGGACAACAACCTTTAACTTACTAGACAAAACTCTATCATGAAGTCCCTCATTTTTATATCGACTTAATCGCCGGGCCAATGGCGAGCGGGTCATTAGTTAATAGCGCTGTTAGGGTTGACAAGCCTCACACCGTGCCGGTAGGACGGGCGTGTACTGATGGATCTGGGCACTTAGTCAATGATGATAGACATTGACGTAGGGCACAACTTACTTTCGTCAGTTTTCGATATGGTAACGGTCTAGTGGTTCACATGGGGAAGCCCCCACTGATTATGGATATGGTTTAGGAAACAAGGATACTGGTTAAACCGTGGTTTACGAAACAACTTATGGTTTTCGAAACAAACATTAAAACTAAAAAACCAACCGTGAACTCGCTCAACTTTGTTGTTGACTCGTTGTTACATGCCTTGCAGGTCAATAGGTGTTTAGCTGGAGCTTGCATGGGAGCAGGAGGGGTCGTTGTGGGATATGGACAGTTGTGTGCCATGCTAAATATTTGAAACATTTAAACTTATGCTTTGGTTTTAAACACTATGCTTCCGCTTACGACTTAAACTATGCTTTTGATTGAACACCAATTATATTGTGTTGGATTTTATATTTACTTACATGCTTTGTTCAATATGATTGGTGGCTTGATCCTGGTCAGTCACGCCTCCATACGGTGATACTCCGCACGTGGATTTTGGGGGTGTGACATAATAGATGAGGATAAATATTGCGAAGCAGTTCATCATGAAGCCAATAGTCTACCAAAAAATTAATCGTCGCCCCGTCACCCACAATACCAACAAAGTAGCTATTGAGCGTATTGCCATTCCATATTTTCTTTTCCCCTATTTTAACAATTTGTTTCCAACATCCACTTGCCGAAGGAGTACATGGCAACAAAGTCCATGTTCTACTCGACCCGTGACACCCCAAAACTACTTTCTTCCAAAGGCTTCTACCTTCATTCTTAAAACGCCACGTCCATTTAAGAAGAAGCGCATCATTAACATATTGCAACTTGGTGATTCCCAAGCCTCCCGCCTTCTTTGGAGAAGTAACAATATCCCAAGCAACCCAATTTATCTTTTTATCATCACTAGAACCAGCCCAAAGAAAACGCCTCATAATTGCTTCAATATTCTCAATAACCTCCCTAGGGGCTTTATAAAGAGAGAGATAATAAATAGGCAAATTCTCAAGAACCGATTTAATAAGGATCAAGCGCCCCCAATAGATAAATGTTTAGCTTTCCATGAAACCAATCGATTCTTTACCACGTCGACCACCGAATTCCAATGACTAATTCTAGACATTTTAGCTCCTACTTTAATGCCCAAATACACGAAAGGAAACACACCTCGCTTACATCCCAAAACCTCCATCATATTATCCACCTCAACGTTATCGGTACCGACCCCGAATAAATTAGATTTATGAAGGTTTATACGTAAACCCGAACATAAATAAAAAACTCTAAGTATTCGAGCCGTACATTGAAGATTATCACGAGACCACTCTCCCATAATAAGGGCATCATCCGCATAAAAAAGATGATTGATATCCACTTCATTCGCCGACAATCTAATACCTTTGTGTTCTCCAATATCTTTCGCTTTCTCCAACATCCACGAGAGGCATTCCATGACAATCAAGAATAAAAAAGGAGATAATGGGTCACCTTGACGAAGGCCCTTTTCACTATTAAATTGGAAAGTAGGCGACCCATTAACAAGAATAGAAGCACGACTAGAAACGAGAATACCTTTAATCCAAGTGCACCACCTCGATGGAAAACCCATTTGGTTCATCATAGATAACAAAAAATGTCAATTGACATTGTCATAGGCTTTTTCGAAATCTATCTTCAAGAGAAAAGTTTTTTTTTTCCTTTTTTTCAACCATTCCATAATTTCATTAACCACAAGCGGACCATCAAGAATAAAATGATCAGACAAGAACGCCGATTGAGACTCCGAAATCACCTTTCCCAAAACCTTCTTAAGAAGATTAGTAAGGATTTTAGAAATGACATTGCTAATCATCCCAAAGAGGGTAATAGGCTTATAATCTTTGAGTCCAACAGGTGATTTAACCTTAGGGATCAAAGTAATGAACGCTGAACTGCAACCCGAATTGATGATACCTGTGTTATGAAATTCCTCCATAATCTTACAAAAATCCTCCTCCAATAGATTTCAAAACCGCTTAACGAAGCGAAAATTAAAACCTGTCTGGACCAAGCGACTTGTTAGAGCCACAATCAAACACGGCATCTTTAATCTCTTGTTTGGAAAAGCCTTTGTCTACTTTAATTTTAAAATTTATATTTATCCATGAGCATTCACTGCTAAAAATATAAGACTAATATAACTTTTAAGAAGCAACCTTTTTTAAATTAGTTGCATTTGACTCTAATGCAACTTCATTGAACAAAAAGGTTGCATTAGAAGATCTAATGCAATCTTCGTCATAAAAAGTTGCAAATTTGTATTGAAATTGCAACATTTTTTTTGAAAAAAGTTACGAATTTTACTAGAAACTATAACCTTTTTCTTAATGCAACTTCATTGAACAAAAAGGTTGCATTAGAAGATCTAATGCAATCTCGTCATAAAAAGTTGCAAATTTGTATTGAAATTGCAACATTTTTTTTTTTTTAAAGTTACGAATTTTACTAGAAACTATAACCTTTTTCTTAAAATGTTACAAATTTTATTAAAGTTTGTAACCTTAGTTAGAATGGTTGCATTATGTAAATTTAAATGCAACCTTTATTTAAAAGGTTATTTTGTTAGACGTTATATGCAACTATTATTTAAAAAGTTGCATCAAAATATGCACGATAAGATAATTACTTATTTATCAATGGGGCTTACCAATGTGCACGATAATATAATTATCAAGTTGCATCAATGGGGCATACCAAGTGGCTTTGATAAATATTATGGATGTGCGAGAACTTTTCTTGATAAACTTACATTAGTGCGTTCGCCCTTGTTGATCTTAGACAGTTGGCGTCAATATAAATTACTTGGGAGAGTATAGGAAAGGATTGGGAAAATTAAACATTTTTTTAACGGTCAACAAAATCAATCACGGGCACTCTCGGGGCACTCACTGGACCAAACGTAGTACTTCGAGAGTAACCCGAGTTCACCGCCAATTCCGGGGAAAACCCGGTAACCCAACCGCCCGTAGGCACGACATTGAAATTACCATTAAAACCCGTTTGACTCAAGGATTGAACCCAGGTTTCCCTGGGTCTCCTATCATTGTCCACCAGTACCTCACTCTGTATCAAGTAGGAGTTAAACTTGCATCTCACAAAAAAATGCATACCTTCCACCACTTGATCTATAGATCATTGGCGAGAATATTAAACTTGTGGAGGGAATATTGATGAATTTTTGGAGGGAAATCGATTAACTAATTTCATATAGAGATTAATAAAAGTGATTTAGTTTTTACCTTTTAGCAATTAAAATATGTCATTTATATAAAATTAGTTTTATGCCTTACCCGTGTTGTTAGGTGCTAAGCCGAATATTTTTCAGTTTCATAACATGTACGTATGTGTTTTGTTATTTGTACATACTATTCATAACATGATGTCAACAAAAATTAAATCGAGTCAACCGATTAAAACAAAATACCACCACAGTTTTGCTAAAAAAACTAAGAGTAAATTGCACAAAACGTCCTTTATGTTTCCTCAAACTTGCAGGTTCCAACCTTAATTTTTAAAAATTGCGAAAAAACATCCTTGAAGTTTATTTTTGTTGCTGGTTTAATCCGTTATTACTAACCAAGTTAATTATCTCAGTTTATTTCCCTCACATGCCTAACATGTGAGGGTTATATTCGTCATTTTGTTCCCTTACTTATAAAACCCTAAAAAACATAACATCGTTAAAATAAAAAACCCCACGTTCAAAACCCTTCCGGTGATCAACCACCATCAATTTTTCGGCTACAACTAGCACCATCGATTTTCATGCACATCAAACACCACCGTATCCAGATCTGAAAGCCGCATCCATAATTGTCTCCCCACTATCGTTTGATGACCGACATCAACAGACTCGCAAAATGGAACGAAGATTTGGTGCAAATGCAAAACTGCCTGAAACCAAAGCAAAATTGCCTCTGTTTTCACCGGAGATGTAGTCTAAACACAATTGGATCTCTTAAATTTATGGGGCCATTCACACAGAGCAAGCCCCTTTTCATTTCGAGCTATCAACATCCACTCAGAGGAGAGATCCAGCCCGCGTTTCGCTGACTAAATGCCAAACAAGCCAGATTTGCAGGTTGATAGCCTCATGTTAGTTATGTATGTGAATTCAAATTGAAAAGTGCATATCATTTTTTTTGTAATTGGTTTCCTCTTTAGTTTTGATTACTTGATTGAGATTACATGTAACGCCTCGCTTTTCGCAGCTTTCCGTTTTTAGAAAGATTGTATCATATTTTTATTTTCGGAAAATCGTTTCCTTTGTAATCGTATTTCGTTTCAAGCCTTTGTAAACCCGAGACTTTGATCGTAATGAAATGAATCTTTTATATGAAATATACATCGTTTATACATGATTACACATTGATACATACGTTAGTTTGATAAATGATTCATAATTATTATAAACCTAAGTTTAACTCGTAAACAATTATCGTATATTCGTAATCCTTTAATTTCCATACATTCCAATGCTTGATTATCCAATTACAAGACTAAATTATATGTTTTTCACTTGGTTATACCTAACTATAAACCAGACATACTTGTTACATTTGATGTGTTATACACACCTACTTTATCACACTTTTTGCTTAATTAGAACATGTTATTTATACATTTTGAACCTTGTTACAAGTTAGATACTTAATAAACATCTTGTAACACATAAAATAACAACAAACACATGTCTTATAATGTCAAAAAAAAAGTTTAGGGTTGTTAACAGCCTTGCATCAGCCTTAAATCTTTTTTTAATGCTCAAATAACCCACTAAACACATCCAAAACTCAACCCATTAAAACCCTAATACCTTCCCTATATAAGGAACACTTCCCCATCCTTTTTTTCACTTTTGCAACACTTAAACACTCTCAAACACCCCATAAACACAGCTGAGTTTCAACAGCAATATCAAAAACTTTCAGCCCTTTTCAAGTGAGTTTAACTCACTTCTTCTTCTTCTTCTTCTTCTACTTCTTCTTGTTTCTTTCTTCGAAAACACTTGGATAACCTCTAGGAAGGTTTTCACAAGTTTGTTTGGGCAAACTAAGGTGAAACTTCACCATTTTTGAGGTCTAAAGTGCATATAAGATTCTGCCATTTTTATTTCTTTTTATGTTCATGTTTTAATAGAAAACTTGGTGGAATCTTGTCCCTACCAAGCTCACAACTTAGTCTATGGTTGTGGGTTTGTGTTTATGGGATTTCCACCAAAGTTTTGGGTTCAAACACCCTTTTAAATTATGTTTATACGTGTTAAATTAAGCGTGAATTAGTTAGTTTCATTCCCTTAACATTCATGACCCTCCGAATCATCCTTGTGATGATTTGTGTAGTGGCGAATCCTTATTATTCATGACCCTCCGAATCATCCTTGTGGTGATTTGTGTAGTGGTGAATCCTTGATGTTCATGACCCTCCGAATCATCCTTGTGATGGTTTATGTAGTGGTGAATTTACAAGAGGTTAAACCTCCATACTTGACATACATGATAATCTATGTTTGGACTTAGTTTAGATGTTATTATTATTATATAACCTATGTGTAATTATATAAAAACATGGCTGAGTTTGTGGTGTTAATCAAACCATGATTAACCATCATAAACCTAAGCTATCATATCAAAGATTCTAGAGTTTTGATTATGATTCCAATAGGCAATTTTGGACCCATGAAACCACTAATTATGGTATCATAAACAAACTCTTAGAACATAGATATTACCTTCTGTAGGTCCCTAGAGGAGGATCTAGTAACCTTCTCCTTGTTACCGAACACACCCGCAAGTGTGGAATCCAAGCGGGTATGCAACCAAGGCAAAGAACACAAACACAAAAACAAGATTCAACAGTTAAAGCTCAAATGTATTCAACCAAAGGAGTTTGTTTACAGAGATGATACAAAATAACACACAAACTCTCCGAATACTCTCACTGTGTTCACTCCGTGTTCTCTACATAACTGTTGCTACAAGTGTCTATATTTATAGACCCAACACCCAGTAACCCTATGAAGATTGGTTACTGGGCTCACGAACATTCATCGGGCCCATGAAGCATGGAATCTTCGTGGACCTTTGCGACGAACAAACTATTACCACGAAGACTGATTCTTCGTGGTGAACAATTATACAAGCAATCTTCGTTGACATATCATGATTCTTCGTGAGAACATAAAAGCATGCAAATATAATCTATTCACATAACATCATCATGGTGATGTCATGGTGACATGGCGACTGATGACGGTTCTCGGCTCTTCGTGCTTCGTGTGTCGATCTCTGAGACGCACGGCGGAGGAATGTCGTGACGTCGGTCTTGAGCCGAACTGAACCGAGTCGAACCGAACCGAGCCGCATCCACAAAGTGCATCAACAAACTCCCCCTTGGATGCTGCTCGTGATGGTTCGAACTTCACATGTTGTCGGATTTTCAGATGTCTTCACGTTTCACAAACAGGGAGTGTAACAACAAACTCCCCCTTGAATGATGCTCGAGAATCTTTTGATCTTCAATACTTCTGATCCTTTTGGTGTTGATGAGTGGTCAACTGCAACTCGATCATCTTGATCCTTTGATTGCATCCATGTCGTGTCTTCATTCCAAAGCTTGTCATAGAACACGTTCTCTTCGCCTTTAGCTAGTTTGAATGCCGCATCTGCACATACAAGAAAGCTAAACGCTTAATGAGAACAACTGCTTGGAATATAGTCAACATAAACAAACGACACACATATGACCAACTCTCAATCAAACACCGACTGACAACAATTTGAAAGTTTTAAAATTTGATCAATTTAGATTTTAACTTTAAACAGTTGTTAACTTCGACCGTTTATGAAGATGCAATTGTTTTAGGTTTCGAACAGGTTTCATGTGGAAAAGACTCGAGATCCAACATCGTACAATCGAAAATAAGATAGAAATAAAATCTTTTTGGTTTTTATAAATTTTATATTAAAACACACCTAAAATCTTTTTGGTATTTTTGAATATTTCAAATGTAAAGACTGAAAGCAGTAAATAAATATATACAAAGATGCAAAAAAAAGAAATCAGTAAATAAATATTTACAGACATTCTTTTTGCGAGTTTCGAGTGTAAGAGAATCATATCAGTGTACTGTCACGCCAAAACACTCTTGTTGTTCAATTAGTTAACATTTCGATAAGCATCCTATAACGACTATCGGTATTGTTGTCCACTTAAGCTCAACTTATCAGATGTACTTGTGGTTAGGGGATACGTTAAGGTATGATTTTTACTTACCCACCTGTGTTCATCCACACACGACACATTCCTGTATCAAGGTATGCACGAGAGTTCATCTTACTGGTGAGAATACCATTTATCATTTGTTTTCAACGTCTATGATGTGAGATACTCACTTCTTTTTGGATGAATACAAGCCCTTTGTGATTAAATCACTTATTAATGAGGAACTTGAAATTCGATGCATGCAGGGCACAAGAGCAAGTCCGTGAACAGGTTAGTACCATCGTACCGACAAAGAGACGAACTTGACTCCCGCATAAAAGCTGTGATATATTATCACTCATTAATTGGGATATGTGATTGTTTATCACTTATTGAGGTCGTATGCATCATGTATTATATACATGTTTGAATTATATGTACACGTATGTATGGTATCATGGAAGCTCTAGACTTACGTCCCCGTTGTTTTCGTTAATGACCACGTATCACAGAACCTCTGCAATCTATCAAACAAAATTTCGGTACCAAGACCATATGCTAATGAGCGGTTCCCACACAGTCTTCAGTTGATTTAGGTTTATATCACCCTGCACACTTTAAAATGATTGTGAGCCTACCGATACATCTTATATAGAGCTGCTTAGCGTTTTTTGTTTTAGGTTCAAAGAGGTTTGGACAGACCACTGATGTACTATCATTTTCTCTTTTGCTCATCAGGAAACTCATTTATGCTTTTCTATTGTTTTTGTGTTTTTGAAATTTTTCTATGTTTTTGTATTTTAGAAAATTTTCATTGTTTTTGTATTTTTTTTTTCGAATTTACTCCCCCTATAATGCAAAAAGTACGAGAAATTAAGAAAACACAAATAAATATATACAAAAATGATTTTTCGATGTTGGTTTTACTCTGGCTTGATCTTAATGTCGTTTTCCATTAGTAAATAGTTGAAGGGGTAGGGTCCCAAAAACCTTGCACATGTGCTCAGGACCATACCACAACACCACCAATGAACCTCTTTCAGGGAACCTTGCGCGGCCGCACACTGGTTCTAAAAAGAGAACTTAAAAAGAAAAACAATATTTAACATCCGCGCGCCAAAAGGAGCTAATAAATCCTTGCGCAAGCTCTCATGCAACAGATAGGATAAAAATTCTATCTAAACCTCTGCGTAAATACCATCCAGACTTGGATAAAAGTAACCTTTCTGTTACAACAAAATTAGCATGAGGAAGAGCCATATAGGATCACAGTTGTTTCCTTCTAGAAGGCTTTATCGTGCATAGCCATTCGGTTATAACCGAATGGCCACGTGACATCATCTCGGACACTCCTCAAAGTCACGATGATAGCACCAAATTGAAGGAAGATCCACACTTGCCCACTTTCCACGTGGCATCACCCCAGCCGTTGATCATGACCACGATCCGTGTGCATACACACCTGTTAATGATTAAACGGTGGGGAAAATAACCGCTCACGAAAATTACTTTCCGTCATCTTTTCTATCAACAGACTTTCCCGCCCAAACTTCGGCTATAAATAAGGTATAATTCAGGTACCATTCTTCAAGTTACTCTCACTTCACTTTACTTTTACTTCTTCTACTTCATCAGACCCCGTACTTATTCTCACGCCAGAGGGTGGTCACGGAGAGAACCCCCATTCTCCCCGTGACGAGTCTAACGGCTGTTTGTTTTGCAGTTGTTGTTCGAAGAAGGAGATCATTCATCCCTGAATCAAACGAGAAGACTTGCCCCTTTTTATGCAGATTCAAACCCCTGGTTCAACTGACCCCGGTCGATTAAACCAGTGTTTCTTCAATGGCACCCACCGATCTCTCAGTTTCTATTCACATCTTCTCGTTTCGATTCATTTCCTTTTCATTCTCTGTTTTCCATGGCAGAGAATTCGTCAATTCACCCATCAAGTACTCGATTTGAAACTAAGGGTAATCCGACCCAGGATATTCAGATCGACAGAATCATGGGCAAAATAGATAGCAGCAGCACTTACCCTAAGGGAAAGAACTCCGTTCTGCAAACAAGAGTTCATAACCGTCCAGATCTACTTCCTGTAGACACTCTAGAGTATTGGTTCACCAGATTCCAGAACGTTGTGAACCAATTTTTTGCACAAAATACCAGATCTGAATTGTTGCACAACAGATCCAATGATCGAGAAGAGTGCAAGAGAAGATCCAGCATCTCAACGTTGGACCCACAGTCAACACGTCAGTCGGACATCCAACTTAGTAGCCAAGGATATTTGGAACCACTCAGATATATGGAACAAAATTCAGAAGATAACAACCACCAGGAAACCAAAGTACATCAGATACACATGGTGCAAGGAGGACCTTCACGAAGGCCGCACAAACGAAGCCACAATCAGCACTGGCGAGAGCAGCAAGTAGTCTTTCCCGTCGTTCCAGGAGGGCTCCAAGAGGAACGCTCGGTAATCATTACTGGTATCTTCGGTCATTATCGCACCGATTACATGTTTATAGATCCAGGAAGTTCTATGGATATAATTTACGAACAATGTTTTACGAAACTAGACCCAGAGGATAAGGCACGCTTAAAACCAGTCGATTTTCCTCTCACTGGTTTCTGCAACGAAGCTGTCTTTCCGCTAGGTTAAATCGCTTTTCCTGTAACCCACTCAGACGGCGAACACTCGCGCACTGTCGCAGTCAATTTTATGGTTATGCCAGCAACATCGCGTCACGATGTATTGTTAGGGAGACGATCTCAGAGAGAGTTCAGCATGATTACCTCCATACCACACGCCGCTTGTGGTTTCCCGATGGAAACCGGGGTAGCAATTTTGTATTCCAACAAAGAAGTGATGTATGTGGACGATGAGCCACCGGCAAAAGTCGCCAAACCATCACCGTCAAACGAACCAGAAAAATGGATCCTCAACGAGGAATATCCTGAACAAACCATTTTGTTAGGGCACGCCATCTCACCGGTAATTCGTATAAAGTTAAAAGAACTCCTATCTAACAACATGGATATCTTCGCCTGGTCCCCGGCGGACATGACTGGCATACCAAGAGACATAGCACGGCGCTGCTTAAATATCCGACCTTCGGCGGAACCAGTCGCGTAAGGAAGGCACAGTCTCAATGCAGAAAAAGCAGACGCGATGAACGAACAAGTAACAGAGTTACTTCACGCTGGGATCCTGCGCGAAGTACAATATCAAACATGGGTAGCCAACCCAGTAATGGTGCAGAAGCACAACGACGGGTGGCACATGTGTGTCGACTTCAAAGACCTCAACAAGGCATGCCCAAAAGACTGTTACGCCCTCCCAGAAATAAAAAAGAAAGTTGATTCTCTAGCATCCTTCCGCTGGAAGTGTTTTCTAGACTGCTATAAAGGTTACCATCAAGTGCAAATGAAGGAGGAAGACGAAGATAAAACGGCCTTCCGCACAGACAAAGGCATTTTTTGCCACACAAAAATGCCTTTTGGTCTCCGCAACGCAGGGGCTATTTACCAACGGTTGATGGATAAAGTCTTTGGAGAAGATATTGGCTTAACAGTAGAAGTTTACATGGATGACCTCGTTATCATGAGACAGGAAGAAGAGTCTATTCTTGCAAACATTCAGGGCCCTTTTGACTCCTTGCGCAGCGTCAATCTAAAGCTGAATCCAATAAAGTGCTCCTTCGGAATGGAGGAAGGCAAATTCCTAGGGTTCATAGTAACCAGAGACGGGTTCAAGGTCAATCCAGAAAAAGTAGAAGCCATTCAACTAATGTCATCGCCAGCAACAGTTAAAGAGATCTAACGCCTTGCTGTCGTTTAGAAGCACTCAACAGATTTTTGGCAAATCACGTCGCAAAATCTTATACATTCATCAGCACGTTTCGTAACTGCGCCAAAAAGAGTCATTTCCAATGGACAGCAGAAGCGGAGAAAGCCTTCCAACAAATGAAGGAATGTCTGATCCAGTTACCAACTTTAACAGCACCACGAAAGGAGGAACCATTAATCCTATATCTATCCGCAGCAGAAGTAGTAGTCGGCGCGGTATTAATGGTAGAAAGGGGTGGCTTTCAAACTCCGATATACTACATCAGCAAAATGTTAACTGCACCAGAGACACGCTATTCTATGATAGAAAAACACGTCCTTGCACTTATTCACGCGTCGCGGAGGCTGCGACGATATTTCTCTGGGCACGTTATCACCGTCCTTACAAATTATTATCTAGGACAAATTTTGTCTAGGCCAGATGTTGCGGGGCGGTTGGCCAAGTGGGCTATCGAGTTAGGCGGATACAATATCTTCTACAAACCTCGACCAGCCATTTAAGGATAAGTCTTAGCAGACTTTGTCACCGAAGTTCCCATCGACAAAATTCAAGAATGCGAGGCAATCCAAAATCCTACCCCAGTCTTCGATGACAGGGTTTGGACATTACATACAGATGGCGCCTCAAACGATGATGGTGCAGGCGTTGGTCTTCGCCTGGTTAGCCCCGACAACCACGAGACACATACGCAATCCGCATGGATTTCAAAATACTAACAATGAGGCGGAATACGAAGCATTTCTTGCGGGCCTCTGCCTGGCACTCAAGATGGGAGCAAAGAACCTCGAAGCGCAAGTCGATTCCAAATTAGTAGCAGAACAAGTCAACGGTCATTACGATGCTAGAGGCGAAGCCATGGCTCTATATTTGGAACAAGCAAGAATCCTTATCAACCAATTTCAAACCTTCAAGATAGTCCACATCAACAGAAGTGAAAATAAACACGCAGACGTGCTAAGCAAACTGGCTGCTACAAGCTTCAAACACCTCGCGAAGGAAGTCCGCATGGAGGTATTATCTAACCCATCTGTTCCCTTAAGACAAGTGAACATCATTGAGGTCAGGAATCCATCTTGGATGTCCCCTATCATTACAAACTTCCAACATGGGATCCTTCCAGAAGGAAAGGTGGAAGCCAGGAAAATTCAACACAAGGCATTGAACTACGAAATGGCGGACGGTATCGTATACCGCAAATCATTCATGGGTCCACTTTTACGATGCGTAGATAAGACTGATGCACAATATTTGGTCCGGGAAATTCATGAGGGGTTATGCGGAATCCATGCAGGCCCGCGCATGGTGGTTGCAAAGATCATGAATGCAGGCTATTATTGGCCAGGTATGCACGTAGATGCAGTGGAACTGTTGCGCAAGTGTGCGGCATGTCAGCGCCATGCTCCAAAAACGCTTCGCCCAAAGAATCCTCTGGTCCCAGTTACTTCAGCCTGGCCTTTTCAACAATGGGGCATCGGCCTCGTCGGCCCTTTCCCCGATGCGCCCGACGCAGTCAAATTCATAGTAGTCGCAGTAGACTACTTTACCAAATGGGTAGAAGCGAAAGCTCTCGCATCGACTACAGCCATGGTGATTCGCAAATTTATCTGGGAGCACTTTATTTGCCGGTTTGGGTTACCATTACGCATCATCTCTGATAACGGTACAAACTTCGGGTCAGAGGACTTACAAAAATGGTTCAAAGAGATGAACATTGAACACAGCTTCGCCTCTGTGTCGCACCCACAAGCGAATGGGCAAGTTGAGAGTGTGAATAAGCAAATAGTAGATGGCGTCAAGGCAAGGCTGGGGACCGTGAGTAGAGGGTGGGTAGATGAGCTCGCTAGCATTTTATGGGCGCACCGCACCATGCCAAAAATCAGTACAGGCGAAACTCCATTCAGCCTTATCTATGGTTCAGAAGCGGTAATACTAGCAGAAGTCGGCCTCCCATCACCACGTATGATCGCCATGGAAAAACAAGACAACGAGCGAGAACGACGACTTAATCTAGACCTTCTTGAAGAAAGGCGCAAGAACGCAGCCATAGTAGAAGCCAGATATAAATCAAAGTTGGAGAAGTTCTATAACGCTCGGGTACGTGTATGCACCTTTGTCCCGGGAGATTTTGTCCTGCGCGACAATGAGGCATCCAACGCAGAAAAACCAGGAAAACTAGCGCCTAAATGGGAGGGACCATATGTCATCCATGAAGTCCTGGGCAAAGGCGTATATGCTTTAAAAAGGCTAGATGGAACAGACGTACCACGTACCTGGAATGCGCAACAACTGCGTAGGTACTACATGTAGCCAGCCTAACCACCTCACACAATAGCTGAACACACGCGCAGGCAACATAATTATTTTAATTATTCACTTTGTATCCATTGGCCCCGCGCCTTACCAATACAAAGCTTACCCTTATTATGTTCTGTTGTTTATTACAAAATGCATGTAATTCCTTTTGGTACGCACGAAAACACTATGGTAAAACATTATAAGTCTCATGAACGGTCTAACGGATACAAGTCCTGCGTATAATCCAGACCTATGTTCACACATGAGCTCAATACCATCTTTATTCGCTTTACCTAAACAAAGTAATCATACACATGCAAGATATTGTAATCCAAACACATAATATATTCAAAGAGGTTACTTGCGTATCAAACGCATTAAAAAAAATCTACATGCACAGCAGTGCATTCAAAAAAGTTACTTGTGCAACAAAGCACATTAACAAAGATGTACAAATCACAAACAGTGCATCAAAACAACATTTACAAAGAAAACAAACTAAACACCTGGAAACATGGCTAACACCTCTGCAGAGGTATGAAGTGCTTCACCATACCATTCCAGAGGAGGGGGATCGACAATCACCTCATTATCACCACCAACAACAGATGTCATCTGGTTTCCGGCAAGAGTTATAGAAGGACGATAGCTTCAACGCCGTCGGTACACTATCGAACATCGACCCTTCCAGTCAACCGGAAAACTTTGAATCAAGACATTAACAGACAACCGAGTAACCCCTTCACCGCCATCACCTCTAGTACGGAGAGGAATGCAATCTACCCCGGTAAACGTGTGAGGAACGGAGCTAGGGGACTCCCCATTTCCAACAAGCCTTTCCGAGAACAAACCTGCAAGAAGAAGTAAACCTTCAGCAGCATCGAAGGACTTCAAGATTTCTGAGATCCTACGAAAGCGGAATTTTCGCCTAGTCCTCATGTTTGCCAAATCTGGTAAAGTTTTTTAAACCTCTATATATACATACAACTAAAACGAGTTGACGTCAGCATCGATATATGAGATAAATCATCATGATTACTGTCAGATCACCATTTTCTGAAACAGGAGGCGCCACAGTAATCATCGATTTTATAAAATAATTTCTGACAAAGTGTAGACATCTGCACATATCCGCACAATCTACAGTTTCAAAAGGGGAGTGATCGGTCAAACACCTATTCACCTTCCCAGCCAACAGTCCACGTTACATCAACACCATCACTGTACCCTTTCACCTGTCAAAAGTCAAGATTTTCAAAATCAAAATCATACGCAAGAGTATCTTCCCCAACAAGATCCTCCATTTTTGTTCCAAAAAACTCCACAGCAAAAACCACTCATCTCTTATAGTCCAGTACTCCACTTATTTGCATAAGAGCAACACTGGACTGGGGGACTTGAAGGGGTAAGGTCCCAAAAACCTTGTACAGGTGCTCAAGACCATACCACAACACCACCAATGAACCTCTTTCAGGGAACCTTTCGCGGCCGCGCACTGGTTCTAAAAAGAGAACTTAAAAAGAAGAACAGTATTTAACATTCGCGCGCCAAAAGGAACTAATAAATCCTTGCGCAAGCTCTCATGCAACAGATAGGATAAAAATTCTATCTAAACCTCCGCGTAAATACCATCCAGACTTGGAAAAAAGTAACCTTTATGTTACAACAAAATTAGCATGAGAAAGAACCACATAGGATCACAGCTGTTTCCTTCTAGAAGGCTTTGTCATGCACAGCCATTCGTTTGGCATCATCTCGGACACTCCTCAAAGTCACGATGATAGCACCAAATTGAAGGAAGATCCACACTTGCCCACTTTCCACGTGGCATCACCCCAGCCATTGATCATGACCATGATCCGTGTGCACACACACCCGTTAGTGATTAAACGGTGGGGAAAATAACCGCTCACGGAAATTACTTTCCGTCATCTTTTCTATCAACAGACTTTCTCGCCTAAACTTCGGCTATAAATAAGGGATAATTCAGGTACCATTCTTCAAGTTACTCTCACTTCACTTTACATTTACTTCTTCTTCTTCATCAAAACCTGTACTTATTCTCACGCCGGAGGGTGGTCACGGAGAGAACCCCCATTCTCCCCGTGACGAGTCTAACGGTTGTTTGTTTTGCAGTTGTTTTACGAAGAAGGAGATCATTCATCCCTGAATCAAACAAGAAGACTTACCCCTTTTTATGCAGATTCCAACCCCCTGGTTCAATTGACTCCGGTCGATTAAACAAGTGTTTCTTCAATAGTCAAATCGTGATTTATCAAAAGATTTGGTAAAAAGGTCGGAACGTTGGTCATCGGTGTGGACCTTAACAACATCGATAAGTCTTTTATCAAAACAATCACATATGAAGTGATATTTGATCTCGATGTGTTTGGTCTTTGAATGTTGCACAGGATTTCTAGTGATTTGTAAGGCAGCAGAATTATCAACGAAAATAGGAGTAGATAGGAATTCAAAACTGTAATCGTGCATTTGTTGTTGGATCCACAAGACTTGGGAGCAACAACTTGAGGCAGCAATGTATTCAGCTTCACAGGTTGATGTAGCGACACAAGTCTGCTTCTTGCAATGCCATGTGACCAGACGATTTCCTAAAAACTGACATCCAGCTGTTGTGGATTTATCGTCGATTTTGCAGCCACCAAAGTCAGAATCACTAAACGCGATCAATTCGAAGCTATCATCCCTAGGGTACCAGAGACCGGTGTCCGGGCAACCCTTCAAATAGCAGAAAATCCGTTTTACAGCAACTAGATGTGAGGCCTTCGGGTTGGCTTGATTGCGAGCGAGCAGGCACGTAGGATACATTATGTCGGGCCTCGAGGCTGTGAGATACATAAGAGATCCGATCATTGAGCGATAGAATGAAGAGTTAACACTTTCACCCTTTAAGTCCGGAGTAATCCCGTGATTCTGCGGAAGTGGGGTACGAATGGGCGTCGCTTCGAACATCTGGAAACGGCTCAAGATTTCACCGACATATTTAGTCTGATGAATGAATATCCTAGACTCCGTTTGTTGAACTTGTAGTCCCAAAAAGAAGTTCATTTCCCCCATGGCGCTCAGCTAGAATTTCTCCTGTATAACACGCTCGAAGTCCCTACACAAAACATTGTTGGTTGAACCAAAAATAATATCATCTATGTATACCTGAACTAATAGAAGATCTCCATCTTTTTCTTTGATGAAGAGCGTGCAATCGATAAGACCCCGGAGAAAACCATTCTCTAGCAGATAGTTAGATAAGGTTGCATACCAAGCTCTCGATGCTTGATGTAATCTGTAGAGAGCTTTGTTGAGCAACCAAACCCGATCAGGATGAATAGGATCTTCAAAACCAGGAGGCTGTTCGACATACACCTCTTCTTCAACCACATCATGTAAGAATGCACTTTTCACGTCCATTTGGTAAACCTTAAATCCTTTGAAGGAAGCATAGGCTAGAAAAATCTGAATAGCTTCAAGACGTGCAACCGGTGCATATACTTCATTGTACTCTATACCTTCAACCTGAAGAAAACCTTGAACAACTAATCTTGCCTTGTTTCTGACAACTACTCCACGGTTATCTTTCTTGCATTTGAAAACCCAACGGGTGCCAATCTTCTTGTAGTTTTCAGGCTTCTCAACCAGTTTCCAGACACCAAGCTTCTGGAATTGTTGTAGTTCCTCCTGCATAGCTTCCACCCAAGAATTATCTTTTATTGCTTCTTTCCAAGACATTGGTTCTTTTTGTGAAACATAACATGCGAAGGACCAATCATTCTACAACCCCGATTCTCTAATCGCTGTATACAAGACAACATTGTTGTTATTTCTTAACTGATTTCTCGTCTGCACGCCACTATAAACATTACCAATGATGTTTTGTTGAGGATGGGTATTATGGATTCTCGTATCTGGATTATCCGGAACTGGAATATTTATACCCAGATTGTTGAAGTTGAGATCAACAACCAAATCAATACCCTGAACTATCGAAGTGAATGATGCAGTAGCTTCAGCTGTTTTAGGGCAGTCCTCAGGGGGCGTAGCCTCAGAAGTACCATGCACAACAGTTGTAGGAGCTTCTTGGTCTACATAGAGAAATTCATCATCCTCTGAAGATTCGTTCAGTTCAGCAGCATCATGAAAATCCTCATTCTCGAGAGCATTATTGTTAACTGATGATGATTCTTGATTGTTGACAATAATTGGACGAACCAACGGTGAATCTGTTGCGTTGTCACTCTCGAAAAATATATGTGCCGCAGCATCTACAACTTCTTCCTCAATATTGATCGAATTGAAGAAGTCATCGTACTCAAACATCCATGGCTGACCCGGACATTTGACTAGCAATGTGTGCCTCTGTACTCTGACTTCAGACCATTCCTCGATCCTTTTCGTTTCAAGATTCCAAACTCTTAAATTTGGGGTGGCATACCCAAGAAAGTATCCCTCAATTGTTTTTGCCCCAAACTTTCCATCCGGATTGATCATAGTGCAAGGAGCCCCAAACGGTTCAAGAAATTGTAAATCTGGTTTCTGTTTGTGAAGAAGCTCAAAGCAGATCTTGTTGTGTCTTTTTACTGTAAGGACTCGTTCATCGTGTAGCATGCAGAGGCCACGGCTTCACTCCATAGTGGAATGGCCAACTGTGACTCTACCAACATAGTCCTTGCAGTTTCGATCAATGTTCTATTCTTATGCTCAGCGACGTCATTTTGTTGAGGAGTGTATCTAGCACTGAATTCATGAAGAACACCATTGGATCTACAGAACTCCTCCATGGCATGATTCTTAAACTCAGTTCCATTGTCACTGCGTATGCGTCTCACTTTCAAAGTATACAAATTCTCAATCGTATTGATCAAGTTTTTTATTATTTCAAAAGTTTCACTCTTGTGTGCCATAAACGCCACCCAAGAAAATCTTGAATAATCATCTGTCACTACGAGGCAGTACGAGTCATTACTGATGCTTTTGCGATTGACATGACCGAATAAATCCATGTGCGAGCGTTCAAGCGGCACTGCAACTGTGTTGATCTTCTTTAACGGGCGCGATTTCTTACTTTGTTTTCCTTTCTTACATGAAACACAGACGTCTTGAAGATGAAAGTTTTTGACGGGAACACCAGTTACTAACTCATTCTTTACCAGATGATTCATTTTCCTTAGGTAAATGTGTCCCATCCGCCTGTGCCAAGAATTGTTTCCTTTTCTGTGGCTTTAGAAACAAAACATGTTACTTGTGCAGATGTTGTAATTGCTTGACTCATATCAAGGACATACAAATCATTAATCCTTGGTGCAGATAAGAGAATCTAGTCTTTGGGGATCTTGAAACCGGGCTTCAGCACATAACATCCATTAGCATCAAAGTGCACAGAAAACTTCTTATCACAGATTTGAGAAACACTAAGAAGATTGTGATCAAGTTATTGCACAAAGTTGATCTTGTCAAAGCTGAAAACCCCATTGGATACCATTCCTTCACCAGTAATATACCCGCCTTTATCTCCAGCAAAGGCAACATAACCTCCTCTAATAGATTTGACGTCGTAGAGAAGTCTCATGTCACCTGTCATGTGCCTGGATGCCCCACTATCAACAATCCAGAGACTACTGATAGTTCCTCCTGGAACACACTGCACATGTACTCAAATGATCAGTTGGAGATGGGGACCCAAGCCTTCATGGACTTGGGTCTTCCATTTTCATCGACAAAAGTTATTTCAACTTCGCGATAATTTGGAAATGGTGATGCTCCCCCTGAGTTTTTAACCAATTTAGGTTTCCAAGTCTGTTGAGTTTTACCAGCTTGATTGTTTGAAATTTTAACTTCGTGATTGTTTGAAGTTTTTGAAATTCTTTAAATGTCTGGTTTGACTGAAACAGATTATTTTTTAACCACATCGGTTTTAAGAGCCTTCTCAATTACCTTGATTTGCTTGCGTTTCTGTTTCTTCTCCCTTTCTTTCACAAGACGGGGATCTTGTTTTGGAGAAACAAATCGCTTTTGATAATTTTGCTCACGGGGAACATCAACTTTAGCTTTTAACTTATGAAGATATGGACAATTTCGAATGATATGTCCAAATTCACCACACTCGAAACATGATCTTCGTTCAACAAACCCCAAAGTATCATGTTGATGTCTCGTTGATGAACTTTGTGATTTCGAAGTACTTGGTCCTAAATTGTTTTGACCATCCCTTTTCAAAATTTTAACTTGTTTAACATAATCTACGTTAGATTTGTTTTCAAATGTTTCAAGTTTATCAGTTCCCTTCGAATTCACAAAGTTCACCTTTTTGTTCTTTCTCTGCTTTTGTTCCTTTCGACCTTGAGATGTCGATTTTTCTTTTGTTTTAGTGTGATTTTGCTGAATTTTCTCTGTTGGTAATTTCTGATTTCCATATTGTTTTCGAACTTCGGCTTTTGGAATTGTAGGATCGTTGAATCGATCAAATGAGTCGATCAGAAGAGTTCTAGATCAAAACGAGAGGCGGAATCAGACGTTTCGATGTTGAATCAGCTTGATTAGCATGAAGAAGTAGTTTAACTGTCTTCTGTATTGATTTGACACTGTTACAGACCGTTTGACACCTTGGCAGAGCTTCGCTACCGGAATTGCAAAAGTTTTTCAATGACAACATGAGCTCACCTATTTATAGGCATGGCCACTCCTCATGAAGTTTCGTAGGGACTGGCCAGTCCTCACGAACTGTCACTCCTCACGAACTGCCAGTCCTCACGAACTGCCAGTCCTCATGAAATTAACATCTCGTGCTTTCTGGCCTATCTATAATAAAACATGACTCGATATAAGACGAAGTCAACAAACATATGCACCAACAAACTCCCCCTTGGATGATGACGAGTCTTCAGTACATCGAGTCTTCAATATGTCGAGTCTTCAGACTTGATCAGTCTTCACGCTCTCTCCAAAGTATCTTTCTCTGTAAGCATCCTCATCAAACTCTCTCTTCTTCTTTCAGAATTAAAATCTGGCTCTATCTTCTGTCTAATTCTCTTGAGCAGATCTCTTGATTCCTTAAGTTCTTCAGCATCATCAGCTTCTATCTCGAGCATTGTTCCAGGATCTGAATCTGGCTTTCTACCTTTCACAGGTTCAGTAACGTCTCCTGGCTCTCCGTAGCAACAGGATTAGGAACCTGGCTTTTCCGTCTTCAGACTCCCCCTTTCGATAAGCTGGGATCGCAGTCTGGAATTTTCCTGCACATGCTCTACGCAAAACATAAATTTCTCAATTTGTAAAAATTTAACAAATTTAGAATCCACTGACGATATCATTCATTAATATGACCTTGATGAACTCTGATAATTCTCTTGTAAAAACAAATTTGGTTTCAAATTAATGAACCATTTTATCATTTCAAAATCATTTCTCATTTCCAACAAACTCTCCCAACCCAATGTCGTTCATCATGTTTAGCACTTGGAATTTTGAAAATCAGCTTTCCAACATCAGTTGTCGAAAATAAGATGAAATAAAATCTTTTTGAATTTTCAAAATTTTTAAGCTAAAACACAATCTTTTTGGATTTTGTCCTTAAAGAAAAGCAGTAAAGAAATATTTACAGACAATATTTTTGTGAGTTTGTGTAAGAGGATCATATCAGTTTATGACAAGTCATTAGCACCGTTGAGCTTTAAACACTTTAAGTTCTAAACGATTTACTTAGATTGTCAGTATACTGATCCATTTAAATTTTCACACAAAGTTCAACTACATCGAGATACGTATTTAGTGTTCTAATGGACTTAAACTTATACGTGTGTCCCACCTCAGAATATACTCCCGTATCCAGATTCCCCATATTCAGTCTTACAGGTGAATATACCTAGATGATATCTGTAAAGGGGTGAATGCGAAACCTTGAGAGCTCATATTTTTGTTAGAGATGAAGGTTCGACTTTTGGTGTGTCCCCCTTGGGGATCTTCTTTTCAACAGCACTTGATCTTTTATCTTTCGATATTTTTATCAATTTTTTTGCTGAGGGTGTGCTTATTTTTCTAGCAAGCGCAAAGTATTATACGAGGACTAGGCTATTGCTCCCGCAAAATCAGAAGTCCAGGTATAATACCCCAGATATCACTAAGCATAAAGACCTAGTATCTCAGAAACAGACAATGTTAGGATCTGAGTTTGATTTTGATTGTGTTTTATGTTTGAAATAAGATGAAGATGAATGAGTTATGCAGCGGAATTAAGATGGAAGCAAACTTTTCACAATCAAACAGGAGAAATGCTTTTAACATACAAGTTTAACATTGAACCGAATGATTGAATTTAATTTCAACAACGATTACAATTTGCAAGTATGCAACAAACTCCCCCTCAGCCTGAGCTCACAGTATTTGTTCGTGCAGGAAGAAGATAGTGAAAGAGCTAAATAGAACAGTGCATGGTACTGTTCTATTTATAGGCACGAGTAAACCACTGAAGCATCTAAGCTGACGTCACCATGAAAGTGACATCTAACCTCCTAACAAACTCTAACCTCTGATCTATACAACCTCTGCTATGCTAACTATTGCTATTACATTTCATTACATAAAGATAACTAAACTACTGCTGAAACCTTCCACTGACGTGAACCCAGCTGTACTTGTCATGATCAGCAGTGCTTGACTCAAGGTAGTAGATTGAATAGCAGAGCTTTAATCTTCCATCAGTCTTTTACTTGATCAGCAGTTTGTAGGTCAGCAGTTTGTACGATCAGTAGATAGGAGGTCAGCAGATGTTGAAACCACTTTCAAGGGGAGAGACTTGTATACATAACATCTGCTTATTCTAGATCCACTGCTCTGGTCCAGTTTTGGCTTTAATTATCTGTTCCTTTGGTAGGGTTCAATCCCAACAATCTCCCCCTAGAACAGATAATGCCAAAACTCTTCATTATTAGTAGATCTTTATTGCCTCATCAGCAGTTCCCTTATTTTCCCTTTGAGTTGTAACTCAAAGGCTAAGGCATCTGTGTCATCATCATCCCTGCTAAGTGGAAGATCAAGGAGATCCTGCAAATCTTCAAGACTTAGGCCAAGTGCTTGTTCCCTTGTTATTTTCTTCACTTCTCCACTAGACTTGAACACTGTTAGTACATGGGTCTATTTATCAGTTTTCCACTTTAGTACTTTTGAGCCTGGTGGGTTTCTTGGGAGATTTTTATTAGATGAGGTGTTTGGTGATGCAGGCCTTGTGATGACTGTTTGAGCAGTGCTTGCAGATTGATTCAGGCCAAGAGTTTCAGCTATCATTTCTTTAATACCTTCTTTTACAAATTCATCTCCTGCCATTAATTCATCCACTGTTTTAGTACCCCAACTGTTTTTGTTGCCTTCTTTTAAAGATGGCTGCACCAGCTGGAGCAGTGGATCTCCTGATTTGCAGCTTTGGTGGTCTTTTTGAAACCTCTGCTTCAGGATAGTCAGGCTTTTGTGGAGCAGTAGAATCTGTCTTTCTTAATTTCTCCAAACTTTTGTAGGTAGCCCTGACTTTATCTTCTTTCCATCTCAACACTTGATTCAAAGACCCATAATCAGCAGCAGCTAATTCCTCTTTCATTCTCCTCAGCTCTACCTTTTTATCAGGTACATTCTTTTTGAATTTTGCCCAATCTGGAGGAGTGTGCTTGACCTTATTCTTGATCATATCTTGAATCATGGCTGCTTCTCTTTCAAGCTCAGGGATGGTCCACTCTTTGTACATGTGTTTTTCTCCTTTGTACTTCTGGGTTGCCATGATGCTTTCAATGTAGTCTTTTCTCAGAGTTTCATCTGCTCTCTCTGAGATTTGCTGACAAACATTTTTTTGCAAACTGCTCTAAAGATCTGACTTGTGTGAGCAAGTATTGATAATTATGCTGAATTTCTCTATCAGATTTCCCATGTGTATTTCTTTTTGAGATATCCTCTGCTTGTAGAGCCTTGATTTTCAAATATTCTTCAATATTGTTAGGCCTGGGATATCCTTCAACAGATGGCAACTTCCTTTTAGCAGGGTCATCCTCATAGTAGAAAGATTTGATTTCTTCTCTGACTACTATAAGTTCAAGAGGGAATTGAACACCTGCAGGAGGTAAGGGCTTTTGAATTTGAGCTGATGAGAGAGGGACAGGCTTGGGTATTGTAACAAGTGATAGAGATTTTGAAGATGTTGGTGGTGGTGATGGTGAATCATCATCTGGTATGAAAATCCTTCTGCTTTTTATTGTAGGAGAGGCAGATGATGTGTTGGGTGGATCAGTGGTGGTGATTTGAGTGGCAGTGATTTGTGATTGACTAACAATTGTTGAAACAACTGGTGTTTCAACCACTGTTGTCATTACAACAGATGTTGTAACATCTGATGTCTTCTGCTTTTTGGCAGGAGGAGATGGTGGTGAGGTTGTTTTGGGTGGTGATGGTGGTGGTGGTAAGGTAGTGGTTGTGGTGTGTATTGAAGTGGTGTGTGTTGAAATGACAGCGGATGTTGAAACAACTGAAGTACCAGCAGATGTTGATATAGCAGGAGTTATAACAACTGTTTGGGTGGAGGTTTGATGTTAGGGGCTTTTGGACGGTGGTTTTGGAGTATGCTTTGTGAGTCTGGATGGTATGGATTTGGGTTCCCTCACTTTTCTAGTGGGATTTCTTTTTGGCATAGGATTTTTAACATCCTTTGGCTCAGAACAACCCTGCGCATTCAGCTCCATGTAAGCTCTTTTCTCCTCATTCCATCTTGACATATCCTTTGCCTCTCTGTCCCTTTTTACACTTGCTATAGCTTCATCAAGTGCATTTTGGGTAACATCAACCTTTTTGCTACCATCTCGCAAGGGAATTTTTCTGGTCATAACATCCCTTTCTGGTTCAATGTAGAGACCATCTTCTATTCCTTTCTTTTTCCACTCCTGAATTTTCTCCCCCTTTTTGGCATTATCTGGGGGTAATTGATCAATGAAGAGAACAGTTGGAGGAGCAGTGCCACTGGTTTTCAATATGTGGGCCTTGATAGCCTTGATGTCTGCTTGTGTGTTCTTGAACCTAGACTCCATTGTGTTTCTCAGCTCTTGTACATGTATTGCATGTTGCTGATCAGCCATTTGTTTCTGTTGTTGGAGAAAAGGTTGAAATAGATTCCAGAGCTCATTTGCAGCAGGTGCTTGTGGTGGAGCAGGTGCTTGAGGTGGAACAACAGTGGATTGCACCTTTTGTACTTTCAACAACTGTTGCAGTATTTCTTTGATTTCTGCAACTGAAGTATCCAGTTTGTCAATACGTTCCGTAAATTCAAGGTACTTTAAACCATCACCCAATTTAATGGGATCATCTGATTTCCCACTAGCAGTGGTTTTATCAGTGGTTGAGGTAGGGAGTATACTCCAAACATTAACCACTGATGCCCCTTTTTCTTGGTACTGGGGTCTTCTTCCTTCAACACTTGACAACCTTTTGATGTTGCCAGTGGTCAAAACAAATCCACTGGTGGTTGGCAGAGGTGCTATGGAAGGAATTGCCTCCAAGGAAGTCTTATTGATGTAACCACTGTCCAAGTGCAAACCAGTGGGTTCAGCACTTGTAGTGGCTGCTTCACTTGGATTACCACAAAGAGTTACTTGTAACTCAAGGGGTGTAACCTCCTCAGGCATTGTTGGTGGGTTAACTATGATTGATACATCAGACCCAGTCATTGGTTGAAGTATATTCTCATTGACAGGTGATTGAGAAGGACTGGTTTGTGCTTGGTTCAAATCAATAGCATCCAACAAAAGTTTAGTTGGTGGGGGAATTGTGGATGTGAGGTTAGGTGTAGAAAGAGAATTTGCCCCGGGCATTGGGCTGTGGATGATGGAAGCAAGTGATTCCAGAGCATCATATTGCAGAGTCCCTATATGTACAACCTGTTCTTTTTTAGAAGAAGCAGGAGAAGTTTTGGTTATGGGTTGAGATATTTGTACCAACTGCTGTGAGGAAGTAGCAGCAGTGGTTTCTTGTGACTGTTGTGCTGTCACTGGCAGTTGCTCTGGTATCTCATCCTACAGAGTTGCCCTTTTGATGGGTTTGGGGGGTTTTTAAGTTTTCTTTTTGTTTGGCTTTTTGGTGATTATAGGTGTGGGTTTCAAAGCAGTTGTTTTGCTACTTTGATCACCTTGAGCAGTGGGCTCAGCAGCAGATACCTGAGGAGCAGTGGTAGCTGCTAAATTCTGCTCAGGCACCTCTGGTTGTGTTTTGCAAGGTGTTGACATTCTTGTAAAAGTTTCAGCAGTTAAGTTGTTCATTTGAAAAGATTCACCTTGTTTTATTGCAGCAGCATCATTCTTACCAAGTTTCTTTTCAAAATAGTAACTTAAAAATCTTGGAAAAAGTAAGAATGGCTTTTTATCAACATTTTTAACCAGATCATTAAAGATTTCCTGGGAGTAATTTAAGTCTTCATCTTGAAGTATAGCATATCCCAGATTTTGAATCTTTAATGGTATTTCATTAAATGAGGTGGTTTTGTTTGAAACACACATAAGCAGAGTATGAAACAAAAATCTTGTTGCAGGTGGAAAATTGCCTTTTTGTAAGGTATCCCTTTTTATTTGCTCTGCATAACCCCTTTCAAGGAAATCATTTTTAACTCATTTTTAGGAAAAGAAGTTTTACCTTGCTGATCATTGAGTTCAAAGACTTCCGAGATGGATTGCGGTGTGATTTTGACAGCTTTACCCTTTAGAGAAGAGTTAATGGCTATTACAGTCTCACCTTGTTTGTCAAGGGTTACGTTTTTCCAAAACTCCCTTTGGGTCGACAAGTAAACGGGTGCATCTGCTGTAAGCAAAGTTTTGTACTTTGACGCAGACATGAGATCAATGATGGAATCAAAAGCATCGGTGGTGCCGGGTTTTGTGAGAAGACCCAGAAGGTTGTGAGAAGGTTTGTGTGGAATTTCAATGGATGTAGCCTTTTGAGAGGCCTCTTATGAAGATGATTTGGAAATGGGTTTTGCAAATGACTTCGATTTTGTCATTTTGGAGATGATGATCGAAGAAAGTTGTGAAGAAATTTGTGGAAATAGGATGAAAACTGTTTTGAGAAAGGAATTTTTAAGAATTCAATTCGACAGTAAAACCCTGTTTGGGGTTTTGAAAGGGGTTTTATGGAGAAAAAGTGAATGCTGACGTGGCAGCGGTTACAAAAGGTCTGACCGCTATGTACTGTCCACATGCCAACCCCTGATGAAATGAAGGACAGTACTTTTATGAAAACTACTGATGAAAGGCAGTGGTTACAACGGTAAAATGGAAGCAGTGGGTGATTTTCACTATCAGTAGATAGCACATCAGTGGATAAAACACTGATTTTGAGCATCAGTGCTTATCAGGAAAATGAGAAAACAGGGGATGACGTTCAGCAGTGGACAGACTTTGAAGTGGAGCAGACTTTTGAACAAGCAGTGGTTATGGCAGACTTTTAAGGATTTTAATGAAAACTTCATTTTTAGCTATTTTTAAGGATAGATTTTTTATTTTCTGAAAACATTTTAATGCTTTTATTCATAGAAAAACAAGATGTTGCTTGTTATTCCATGTTTAGCATGCCAATCCTAGAGACCAAGCTTTCAAAGGTGGATGTATCTAATGCTTTTGTGAGCACATCTGCCAGCTGGTCTTTAGTTGGAACATGATGCAGAGAAATCAAACATTTTTCATAGCAATCCCTCACAAAGTGATGTCTGATGTCGATGTGCTTGGTGGTTGAATGGGAAACTGGATTTTTGATGATATTTTCTACTGCCTGGCTATCCAACATGAGTGGTGTCTTTAAGGCAGTGATACCAAAATCCAGCAACTGATTTTGAAGCCACAGGAGTTGGGCTGTACAGCTTGCAGCAGCAATGTATTCAGTTTCCGCAGTGGATGTTGAAACAGCTGCTTGCTTTTTGCTTTGCCATGAAACTAAGCAATCACCTAGAAACTGGCACCCTCCTGATGTGGACTTCCTTGTGGTGTTACATCCAGCAAAGTCACTCTCTGAAAATCCTGAAAGCTTGATATTCCCATTAGCTGGATACCAGATACCAAGTATGGGAGCACTTTTTATGTATCTGAATATCCTTTTTACAGCAATAAGGTTGGATTTTCTAGGGGCTGATTGACTTCTTGCACAAACACATGTTGCAAACATGATGTCTGGCCTAGATGCAGTTAGGTATAACAAAGACCCAATCATGCTTCTATATAGAGTTTGGTCAATCAGCTCATCCTTTTCATCAGACATGACTAGCTTATTTGTTGCCATGGGTGTGCTGCATGGTTTACAATCATTCATATCAAATTTGTTTAAAAGTTCTTTAGCATATTTGCTTTGATGAATGAAAGTTCC
Source organism: Helianthus tuberosus (assembly GCA_030545235.1). Classification (NCBI taxonomy): domain Eukaryota; kingdom Viridiplantae; phylum Streptophyta; class Magnoliopsida; order Asterales; family Asteraceae; genus Helianthus; species Helianthus tuberosus. Next base: position 50,182,168 of record CM060376.1, read on the forward strand.
ATTTTGCATTTGCTGAACTTGGAGACCAAGAAAGCATTGCAGCTCACCCATTGCACTCATTTCAAACTCAGCTGTCATGAGTTGCCTGAACTCTTCACACATTTTATTACATGTGCTTCCAAAAATAATGTCATCCACATAAATTTGGACAATCATTAAATCCTTTCCTCTCCATTTTAGAAACAGTGTTTTATCAATGGTACCTCTTTTGAAACCATTTGAGAGTAGAAAGGTGGAAAGAGTTTCATACCAGGCCCTTGGTGCTTGTTTTAGGCCATACAAGGCTTTGTTTAACCTGTAGACATGATCTGGATAAAATGGATCCTCAAAACCTGGAGGTTGACAAACATACACCTCTTCTTGAATTGTACCATAGAGGAAAGCACTTTTTATATCCATTTGGAACACCTTCATTTTGTGGTTGACAGCAAAGGCCAGGAACAGTCTTATAGCTTCCAATCTTGCTACAGGGGAAAAAGTTTCATCATAATCAATCCCCTCTTCCTGTCTGTAACCTTGAACCACAAGCCTGGCTTTATTCTTGACAACAATGCCCCTATCATCAGTTTTGTTTTTGAAGACCCACTTTGTGCCGATGGGACTAACATCTTTTGGCAGTGGTACAAGCTCCCATACTTGTTGTCTTTTAAACTGTTGGAGCTCCTCTTGCATGGCTTCTACCCAGCTGTTGTCTTTCAGTGCCTCTTGGTACTTGACTGGCTGATGGAGTGATAGAAAACCAGCAAAAAGACAAATGTTTTGGGTTTGGCTTCTTGTGGGCACCCCTTCATTGATGTTGCCAATGATTTGGTCAGGTGGATGAGATCTCAAGAAGATTAAATCTCCTTGGTATGGTATGATGGCATTTGTTGGTGAAGGCTACAGATGTGTATCATCTGAGCTAACAACTGCTGGTGACTTTGATGATCCAGCAGTGGCTTCAAAAGGTGGTGGAATAGGAGGCAAAGGTGTGGACACATGCTGACTTTTATCCACTGTTTGGGGACTTTTGTCAGCAGTGTTTGATGATGTGGAAGTAGTGGTTAAAGGGCTACTTTGGTCAACAACTGTTGATGTAGCAGTGGTTGAGCTTTGACAGTTGTTTTGAACATCTGCTGCTCTTCCCATTTTGACAGACTTTTGAGGGATGATGATTTCATACCCATAGTCTGGTGTTGAATCCTCTGATGGACCTGCACTGTTAGTCTTGACAGCAGTATTTTCAAAGGTGAATTTATCAAGATCAAACAAATCTGCAGGATTTGCTGGGATTTTCATTGATGAAAGTTCATTGAACTTTACATTCAAGGTCTCCTCCACTGCTTTGGTCCGTGTATTAAACACTTTGTAGGCCTTGGCAGTGGTTGAGTATCCCAGGTGATAACCACAATCTACTTTGGCTGCAAATTTTGAGATGGAGTCTTTTAAATTCAAAATAAAGCATGGGCAGCCAAATACTTTAAAGTATGAGATCAGTGGTTTGATTTTATACAGAATTTCATAAGCGGTCTTTTTGTACCTGGGGTTTATTAAAACTCTGTTTTGGACATAGCAAGCAGTGTTTACTGCCTCTGCCCAAAAAGTTAATGGCAAACCTGAATCAGCAAGCATGGTTCTGGCAGCCTCAATCAAAGTTCTGTTCTTTCTTTCAACTACCCCATTTTGCTCTGGTGTTCTAGGGATGCTATACTGCCTTACAATCCCTTTCTTCACACAGAAGGCATCCAACTCCTTATTTTTGAATTCTGTGCCATTGTCACTCCTGAAGATTTTTACTGGAAGGTCAAATTGCTTTTCAACTTGTGTCACAAAGTCTTGCAAAATGCATGCAGTCTCATCTTTTGAGTGTAAAAAGAAGGTCCATGTAAACCTAGAGAAGTCATCAATAATAACCAGACAATATCTCTTCTTCTTGAGACTCACGACTTGAACTGGGCCAAACAAATCCATGTGCAGCATTTGCAAACATTGGGTTGTTTTGGACTCTTCAATGGACTTAAAAGAGCTTTTATGTTGTTTTCCTTTTAAACAGGAAACACAATGCTCAGGACATGAAAACAATTTTTGTGGTAAGCCTCTTACAAGACCATTTTTTGAAATTTCAGTGATTATCTTGAGATTTGTGTGCCCCAATCTTATGTGCCAAAGTTCTGTCTCTTTGTTAGAGGCAACTGAGAACAGACAGGCATCAGTTCCGGGACTCTCTTTTGACATATCAACAACATAAACATTGCCACTTCTTTGAGCAACAAGTTTTGTTTTTCCAGTTTTGATTATTGCTTCAATCTTTTCAACCATTTTTGGTCCAACAATCCTACAACACTCCTTTGTGAAGAATGACCCATACCCCTTATCACTCATTTGTGAAACACTTAGGAGGTTGAATTTTAGATTGTCTATCAGATTGACATTTTCAAATTTTACATTTCCAGACTGTACTGTACCAGACCCCAGAACTTTCCCTTTACTATTATTCCCAAAGGATATATCACCCCCTCCATGGATTTTGAAATCTTTGAGTAGGGCTTTACATCCTGTCATGTGCCTGGAGCCTCCACTATCTACATACCAAAGGCTATCTAAGCATGTAGAAGCTCCCTGCACATGAAGTAAAAGGATTAGTTCATTAGGGTTTCCAAAGCCAATAAGGCTTTGGATGGGGTCTCAACAGTGTCTGGGATGGATGCAGATTGATGGACAGTGGTTAGGTCAGGGGTTTGGACAGTTTTAGGACTGTTTTTCTCTAACCACTGTTGTGGGTTTTGACCAATCACCTGCTGATAACCAAAAGGATGCCTGTTCACTCTTGGTTTAGAGGGCCTTTTGTAGGACTCATAAACGTGTGGAATCCTTTGGTAAGATGATTGTCCCTTGCCTTTTTTGAATTGGTTGGCAGGGGGTGCATCAGTCACTTGAACATCTCTTTGGACAGATGTTTGATTCAGCTGTTTTGTAACAGCTGTTTGGACTGGCACAAACAGTGGTTGATTCTTGGTGAATTTAACAGATGATGTTGATGGACTCAAGGATGTTTTAGCAGTGTACTCATTCTTTTTCACATCAAAGTTTTTGAGATACATACATGCTTGAGTTTTGTGGTTTGTTTTACCACAGATGGTGCAGCTTTCAGTAGGAACAATGACACTTGTTTTGTTTAGATCATATGCTTTTAGATGAAAACAGTCTTTTGTTAGATGGTTTCTCTTTTCACAGAATTCACAAAACAAGTTTTTGACCTTTTCCCTTTTCTTCCTTTTCTCAGACTCCTTTGCAACAGAGTTTTGAACCACTGTTGGGATGTCTTTGATAGGAATGACCTTTGCTTTTGGAGCTGTCACACCATCAGTGGTTGTAAAGTCCATGCGCTTGAAATTTTCAAGAATGTCACACTCATCAGACCATGTGGGTTTAAATTGGTATTTCTCAATTTCCTCAAAAGTTGAGGATCCCACAGATCTTTCCAAAGTGATTTTGTTACCAAGTTTGTCGGTTATTTTAACCTCTTGGCCATTCTTGTTGGTTGGTATAATTTCAGATGAACCAGCTTGTTTTCCAGCAGCGGTTACATCAGTGGTTTGAACAGATTTTTCAAAAGCAGTGTTTTCATCATCATATTTTCTATAACCAACACCAAATTTCACATTGCTTTTAATCTGTTTTTCAAGCATTACTTCATATCCTTTGCAGGATTCCACCCATCTTTCACAAGTGATATGGGTGGACTCCAACTCCTTTTTGCAAACTTGGTATTTTTCTACCATAGTTTGGAGTTGAGTTTTGGTTATGCTCTGCTCTTCTTTGAGACTGCTGATCTCTTTATCTTTTTCAGCCAATTTGTTTCTAAGTTCTTTTAATGACTTTTCAAATTTGACTTCATCAGTTAAGATTTTATCCCTAAGGTTTTCATTTACCTCTTTGATGTTAGCAAATGCAATAATGCATTTGTCTGAACACAGTTTTTCAAGAACTTGAGGTGATACCTTGGCAGCAGCCATCATGGCACAATCACATTGATGATCCTCTTCATCAGCTATTTCTTCTTTCTCACCCTCTTTCTTCTCTTCCTTTTCTTCTTTGTCTTCTTCGGACCAGGGGTCAGTCAGTGGTTCAATCAGGGTTTCTGAATTTTCTCCCAGCAGTAGTTCACCAGTAACTGCAGTAACTACTGCTTCAGCCACTTTATCCATTGTTTCAACACTTAGTTGTTCACCTTCAGTTTCTACCCCTTCTGGTATTGACTCTAATGCCATCAAACAAAATTCATCATTAGAAGGATCATTAAAAGCATTGAGTGCAAAGTTTTCATCACCAAGCTCATCAGGCATGCTGCTCCAGTCAACAAAGCCTTGAGTGAAAAAGCTTTGCTGATCTGGTTGTGTTGCTGTTGGAGCAGCTGTTTGAGGTGCAACAGGTTGCACTTGTGCCTGAGGGACAGGGGTTTGAACATATTGAATTTGTGGAATAGTTGTTTGAACATAATGCACAGGCACAGGGGTTGCAGCATAGTGAGCAGTGTTAACATGGGCAGCAGGGGTATATTGGGTATAGTGCACAGTGCTTTGGTGTTGTGGTCTAGGATTTGAGCTGGGATGAGTGATTATTGGACCAGTGTTTTGACTCCTGCATTCCCTAGCAAAATGACCTAGCCTATTGCACTTATAGCACTTAATTTTTTACTTATCCAACCCCACTTTTAAATTCCCATGTAACCCTGGGAATTTTCTCCCTGTTCTTTTATAGAATTTGCTTGTTCTTACACTAAGCAAAGCCAATTGATGCAAAATGTCCATTTCTTCTAAGTCAGTGGGATCAAAGTGTTGCAAATCATTGAGTTCAAAACACAAATTATCTGACATCTGGTTTTCACAATTTGCAGTAAAAGCATAATTGGCAAAGTGAGAATCAGGGTTGTTGAAATTTCCACCAGCAGTTATATCAGAAAAGTGATCATAACCCTGATCCTTACTACTGCTACCCGATTCTTCCTGACCAAAAAGAGCTATGCTGCCAAATGAATAATCATCAGCAACTTTGCCAGACTCTTGCAACTTCTTTTTCTGGTTTAACTCCCTTTCATAGGTCAGGAGTCTACCATGAAGTTGGGTTAGGGTCAGATCTTTGAACTCAGCAGAATTTCTAGTCACAAATGCAATTGTGTCCCATTTATCAGGTAGTGGTCTAAGAAACCTACTATTTTGTGTTGATTTTGGAATTTCAACTTTAACAAGTCTTAGCTCACTGATGAGACAACTGAAACGTTCAAACTGTTGGGTCAATGATTCACCCTTAATGTGACAGAAGGTTTCATACTGCTGATTCAGAATTTCCCTATTATTCTCAATTACTTCTTCAGTTCCCCCAAATTGTTCTTTAAGTGCATCCCATAATTCTTTGGCACTGTTACAATGTAACAGTCCAGCATAGATTTCATTGGGTAATGCAGATGCTATGATGCTAAATGCTTTGGCATCGAGTTCGAACTTTTGAAAATCAGTTTCAGTTGGTTTAGGAACGAACTTCTTTGCATCCTCTGCACTTGGCACCATGGGAACCAAAAACAACAGACCTCCAACATCCAGTGTTCTGTTGAGCAAGGATGTGACCCATCCTTCTCTCCCAGATGTTGTATTCATTACGTTTAAGCATGGGTGGTTTGAAAAGAGAGCCAATGTTATTCTTATCATCTTGTGATTGTGACGTCATCCTGGTTGTTTTACAGGCACTGATTAATCAACTTTGATGGTGATTAAACATTGCTCTGTTTTTCAACATAACGAACAAACTATCAGTATCAACGATTATGAGCTGAACTATTTATGAAAAAATGATTGTTAAATCAAATTTGACTGTCCAAGCTCTGATACCAATTGTTAGGATCTGAGTTTGATTTTGATTGTGTTTTATGTTTGAAATAAGATGAAGATGAATGAGTTGTGCAGCGGAATTAAGATGGAAGCAAACTTTTCACAATCAAACAGGAGAAATGCTTTTAACATACAAGTTTAACATTGAACCGAATGATTGAATTTAATTTCAACAACGATTACAATTTGCAAGTATGCAACAAACTCCCCCTCAGCCTGAGCTCACAGTATTTGTTCGTGCAGGAAGAAGATAGTGAAAGAGCTAAATAGAACAGTGCATGGTATTGTTCTATTTATAGGCACGAGCAAACCACTGAAGCATCTAAGCTGACGTCACCATGAAAGTGACATCTAACCTCCTAACAAACTGTAACCTCTGATCTATACAACCTCTGCTATGCTAACTACTGCTATTACATTTCATTACATAAAGATAACTAAACTACTGCTGAAGCCTTCCACTGACGTGAACCCAGCAGTACTTTTCATGATCAGCAGAGCTTGACTCAAGGTAGTAGATTGAACAGCAGAGCTTTAATCTTCCATCAGTCTTTTACTTGATCAGCAGTTTGTAGGTCAGCAGTTTGTACGATCAGTAGATAGGAGGTCAGCAGATGTTGAAACCACTTTCAAGGGGAGAGACTTGTATACATAACATCTGCTTATTCTGGATCCACTGCTCTGATCCAGTTTTGTCTTTAATTATCTGTTCGTTTGGTAGGGTTCAATCCCAACAGGCAATCTTTCAAACAAGATTTCGGGGGTTACCCATATATCCGAGAGATGTTCCCCATGAGATAAGTAAGTAAGATATTTAGGTTTATATCTCGAACACAATCTACTAAATGTGCAAAAACCTACTGGCATATTATCAGTGAGACCGTTTATCACATTTTAACTTTCCATTTCTTTAGCGTACTGTGACTGTCTACTGATGTACTATCATTTCCTCTTTTTCACAACAAAACTCATTTTTTTAATTTTTCAATATTTTTGGATTTCATAGTTTTATCATGTTTTTGGATTTTTCATATTTTCAAAATTTCTAAAATTTTTTACTCCCCCTAAAATCAAAAATATGTTTCAATTTTCGATTTTACGAGAAAATTTGAAAGTAACAGTAATAACCTGTACAAAGTAAAATTGACAAACTGACGTGAATTGCTTCAAATCGCCATCCACTTGGCATAAACAATCAGAAATCCCCCTGACAACAAACTATTTTCCCATTGTGATTTCAAAACACTTAAGTTTGTTTTAATCAAATGGTTTTTCCAGAAAATAAGTTTTGTTGAAACCACTTGTAAACTCGGGGATTACCTTCATCACATTGTTTATTCATCCACTTGTATGATTTTGGTTTAATCAAATTCAACTTAATGACCTTGATTAACCACTTGTGGGAATAATTAACTCAAGTTCAACTTAATGACCTTGATTAGCCACTAGTAGAAGAAAATATGACAATATCAAAGTAAAAAAAATACCACTTGTAGAACGAAATTTCACAGTTGTGAATTTCTCAAAAAAGATGTCGATTCCTACTCCCCAATTACCAACCTGGGAGTTCCGGCAAGTCAGAATTTTTTAAGCAAAGAATACCGACACCCAAGCCTGACCAGCTTTGGGTGTTACCTGTTCACTTTTACTTTCACTTGGGCTTTGGGTATTTCTTTTTTATTCATAAAAATCTTTTACCCCTTTGGCCCTTCCATCAACCATCTTTCCAAAAATATGTTTAACTTTGCTGTTAAACGTTTTTTCAACATCAAAATTTTTTAGTTTTAAATTTGCATCCCGCAATGGTGGAAAGTTTGCATCATCCATTGGCGGCACTGACTTTTCTTCTTTTACCTCAACTTGTGGCTCCTCTGACTTTGTGGAATCAGATTCATCGCCAGATTTTACATCTGTTTTCTTAACAACCCAAGTTTGGTTGTTAAGATTCACATTTTTCTTATAAAATCTTTTAGAACACTCACCAACCTCAAATTTTGAATTTTTGAAAACTTTGAATTGTTCGGTTGGTGGTTCGTTATCAATCACTTTTTCTTTAAGTTTTGAAGAGACTCCCTGTGTTGTGTTTGTCGCCATTGGACAATTCCAGGCGATGTGACCAACTTCTTGGCATTGATAACAGGTTCTCTTCTCCTTTTTCTGAGCAAACCCATTCTTCATTCCCTCTTGCTTCTTGGCAAGGAATTCCTTGTTTGTCTGCTTTGAATGAGCTCTCCTTTTCTTCCTCAGAAGATGTTCCTGAAACAAAAACAGTTTTTGATTTATCATTTTTATGATTTTCTGGTGGAATGAAACCTAATCCTTTCTTTTTGAAATTACCATTATGGTTTGGTTTCTTTCGATAACCGGAACCAGAACTGTAACCTTTTTTCTTATTTAACCTTTGTTGATCTCTTGAGGTGTAAGTTCTTGGTTTTTTAGAAAGATTTACATCTTTTATTTCAGAAATATTAATTTCTGTTAGTTTGAAAACCTTGTTAATCATTCCAGTTTTAACACCTCTTATTGGAAATTCTTTATCAAAATATAATTTGTCAGAATCATTCAAAGTATATGCAACTTCGAATGTTTCGTCATTCAAATTAGATTTTGATAACAGAAATTCTTTATTGTAGACTTTTTTAACCGATGATTTTGAACTGTTGACTGTTGAACTCGAAGTCTCAGATTCAGATTTTGACTCCTCATCGGTATCTAACACCTGATCGACCACCTTCTTTATTAACTCAGACTCATGATCAGTGTCAGACGCTGTGAATGTGACGTCAATGTTGTCTGGTAATTCATCATTCGTTTCAGACTTTAACTTTATATTGACTGACTTTTTAACTTCTTCTGATACTGGCTGTCTGGGAGAATAGTCTTCCCAGATCGGAGGCGGACACCTTTTATAATTTGCACTTTGTTTCTTACCAGCATTCTTTTCTTCCTTTTCATCTTGAAAGGCTTTAAAACCTGCTACAGTCGGATAAATTATGTCAATCAAGTAATTAGAACTTGAATAACTCTGCAGCAATCTTCTGATCCTTTCATTTTTGATCTTTTTAGTCTCCAACTCTTGCTTCAGCTTTGCACATTCTTCAATGTAGTGATTGATGGCCTTCTGCTTAGACATCATCACCGCATTCATCATCGTCAAAGCATCTTCTCTTTCAGAGTTCGTCTTTTCTAGCTGAATGACCGTTCTGTTCAACACATCATACGATTCTTTTACATACTTAACATCAAACAACAACTTTTCTTTCATTTTGTCTAGTTCACTAAACTTCTTGTCTTTTTCTTCACAATGTTTGCAAGGTTCCAAACATTTTAGACAAGGCTTTGTGACTTCGACAATCTTTTCAATCTCGACAATTTCTCAACAACTTTAACTTCTTCATCTTGTTCAATCTTCACTTCCTCAGCAGCATCCTCACATTTTGCCTTTTTCTTCTTTTTTGCAATTAGTTTCTCCTTTAGCTTATCCAATCTATCTGCAAAATAGAATTTAAAACTTTCAGTAGGAAATTGTGTTTTACCAATGTTAATTTGTTTAATTTCTTCCTCATCATCACTGCTATCGGATGATGATTGATCACAGACAGATGTCTTTTCTGAGCTTTCTTCTGAAGAAACAGATTCTTCATATTGATTCTTCTCATCATTTGCAAACACATTCATCCATTCTTTCATCAACCCTGGCTCTTGGATGATCTGTTGATGTGCTCGAAACGGGTTAACTAAATTAACTAAATTACCCTAATTCTAGACTCTCTAAGTTTTAAATTTATAAAACTAAGACTCTCTAAACCCTAAACTACACGACCGGCAAGTGTAACGATCGATGAAGTATAGCCTAAGGAAGTCCGAGTATCGAACCCAAGAGACTCTACTGATTACGCTAATGACTCTATATAGACTAAAAATGACACGACTTAACCATTTGTTTATTGATGGGGGGGGGGGGTTCTAAAAATCCTAAGAATGCAAATAATAAATACTAGCTAGACTAGACGAACTAGACACGAACTCTCACGAAGACTGAACTCAAGGATGATGAAAGAACTACCTAGACAGGAATCCTGATTGCTTTTAGTTATGATTATAATTGGAAGTTGTCTGCTATGGAACCGGGATCTTGAAATTCTCACATATCGGGAAATCTAAGGACCTTTACAAGAGCACGCTAAGATCCCCTAAAGGTTGTTAAACTACCGGTTTTAGACTCTCTTACAAGACATCTAATGGTGTTTATAAAAGTATCCTACAAGGCTCACTCCCTTACAAGACCTAAACCTAGGATAGGTTTGTTTTCTCAGTTAGACTTGCTAGACAGCAGCAAATAGGTTAACTTTCTAAGAAGGACCCACCTTGCGGTTTAATCACTTAGACCTAGCAATAATCTCGCACCTTACAGCTATTGATGATTAGTAGAACACTTGATTTTATTAAATTACCAAATATTACTTCTAAGGTTACTTACATGATTTTCACCCTAAAGGATCAAAGGTTTATTATGTGATATAGACACTCACCAAAACCTAAAACCCTAGCATGACTCTATTCCGTGATAAAGACCGTCACCAAGATTCAAGCGAAGCAATAATCAACAATTAAATACCATCAAGCACGCAAACACATCTAACCGATAGAACAAACCGTTTACAATTTATAAACTAGCCATAGCTTCCAAAATCCAATAATAATCAAAAACTTATTGCAATCAATCAACCATGTCTAGGTAGTAACAAAGATTTAGCCAATAATCATGATAAACGAAATCTCAAAAATAATCAAACAAGGTTCAAGTAATAAATTCATTGAATTAAAACAAAAAGACTAGAAAATAAAAGAATCCGAATGGTAAAACCCGGTTATTCCTTGCTCTCCACGCTTCTTGCTTCAACCCAACGATTCCGTGGCTCGAAACCTTGCCAAAGATGCTCTCAAAATTCGTCCCCTGCTATGTTCGTGCGTCTCCTGATGTGCGGCCCCTCCCCTCATGATGTCTTTTGTCGCAGCCCCCAGTATATAATAATTGATTTAGGGTTCTTATTATAATATTCCAAAACAAAACCCATAACCCCACATAAATCACAAAAGTTGCTGAATCCGTTGTCTTTTTGCGGCCCACCTTCGAAATAATATCATTCGTCATAGTTGGGCTTCAACAATATGGCTGCCATTTGTTCCTGTTAGTTCCTTCCCCACAAATAATAATAGGCTTGGCCCCCAACAATAATAAATAATATGTCCGCATCTATACATGAATTATTTAATTCATATGACCCATCTTATAACATAGAGATAGGAGGCTCGACCCACTCACAGAAAATAGCAACAATTTTACTCCGGTCACTGGCGGTCTACTCTACTCAACTGGCTGGTTATTTATTTATTAATCTTTTTCGCTCCATTTGCACCAGGATCTGCCAAAACACAAAATAATATAATATACTACTAAAAACTAAATAAAACAAATAAAACCTATATAAAAGCTATACAATTTACACGGGACAAATATGTGTATTTTACCCCACATCAAATATCCCCACACTAAACCTTTTTTCGTCCCCGAAAAAGAATTATGCAAAACGGAATCATAGACGGAATAATTATTCGGGTCAAAAGCATATGTATATTTTATTAAAACCAAAACTTGCGTTAGTCGCGATTGCGAATATACTTGTCCCTTTAAACCCAAGTCCGGTCCAAGCCCTTATCATGCAAATTTAGTTCAAGTGCGGTCAATCTACCTAGGGTCTCACGCTAAGAATTGTAAGTCCACCTAATCCCCCCTCAAGCTTATAGGACAAAAGGAACAACCACTGGGTTATTTCCTAACCGTTTTATACCAAGATCCAAAGAGTTTAAAATCAAATCTTTTTTTTTCTATTTTTTTTCGCTTTGCTTTTTGCTTTTTTTTTTTTCTTTCGTTCGTGAGACTAGACGATGTTTTCCCTAACCAAGCGGTAATCCGACTGTAGAGTCGCTATCCCCAATCACAGACTACATAGGTTTCGGTACTTTTATTCGGCAAGTCGATTTCACACATCCCAGAGGCATTCCGGCTGTAGAGTCGCTATCCCCAACTCGGATTACATAGACCTGTGCTACTTTCATTTAGTTTCTAGCTCACTTTTCATTCTATTTTTTTTTCTTTTTCAACGAGATAATGACTAAAAACTCTAACGATCTTAGCTTATAACGGCATCCCTTATACTATTTTTGGCGGTTTCAATTTCCCCACTTTCCCTAGATGAGAACCCACTAGTAGACCGACAATTAGGTATATTTAAAATCAAAGGAACCTAGAACCGAATCGAGCCTACCTGCGCATCCCAAACTAGACACAAGCTCAATTAAATTATCTCATATTATCATTATTTGAACCCGAACAAATACCCGACTTTTCTATCATTTTCCGTATTAATTTTGCAAACTTCTTATATCAAAAGACATTTTCTAATTTTTCAATTTTTTTTTTTAATAACTCAAGACTCTACTAACTAGACACTAAACGATAGTTCCCATCCTCACACTTAAACTCTACATTGCCCTCAATGTAGGATGGAAACCGACTCAAAAAACTAAAAATAAATAAGAAATAAAAGACAAAGGGCTAATTGGAAAGGACTTAGCTGGTTAATAACATCGTGTATGCTTCAAATCTTTCGTCCAATCCAGCTCGATCGTATAGCATTTCGGTCGCGATCGGCTTTGACACTAACTAACATGCTTAATAAATGCCCGAAATTTGATAAACAGCTCCAAATTCACCCGAATGGAGATTGAGTACGGGTGGTACATATTCGAACCTGCATCAACAAAAACAAGCAAAATACCAAAGCAATACCGACTCGACACAAACGACAGACTCAATACTACTAAATTAGACTCAATAAACAAAAACTACGACTCAAAATACAAACTCTACAAAACCTCCCCACACTTGAACTTAATCAGGAGGCTTCTCTTTGACTTGGACCCTATCTAACCCGTTTAATTCCATCCGAACCTCAAAAATTTTCAAAAATAAATTATTGGTGGAATTATAAAATATTTTAAAAATTTTAAACGGGTCAGACCACCAGAATTTAAACATACCTGGAAGAAACCGGATGCATGGCATGTAACGAGAAGAATGATCGTGCGTGAACGGCTTCTTCCTCTCCATCTCGCTGCAACCCTCTATCCTCTTCCGGCTTGGATCCTTTCTCTTCTCTTTCCTCGCCTTCTCCCGTGGTTTTTCTGATTTTTCAGTTACACTTAGTACTAATACCATGGGCCAGCTGTGGTGCTCTTCTTCTTCCACCACTCTCGCGGGATGATCCCCACACTTAGTTTCTTTGTCTAGAGTAGGTTCTTCTTCATCAACTTTTAAACCCTCTAACTCTAAATCTAAAAGCTCATCCTCTCTAGACAACTTAATTTCAACCTCTTCATCTTCTTCCTCTACACCAAACATCAAACCAAATGAGTCTCCTAAATCCACTTCCTCCTCCATCACTTTTTCTTTTTCTACTTCATTAAACATCCAACCAGTGGAATCCCCCAATTCCACTTCTTCTTCAATTACTTCTTTCTTCACTAACGACCTCTGATACGCCGCCCATTCTTCTTCGTCTACTTCATCATCAGAGTCACTCCCGAAGTCATATACAATACCCTTCTGTACCGGAGGTGGGACTTCGTCGTCCATTATCTTCTCCGTGACTGGAACAATCTCCTCATCTGGCTCTTCTTCTACTTCCTCTAGCTCACCCCACTCTCGAACAAACTCCTCGACTCTTTTTTTACTTCTCTCTGTAATTTCAGCCATGGTTTCCAGGGTAGCCTGATTTTGCGCCAACATCTGAGCGAACATCTCTTCTATCCTACTCATACTACCCTCAAAACCTCTATCGCTCGTCTGAACCAGGTTACATTGCGGCTGCTGATATAGATCATTGTAATATGGCCGATTACCATAACCTTGCAAAGAATACCCTTGTGAAAAATATGGCTGTGGCTGCACAAAAGGGTTAGCATAATAATCTGCAGAGGACCCCTCATACTGGGGGCATTTAACAGTAAAATGAGGTCCTCCACAAATTTCACACATATTTACAAGACTCAAGAAAAATAAAAGACACGGACAATTAGACTCCTACGACTCAATATACAAAAGCAAGTAGCACGTATGTGTCAATTAACTCCAAACAAAGTAATCAACGCAATCGCCAAAGAGTCCCCGGCAACGGCGCCAAAAACTTGATGTGCTCGAAACGGGTTAACTAAATTAACTAAATTACCCTAATTCTAGACTCTCTAAGTTTTAAATTTATAAAACTAAGACTCTCTAAACCCTAAACTACACGACTGGCAAGTGTACCGATCGATGAAGTATAGCCTAAGGAAGTCCGAGTATCGAACCCAAGAGACTCTACTGATTACGCTAATGACTCTATATAGACTAAAAATGACACGACTTAACCATTTGTTTATTGAGGGGGGGGTTTCTAAAAATCCTAAGAATGCAAATAATAAATACTAGCTAGACTAGACGAACTAGACACGAACTCTCACGAAGACTGAACTCAAGGATGATGAAAGAACTACCTAGACAGGAATCCTGATTGCTTTTAGTTATGATTATAATTGGAAGTTGTCTGCTATAGAACCGGGATCTTGAAATTCTCACCTATCGGGAAATCTAAGGACCTTTTCAAGAGCACGCTAAGATCCCCTAAAGGTTGTTAAACTACCGGTTTTAGACTCTCTTACAAGACATCTAATGGTGTTTATAAAAGTAACCTACAAGGCTCACTCCCTTACAAGACCTAAACCTAGGATAGGTTTGTTTTCTCAGTTAGACTTGCTAGACAGCAGCAAATAGGTTAACTTTCTAAGAAGGACCCACCTTGCGGTTTAATCACTTAGACCTAGCAATAATCTCGCACCTTACAGCTATTGATGATTAGTAGAACACTTGATTTTATTAAATTACCAAATATTACTTCTAAGGTTACTTACATGATTTTCACCCTAAAGGATCAAAGGTTTATTATGTGATATAGACACTCACCAAAACCTAAAACCCTAGCCTGACTCTATTCCGTGATAAAGACCGTCACCAAGATTCAAGCGAAGCAATAATCAACAATTAAATACCATCAAGCACGCAAACACATCTAACCGATAGAACAAACCGTTTACAATTTATAAACTAGCCATAGCTTCCAAAATCCAATAATAATCAAAAACTTATTGCAATCAATCAACCATGTCTAGGTAGTAACAAAGATTTAGCCAATAATCATGATAAACGAAATCTCAAAAATAATCAAACAAGGTTCAAGTAATAAATTCATTGAATTAAAACAAAAAGACTAGAAAATAAAAGAATCCGAATGGTAAAACCCGGTTATTCCTTGCTCTCCACGCTTCTTGCTTCAACCCAACGATTCCGTGGCTCGAAACCTTGCCAAAGATGCTCTCAAAATTCGTCCCCTGCTATGTTCGTGCGTCTCCTGATGTGCGGCCCCTCCCCTCATGATGTCTTTTGTCGCAGCCCCCAGTATATAATAATTGATTTAGGGTTCTTATTATAATATTCCAAAACAAAACCCATAACCCCACATAAATCACAAAAGTTGCTGAATCCGTTGTCTTTTTGCGGCCCACCTTCGAAATAAAATCATTCGTCATAGTTGGGCTTCAACAATATGGCTGCCATTTGTTCCTGTTAGTTCCTTCCCCACAAATAATAATAGGCTTGGCCCCCAACAATAATAAATAATATGTCCGCATCTATACATGAATTATTTAATTCATATGACCCATCTTATAACATAGAGATAGGAGGCTCGACCCACTCACAGAAAATAGCAACAATTTTACTCCGGTCACTGGCGGTCTACTCTACTCAACTGGCTGGTTATTTATTTATTACTCTTTTTCGCTCCATTTGCACCAGGACCTGCCAAAACACAAAATAATTTAATATACTACTAAAAACTAAATAAAACAAATAAAACCTATATAAAAGCTATACAATTTACACGGGACAAATATGTGTATTTTACCCCACATCATCTGTGCAACAAATACTCTAAACTTCGATTCATCCGGAATGTATTTATCCCAGCTAAAACCCTCTGGCAATCTTTCATCATCTTGATCTAGAGGCATAGTAATGCAAGCTCTTTTCTTTCCATCTTCAATCTGAGCATTCTTGGATGATGACGGTTGTTGAGCAGCTTGATGACATATGGCTTTCCGATAGTAATCATTGTTTCCAAACGGATTCTGAGCTCCACCTGCTTCTCGATTGGTACATTCCCTCTTGAAATCCCCTTTTTCCCTGCATCGAAAACAAGTAACTTTAGATTTATCAAAACCTAAAGTAGAAACATTAGCATCACGTAGATCATCTCTTCCGGTGATTTGCTTAAATTTCTCAGCTCTTCTCAAAACACTCGCTAAACACCACTTAATATCCATTAGCTCCATTTCCTCAGCATCAATCTGATCGTAATCCTCTTTTGTTAACATAGGATTTCCGATCCTCCCTGCAACTAAGCTCTCATACGATTCTAACACGGTAACAAGTAATGCCATATGACCTTTAGCAACTTCTTCAGAAAAATTCTGTCCATTCTGAAGATGCAACGCGATGTTGCATTGTAGCACATGACCATTACCATTGTTTGAGCTTTGGGACTGATAACTTGAGGTTGAAACATTTGGATTAACACTTGGATATGAAGAGAATCCACTGTTGTTGATTGAACTTTGATTGAATGATCCTGATGAGTTTTCTGCACTGAAAGCGGTTTGAATCTTTGGACTAGCTTCAACATTTTGAACACCACCTTTAAAGTACATCTTTACATCTTGTTGACCACTAGGATTGTTCATTCTAGCGATCTTTTGTTGTTCAAGATCTTGTCCTTCAAGCTTTTCAATAAACTTAGAAATTGTCATATTCTCCTGTATTCTTCAAGATCATCAAATATGTACCCCATTCATTCTGAGGTAATGCATCGTCTAGTTTATCAACCAATTCCTCTCGATCTTTTTTGATATCCAACAAGGACATTGATCGTACTAAATGGCAATATCTTTCAATCAGTTTCTTTGTAGTCTCACCCGGCAAACCTGTAAACAAGTCAAATTCTTTCTTTAACAATGATTTTTTATTTTTTATCATCTCTGTACTTCCATCAAACTTCGTGCGAAGTGCCTCCCAAATCGAACGTGCACAACCATCATGTTGAAGTAGTACGAAGATATCTTCTTTCACGGCTTGCTGTAGTAGACTGATCATCATCTTTTCTACTTTGTACATATCTCTTTCTTTATCTGACAGTTCAGAAATATTCTTTATAACTCCCACATCAGTACGAGGTCTAACATATTTAGTTTCAATGCACTCCCAAGACCTTAAATGGTTTGCTTGAACCCAATTTTCGAACCGGTCTTTCCAACCATAGTATTCTTCAATACTCATCAGCTTTGGAGGTGTTTGTAACGTTCCCGTTTCATTTTCCATGGTTACACTCTGAGCAATGGTAACAGGAGTACCCGGGGCAGTAGCAAATGCATTATAAAACTCGTTGTCCATGTTTCGGTTTTGAATGTTCACACAAATAAACTTTCAAACAAACTGGCAACAATTCCACACGACTTTGGTGCGATCTGGTTCAAATTTGTTCAATCCGTGCGAACTGAGTACTAGTTCAAACTACTTGGTTAACTCGTGCGAAATGAACTAATGTCAAACCGTGCGAGCTGGCTTGATTTCAACCCGAGCGACCTGATTGAATTTCCTAACGACTTGGCAATATCTTTTATTCACCTGAATTATTTCAAATCGTGCAAAGTGGATGACTTAAAGTTCAACTCGTGCGAATTGAGGATCTGTCAATCACTTCATGCGAACTGGAAGGTCCTTTCAAACGAATTGGTCTAATTCCAAACGATCTGACTTTAAATCGTACGAACTGAGGGATGATTACAAACGAAGTGGTGAATCTCGAACGATCTGAGATGGTTTTTGGTTGATTTTTGATAAAATTGATCACGTTTTAGGTCGATTTTAGGTCTGATTCATTCAAGGATTGAATAAAACAGTGTTTCGTGTATTATATCACAAAATCAGTCCATTTTATCCGTAAAATCTTGGTTAATTTGATGAAAAAGTGTAAAAGAATGAGTAGAAGTCAGAATTTTCGGTGAAAACAAGCTGAAATGGTAAGAACTCTTCCTCCTGAGCTCTGATACCACTTGTAGGATCGTTGAATCGATTAAATGAGTCGATCAGAAGAGTTCTAGATCAAAACGAGATGCGGAATCAGACGTTTCGATGTTGAATCAGCTTGATTAGCATGAAGAAGTAGTTTAACTGTCTTCTGTATTGATTTGACACTGTTACAGACCGTTTGACACCTCGACAGAGCTTCGCTACCGGAATTGCAAAAGTTTTTCAATTACAACATGAGCTCACCTATTTATAGGCATGGCCACTCCTCATGAAGTTTCGTAGGGACTGGCCAGTCCTCATGAACTGTCACTCCTCACGAACTACCAGTCCTCACGAACTGCCAGTCCTCACGAACTGCCAGTCCTCACGAACTGCCAGTCCTCATGAAATTAACATCTCGTGCTTTCTGGCCTATCTATACTAAAACATGACTCGATACAAGACGAAGTCAACAGACATATGCACTAACAGGAATCGGAGGACATTGTGTTACCACAACTCGTGAACTCGACTCTCCCAAAAACTTACTTGTCGAATCCTGAAAAACTTTACCGATTAAAGATTGATTTACATTTTAAATTGGAAAATCTTTGTTTGAATAAACTTTATCATCACCAACTAGAGTGTATAGCAAGTTCACGCTCTCAAACTCTTGTGCAAATGTGGACTCAACTCGAACAGTCTTAGCAGGTTTTACGGGAGGATCACACAGTGTAACATCCCTATTTTTACCATAGGTTTGGTTAAATTTATTAACCACTAGTAAAATAGTAACTAGTTTATTTTTAAAATAAATATTCAACCCAAATAGTTTTAAACACTATTTTATATATAGTTGGTTGAAATATTATACTAATTGACCTGAATATGGGTGACATTTCTAATAAAATAAAGTCTATAAAAACTTATATTATTAGACATGTATATTACGGGTAAGTTAACTATTAGAAATATGAAGTTCCTAGATAGGCCTAGGAACCATATAATAAATTAAATTATAAAGTACATTGTATTTTGAACCTACTCTATTTTTAATGAAACTTAGACCCGAATGTAGACAAAAATATTCTGGTTCCAATGACATATGTATTATTTTCTAAAAACATCATATTTTACAAGTTACAAGCGCCAAATAAGTGAAGCAGTTGAATTAATTAAAATAATAATATAATAATTAAACTTACGATTAAAATTTAATTTATGTCAAATATCTTTCGTGACTGTTAAATGTTACTACCAAGTAAATATAATATTTAATTTAATATTTAAATTGTAATAATAACATTTAAATTTACAAATTCAATGTAAAGTGAACATGTGTAGTCTGAACATGTGTACGTGGCCATGTATATGAAAAGATAAGAATAACATAAAATATTGATAAAATTCTAACACTTAGTCTCCAAGTTTCCCTACATCTATAAATAGAAGCAAGTGATGATTAAAGAAATTGCCTAAAACTGTTGTATGCAGACCTCACCAACTTTCTTTATATCTCTTCGCCAAACTCTCTCTCTCTAGAAATTCTATTCTCATAATGTTATATTTTTCACCCCATAATATTAATAAAGCCATGCCCGTTTTAAGTATTTTAACCTTCGATCACCGCTACCCTTTCCGATTGATCTGAGCCTCATGACATATGTCAGGGCTCTGCCCGACTAAGTTCGTTGGGGTTCTGTCTCGGGACATCAGGATAAGGTTGAATTAGGGGTACTATATTTAAAACAATTACAAATATATATTTTTATTACTACCAAATACACACTAGCTCGAATTCTGCTACGATACAGGGTAATAACTCGATCGCTATTACGATTCATTTTCCGATCGATCAATGTACTCAATGGATGTTTAAGTGCTGCCCACATTAGGGTTATACTTTGTCATTCGTCGTGATTTCGACGGGATGTTGAGTGCTGTCCGAAATCGGACTATACTCTGTCCTTAGTTGTGAATCCGCTGGATGTTTAAGTATCACACTTTGTCGTTCGTTGTGATGGTTGATCTCGTGAGTTATCGTAAATGCTGTATTGATTACTAACCCAGTTTTGTGTGCATTGTTATCTAAATTAGGTTAACCAGGCTAATTCATAAACTAGACTCTGTCCATATTAAATCAACAATGTGAGTCATTCTCTTTTTATCAAATTACTTTACAAAACCCTATTTATTTCAAAGTTATAATTACAGGGATTAAGTTTATGTAATCACCATATTACAGCCGTTATGTGGGGTTTTGTATACATTACTTGATAATCTTCACCATTGGGGCAGCCAATGGGTGATATGACCATAGTCACAGACACCATTGGACGGAAGGGCCAATGGGTCGAGTGATAAAGTACTGTGGGTAATTGGTTTGATATTAGAAACATTGTAATCTTCCTTAATACTGTAAATTATAACAAATGTGTCATTTTATTAAATAGAATGATTCACTCAGTATTTCCCGCTGACAAAACCTTTTTCAAACATGTTTCAGGTAATTACAGTAGAGATGGATACGGCACTGAGAGGCATCAAGAAGTGGCTTATTTTATTAATTAAATCAAATTAAGAAATATTGTTTTATGTAATAAAAATTATCTTTATTAAAGCTACCATTGTAAAACATGGGTTTATCCCATCTATTTAAATAAATAAAATCCGGTGTTTTCTAAACTCTGATATTTTTCCTAACTCACGGTCCTGATGAAATTTCCGCTGCAATATTTTTCAAAATAATCACCGGTACCACTGGGCTGTTCGCGGCTCCCGATTCCGTCCAGGGTGGGTCGGGGGTCGTGACACACAGAATGTGATTCTCGAGTGGTATGTCCTCTTCTTTGACAGCTGTATCAGACTGTGCAGAGTCAGTATCATCGGATTCATCATCTGAAGAATCAGCATCCTCAACAATGACTGGAGGATCCTGATTTTGTTCAGCAGTTGATACTTTCGTATCTGTTGACACATCCGAATCTGATGATACTTCCTTTTTGTAACCAATTCCAGTTGCAAATTACTCAACATTTAAAGGAACAGGTGGCTCAAATTGAGGCTTATCCTCCTCATCAGGCATTGCGGTATAATTGTGTCTGTATGATGGAGGACACTTCTTATATCCAATGCACGTGACATCCTTTTTCTTCTTCTGTATGTCAATGATGTGGTCCATCACATACCTAGAGTTTGAGTAACTGTCTAACCTGGATCGCCTCATTTTCACACTTGACACAGGCCAACTCTTTTTGTGCTTCCTCGAGCCTAGTGATGTAATTATTTATAGCAGTTTGTTTTCTTGAAACTGTTTTTACTAGCTCGATTTTATCTTCCCTTAATGTGTCAATTACTTTCTTAAATTCTTTATCATGATTTTTATGGAACAAATTGGCCTCTGTGCATTTCGCAAGATCCACGATCAAACTTTGATTGTGGATAAATGTCACGTCATACTTGCTTTGCAAATCATCATATTTGCTTTGCAAGTCAGACAATCTAGCACCTAAATTAGACAATCTATCATCTAAATCAACACAATTATTAGATTTATCAGATTTAGATTCATCGACACATACCTGACTTGACGAGCTGCCAACATTAGCCATAAAGGCTGAATGATGAGAAGAAGAAGAATAAGTAGCTTGATCCACCAAAATTGATCTTCGGTCATTCCCTGCTTTAGCTTCACTCAAAAGCTCCTCAACATCTGCATCAATGGACTCATGTGACACTTCATCCGTGCCATCTTCACCTGAACTTGAGGTTTCCTCATCTGAGCTTCCAATATAACATGAACTGTCTTCATCTGAAGATTCTCCACCACATGCGTGTTTTAGATCCTTGACAACTTCAGCAAAACAAGTTGTTCCACCCTAATCACCGCTACCCAGTTGAATCGACCAGTCACAACCTTCATCAACTTGTACCACAAGAGCTCGGTTGTTGTTTAATGGACCTGCTTGATGAGTATTGTTTGCAGGAATCAAGGCACGTTCATTATTCCTGTTTTGATTCTGGTTTGGTTGATTGCCTTGATTTCTGAATGGATTCTGGTTCCCATGCTGAGCTGGCTTCGTACACTCACGTTTGAAATGACCTCGTTCACCACAGTTGAAACACTTGACTGCTTGTTTATCGAAGCCATACTTGGTATCTTTCTTGCTCTCCAAACTGGTTCTACCAGTTCTTTCCATGAAGTCTTTTGCGCGCCTCATAGCAATAGCAAATGCCCACTTGATATCCATCAAATCCATTTCATCCTTATCAATTTGATGATAATCTTCCTGAGTTAAATTGATGTTCCCAATTTGCCTTGCTACCAACCCACAGTAGGCGCTCACCAAAGTGTTTAACAGCTCCATATGTTCTTTTGCCACCTCAACACTCACTTTTGAGAAACTTGAAGTGTCTAGCCGAACTGTGTTTGGATTAGTTGGTTGACCAGCATTGACTGTTGATGAAGTGTTTCCATAACAGGCTTGTTGTTGACCTTTGTAATTTGGATCAAGAAATTATGGTACTCCAGTAGACTAATAGCTTTGCTCTGGGGCTGCTGGTTGTGATGTTCCATACATATCGGTGCTCGAGAAAAATGTTGTTTGTAGCTGAGCATGTTGAGCAGGTCTCGCAACCGTGTTGGTACCTCCACAATTTCCATAGTACATCTCGGGATTTTGTGGAACCGGCACTTTTTTTGCCTTCCTGATTTCCTCTTGATTCTTGTTTTCCAAGAGTTGAATATGGATGTTGGTTGTAGCTAGCGTGCCATTATACTTTAAAATTTCCAAGAAACCATTCCATTGAAGTGGAAATGCATCGGCAAACTTTGTGACCACCTCTTCCGGAGTTGTTACTACCCCAAAATTACCCATTTCACTCAGCATATGGTAATATCGACTTGTCAGATCTCCCAGCGACTCCCTTTCCATACACATGAAGCCGTCGAATTCCTTTTTGAGCAGATCATGTCTCAGCTTGCGTGACGATGCATTTCCATGACCTCTCGCCTTTAATGCATCCCATAGACTTTTTGTCGTTTTGAATCTCACAAACTGATGATAAATATCTTTGTTTAAGGCTTGAGTTAGAATTGAAAATGGTTTCTTTTCTAAATCATATGCCTTTTTGTCATCGACAGAAAGATCTGCAAACGTCGCGGCATTTGAACCGACCGACTTCTTCAAGTTCTTGATCGAATTCCGTGGTAAAAGACAACCACAACTCCGTGTTTTGCCAAAAACATACGTATGGAATCTTTCTTCCCAACCAGGATACTCGTTCATATGCATCAGTTTAGGTGGACGGTTGTTACTACCGGTTTCATTTTCGCTCAAAAGAAGACTTTGTATACTTTGATTTTGGTTAGTAACAAATGCCCACTGGTTTGCCGTAATAGAAGTTGTTTGTGCTGATGACGATGTTGTGGGAGACTGAGTCCATGAAGGTACTAAACCTTTACCCGTATACATATCTGCATTAGCATCAGGTTTCCAACCCCACCAATCTAAACTCATGATGGATTGAAAAACAAACAACTAAAGCAAGTTACACCCTCACTGTGAAACAACTGTGATACACCAGCCCAGCCCACGAAGGATTTGTAAGAACGAAGAACCAGACCCAAGAGACTGATAAGGCCCAACAGTTTTGTGAACTGTATGAATAAAATGAAAAACCCAAAATCTAATTGTAATGGCCCAATTATAAAGTAAGTCCACGAAAAGAACGGTATTTCATGAAGAAGATTTAAATGGCCCAAATGAAAGCCTAGTCTTTTGTGATGAATAAATTGGCCCAAATGTTTACTGTTTACTACGAAGAATGGTTGGAGCCCAATTGTTCACCACGAACAATACTCAGGAAGAATTATAAGGTCCAATGGGATTGTCCACGAAGAATGATATATGGTTCAGTGAAGCTTCACGAAGAATGAAATATATATTGCTCACCACGAACAATAGTCAGGAAGAATTTCGACTCCTCTCATGACCGGCTAATGGGTCATGCCTTCATGACCTGGCCCAACAAACCGAGGCCCACTCGAGACCGTCTAAACCCTTAGAGGGTGCGGCAACATGCGGGTATAAAACCCTTATATTCAGCCGACATTCCCTTGTGTTGGGATATCAATCATCCTCTCATCATTTCCAAAACATTCCCTTCTCCTATCTCTCTTACTTTCTCTCACTAAAAACCCTAAAGGTCACCAAGTCCTCCTCCTCTCCTCTCGGATTCAACCAGAAGCATCAAGGACCCTCGAAGTCAGCTCGTGATCACCTCTCGGGGATTTCCTTCATCATTCCCGCACACCTTCACACTTTCGATTACGAACCGGTTAGTGCAATATTGTTTGTTAGGATCTTTAGGTGATCATAGATGCATAATGGTGCTACTTGTTTTGAATGATTAGGTGTTGATGTTTCCTTGGTATGATTGATATGCAAACTATTTGATGATAATGTATGAACAAGATGACTATTTGGTTATAAGGTTGTTCTTTATTAACAAAATGCAAACAAGTAGCTAGGTGTGCTTATGATCAACCGATTGTGTGCTATGCTTGACGAATCAATGTTGTTCTGTGTATGATATGAAAGTTGATTGAAGGATTTGATTGTTCTTAGTGGATGATGATGAAACAATGCTGGTATTAGGGTGTTTAGGATAAATCTGCTTGTTAAACATTGAAAACCCTGATGAAGAACAGTATGAATGATGATGAATATTTGAAAATTTGCTGATTTGATCTATTTGGGTGATTGTACGGATGAAAGAAACTTGTTAAGGAATTGTGATTGGTTCGTACAAATGGGTAAGGTTCTAAAAGGATTCCATCAGTGTTTTCCTCAGTGGTTGCGAGTCAGAATCATGTGGTTTCGACTCGAGATCACTCAATGTTCACTCGAAACCAGACAATGCACAACAAGGGACCCGAGACCGGCAGGTTGCGACTCGAGATCTCCCGATCTCGACTCAAGGTTGCGACTCAAAATTGCACAACCCGAGACCAGCTGTTGCGACTCGAAATCTCGTGGTTGCGACTCAAAACCTCATAGTCTCGAGTCGAGACCACCTGGTATCGACTGGACTACTTAACTTAGTTATTGGGCCGCACTATGTGATGTCTTGTTTTGGACAATGTATTTCTGTTACTATTTAACTGTTCGTATGTTAGGACATGCCCAATAATGTATAGGATGCTAGTTCGACGTGCATGCTATGTGTTAGATACGTGTAGGATATACGTGACTTATTTGTACCCAAACCTGACCTATACTGGTAACCATAATAGGACATTGTTGACCAGCATACCTGGCCAAGTAAACTGTCTGCCGAGCAAACCGAGGTGAGTTCACAACTTTTACTAAAAGCATGCGTTCCCGGTGGTTGGGAAACGGAACTAAAAACAACGCTATCTCCTTGTGAGGGATACAACTACTTTTGTCCCCTTGTGTGGGACGCTCAGTTAATTACTATTTATATTAGATGCAACAGGCGGACTAAACGAAACTCTATCATGGAAGTCCCCACTTACTTTACCGATTAGTCGCCTGGCCTGGCGAACGGGTTATTAGTTGATAGCGCTATTATGTCTCACCAACCTCACACCGTGCCTGGATAGGATCGAGCGTGAACTAATAGACTCTCGCAAACCGTCAATGCGATAGAACATTGACAAACGGGGCAAATTCACGTAATGTGCGGTCGCAAAGTATTCGGTATTACGCAGTTTAGTAGCTTACATATAGGGTAGCTCCCCATGGCATGGTATAAATGAGTAACTTAACTACTTAAACAAGTTTTATGGAATTAAAACTGGACAAACTCGTGACCTGGCCAATTTTATGTTGATACCCTACTGCATGCTTTGCAGTTACTCAGTGACTTAGAAGCTTGCTGCTTGGGGAAGTGTAGTGGTTGTCTTAACCCGTGCGTTGAGTTCTTTAATAATGAATTATGAACTTATGTTTGAACTATTCTACTTATGCTTCTGCTACTTACTTAAACTGTTGCTTAGAACTTACAAACTTTTGGACTGAAACTATGGTAGTCACTAATCATAACTAGGTTTATTACTATGGCCGCGTTGCGGCGAACTTCTTTTGTCATTTAGTTTGTGTTTACATGTGTTTTGAAATCACTACGAGCGCGTTACGCACAGAACCGCTGACAAGAATAAAAAGAAAATGTAGAAAAAAAAAACAGTATAAGATAACCGAAAGAAAATCAACAAAAAAAGTTTTATGGTAATGATGTTGTTTGTATGAAACCCGTGGTCAGAGATGAGCAAATGGTATTGGGTACCGGTACCGAATCTCCCGAACCGAAAGATTTTAAGTCAATTCGGTAGCAACCTTTTGCAATTAGAAAAATGCAGAGGCTGCAATTGAGATTTTCTGTAAAACATATAATCAAAAAACAGTAATTAGCTCATTATATTATAAAAAATAATTACTAAGCCATTGGTCCACCCCCTTTATATTTTAAAAGAAAGTACAATAATTGGAATATATCTCTTCGGGTGGGTGGTGTTTGTCCTAGGGTGTTTCGGGTGGGTGGGTAGGGTTGAAGTCAACAATTTCGGCCGGAGGGTGTTTCGGGTAGGGGTGCTTGTCCAAGGTAGGGTGTTTCGGGTGGGTGGGTGGGTAGGGGTGTTTGTCCAAGGGAGGGTGTTTCGGGTGGGTATTTCGGGGGAAACAATATTCATATTCATTGACTTTGTCACGTGGCTATATGTGAGTGGATGTACGTGAACCAATAAGGAAAGTTTACTATTGATTATGATGTGACAACTACTATTCATAAGGTTGGTTTATTAATATATAGGATAATGGTTGGTGAACTATATTATTGTTATCTTAATCGTTCAGTATGATTGGTGGCTGGATCCTGGTCAGTCACACGACTCGCGGTGGTACTCCGCATGTGGATTTTGAGGGTGTGACAGGTACTCGCAAAGAAAATCGAAGAATGTAAAGCTGAACAAGAGCCTGTTATTGTCCAAGCATAACAAGAGGTTTAGGCCCTCTACACAGATGGGGCCAGAAACCACGAGGGGGCGGGAGCGGTTTTGTGGTTGATCAGCCAAGAAAAGAAAGAGTTCACTTAAGAAATATGCCTGGATTTCAAAAGCATGAACAACGAAGTAGAATATGAGGTTCTTTCTGGCAGGGTTGCGCATCACCGACAAGCTAGGTGCCCGCTATTTAGAGGCTCATGTGGATTCAATGGTAGTGGCTGGTCAATTCAACGGAACCTTTGATGCCAAGGACGCAAGTTTGATCCTCTAACCTCGACCAAGCTAAGGAGCTCATGTGGCGGTTCTTCTTAAAAGTTAATCTTTCCTTACAATTCTTTTTTTTTAACTTTTTTACTTTCCCTCCTATTTTTTTAAAAGTTAATCTTTCCTTACAAATCTTTTTTTAAGAGTAAAGTCCTATTTTAGTCCTTGTGGTTTGTGCAGTTTAATCATTTGAATCCAAAAATCAAAATTGTCTTGATTTGAGTCCATGTGGTTTCTAATTTTAACCATTTAAATCCAAAAGTAAACAACATCCAAATCTGAAACATTTGGTTTTTGGATTCAAATGGTTAAAATTAGAGACCATAGGGACTCAAATGGTTAAAATTAGAGTCCACGTGGACTCAAATCAAGACAGTTTTAATTTTTGAATTCAAATGGTTAAACTGCACAAACCATAGTAACTCAAATAGGACTTTACTTTATTTTTTTTTAACCTTTTTACTCTCCCTCCTATTTTTCCCAGTTCCCCCCTGTGTAGTTTTCCCCAAATTGATTTCCATCTCCCCAAAATTAACCGCTCACATTTACGATCATCATTCATCGATTTCCTTCATTCTTACCTTTTAGCCCTAAATCGGGTAAATCGATTCTACTTTCTTGCTTGTATAACCTAAAGATGGTGACGGCGGATACCGCGACGGTGGTCATAGCCCCACTGCTTGTTGATAGAGGTTCAACCACTGTGATTCTCGATCTGTTTTGCCCTACCTTCACCCTCCATTGTACCAGTGCTACTCTATCGTTCATTGCACCACCACTTTGGATTATAAAAGGTAATTTTTCTTTTTTGCTTTCTCATTACGTTTTTCGCAGATGAAAAATCCACGCCTGATACGTAATTTGCGGTTGCAGTTACAGTTGGTTTTGATATCAGGGCTTGCAATCCTAGGTATTGCTACTCATCCTTGTTATTTATGATTTTTTGAAGCATCGTGTTTTTTTGTTACAGTCAATGGCCTTTTGGCTTTGTTATCTGTGCAGATACATGTAATGCTTGAGGTGCCGATCTTGAAGACAATTCAAAGTGAAACAACAATGCTAATCCATAACCCCAGGTAATAATTTTCATTGTCAATCATCAACTTTACCCAAATTTGGACTTTTCTTGAAATTATGATGCCTGTAGGTGATTTCTTTTATACTTTTGATTTAGAATTGGATTACACATCATGAATCCGGTTTGGTATTTGCGACTTTGTGGCTGAACTGACCAATATAAGTTTAATTCCTTGGCAAGATTCAGTCATGCAGTCTACATGTTTGATGAAATGTCTCAATGGGATCTTTCTTTATGTTTACATTGTTTCATGATCATTTCCCTTTTATGATAAATTACTAATAATGTAGATGTAAGGGCTACATTATTTGGAATAAAGCTGCAGATATTTTATCGTGTTTTTAAATTAGTTTAACTAAGAAATATTTAAGCACACATGTTTATCTTGACAGACTATATGGTCTGCTAAGTTCAGAACTTTTTTATACTTTTTGATAGTCATTTTTAGTGATATTGGTAATATATGGTCAGCTATTGAATATTACATGTATGTCATCCTTAAAATTTAAATCTCGAGTGAATTCCAAGGATTGTCCTTTATTTTTATACCCAATTTCAGGCGCTGTCCTTTATGTTCAAAATTGACGAGTTTTGTCCTCTATGTTTTCATATTAATTATACACGTTTTGTTCTTTAGGCCTAACCCAGTTAGTTTTTTCAGTTAAATTTGGCCATGTGCTTTGCACATGAGGGCATTTTTGTCAATTCAAAGGTTGCAGAAGCTTTGAGCTGTAAATCTGCCGTTGAACTTACCTTTGAATTGACAAAAAGGCACTCATGTGCAAAGCATATGACTAAATTTAACTAAAAAAACTAACTGAGTTAGGCTTAAAAGACAAAACATGTATGATATGAAAACATAAAGGACAAAACTCGTAAATTTTGAACATAAAGAATAGCGCCTGAAAATGGGTATAAAGATAAAGGACAATCCTTGAAATTAACTCTTTAAATTTTGCATAATTGCTATTAAATATATGGTCTCCATTTGGTAATTTGTGGTATACTAGCAAGTGGAATATGTTGTCAAATGCCTATTAACTTTTGGTAAGCAAGCAAAGGTAAGATTTGATTTTTCCAGTAGAGATAATTGGTAGAGGAGAGTTTGAGGGTAATCATGTGAAGGATGGTGGCCATTGGAAGGGTGCCATCGTTGGAATTGGTTGCCATAGGAGGGAGATGAGGGATGGTGGAGAAAAACGGCTAGGGTGAGGGGCATATTTATAGCGTAGAAAGGTGGGAAGGAGAAGAAAGATCGATGAGGCGTGATACCATGTAATTTGTTGAGTTCAACATAGGGCACTGAAAATTCACCGATGTTGGTGTTTGCATTGTCCTATTTTTCTTGTCGGAATTACATTGCTTGTGACTTAGCTCCCATGTAATTCGATGAATTCCTTTTGAACTTTTGTTTGAAATCTTTTGTTTAATCAATTAAATAATCATATACCTTGCTGATTGTGTGATATTGTTCTTTTACTTCTGAATTCAAATAGTCACACCTTCATGATTTTTCTATAGCTAGTTCTTACTCCCCTTTTTCGTTTGGGAATTCTAGATAATGAATACAACTGGTTAAGTTTTCGTTTTGATGGGATTAGCAAATAAAAAACACAGGGACTTCATTCTTTCTTTGGTTTGTAATATGCAATTGTATATCATCTAATTGAGTGGAAACAAATTTGATTTATTGATTACAAAGTTTGATCATGGTTAGATTTTACAATGATTACATATTTAACACACTATTGCTAATAATTACAATTTACACCCTAAACATTAGTAACTAGACTTTTTAACTTGATTGGCATTAAACTCTCAGTTACAACCAACTTTTATTAAATAATGACAAATCTTTTGAGAGTGAAGTAAACGATTTAACGTACTTCCTTGCCTTCTCTATAACACGACTATATTGGTGTGCATGGCTACTCATTTCTTGAATGGTAGATGACACCTTATGGATGTTCTTTTGGAGCTTATCAATTACACTCATCATCTCCTCCTCATTCTCTTTGGTAAAACAATTAGACCGACCCATCTTGTTCGTTAATTCTTGTAGAATAATGCTGTTGTCGTAAAAATCTGAGATCTGCAACTCAAAATTACAATTGTTTTCCATTTTAATGCATCCATCATTCGTGAAGTAATTTATCTTATCAGTCAAAGCTTGGGACAGATGTAGCCATAGAGAATCCAAAGTTGCGTCACTCATTTCAAATTTCTGATGTTGAAACTCACCTATAAACATAGCCATTATACTGATAACTCCTGCAATTATTACTCTTGATATTTTAGCCAATACCTTCTCTTTCGGAGTGCAGCGGAGCTTTATGCATATGATATACAAAAAGTTAAATGCTCCCCTACAAACAGACCAAAACGTTGTGATAAAATTATCAGAAAATCTAACAGTGTGAGCAGCTTCAAGATCGTTGAGATGCTGTAGCATCTCTTTATAACCATTACTTCCAGCTTTACTTTTTACCATAATTTGCTCTAGTGCAAACTTTACACTCAACCACCCATCATTAATGTCTTTCACTGACTGTACGAAATCAGTGTATAGTGCAGAAGCTGCATGGCTGATTACATAGTAAGCGTAAAAATCTCCTTTATACCTCCATGATCTCTCGTATAAACTTATTCCGCAAAATTCATGGTTGATTTCAAGTAGACATTTAAAGATTTGGTAGATGCCATCCAAGGAACCTTGTCTTTCATAGTCAAAAATGAAATCCACTATTTTTCTGGTACGCTGATGGAGATCCGTATCACCTTCACAGGCAGCTATACACCGTTTAATAGCCTTGGATAGATCTACAAATTTGTGTGTATCTCCATCCAGCACCATGGTCAAAGCATCTTTATGTTTCTTTAGGCGTAATATGTATTCCTTTTGTATAAAATCAACGCCATATTTTGTCACATGTAAATTACTATCTGCATTAAATGATTCAAAGTGTGGGTTAAACATCTTTAGTTCTAATAATATGTCATCCTTGGCAACAAATGTCATTATCATGTGACGTACTAACCTCCTGGGTCCACACTGAATGAAACACCAAAATTCCTCTTTTGACTTGAACCTACAATTCTTTGAAGATCATCTGCTTCTGTCCAATAAAACAGTAATTGTGTCTCTGACTCTCTCACCATGAAGTTTATGGGGACAGTAATTTTCCAATATTTTTCCCCAAGATGAATATTTGCTGTTACCATGTATTTAGATTCCATATGGACATCAACATGGTGGACAGAAATAACAGCACATATAGCAACTCCAATCCATGAGCCTTCAAGAATCAAACCATCCGAACCTGGCTGCATAAACCCAGATGGAATTTCACTTCCAGCGCCAACTATCTCAAATACAGCTTCAGGTGTCATCCAATATTTCATCCTTAACTACATAATGCAAAGATTAATCATTGATTAATAGTTTGATGTTCAAGAATCAACATATATATACATCTACACATACCTATACGTGCGTGCGTGTATGTGTATTTATCAATTAAACAAAAACAGGTTAATATCCGGGAGATTGTTTGTGGGGAGAGAGAGAGCGATGATGAGGATGTACATACCTCAAGGTAATTGTTCAATATTTTTTCTGCAAAATAACTGCCATGTTTGTCCACAGACAGTTGAGGACAGTTCAAACATGATACGGTTGGATGATTGTTGTAGCTTGATGCATGGAATTTAGATACATCAACCCCTTCTGCAGAAACATAGTAATTGAATCTACTACGAGGCCCATAATCCATGTCCTCATCTACTAATGAAAGTTTTGGTATTGTCTGAAGCCTCTTGCAATCGTTCAAACAAAGCATTCTTAGTTTTGAAAGGAGGCCAATGCTTGCTGGCAGCGAAACAAATTCATTTCCAGATAGATCTAAACTTATTAAATGGCATAACAAACCGATGCCATCAGGAACCACATATAGATTGCAATAACTTAGATTAACTTCTTTTAAAAGTGTATCCAAACTGGGGTTAAAATAGCATCTTGTTTTAAATGACAACGGGCATCTACTTACATGCAGGAGTCTTAGTTTTTTGAAACGATAAATAGACAATGGAAGCTCCTCAATAAAGGTTCCACTGGCATCAAGATTCCTTAGATCACACATTTCCCCCAGGTTTTCTGGTAATTTCTTGATTCTAGTTCCATCGACATATAGATGCTCCAAGCGCCTCATGTTCTTTCCAAACTCAGGAATATATTTAAGTTTTGAGCAGCCAGAAAGAAGAAGTGCCTCAAGAGCTTCCATTTCCATACGACTTCTGCCAAGGCTTTCAAGAGAAGTACACCCTTTTAGATTCAAGTAGCGTAGTCGCTTCAGGAGAAGAACTGATGTGTGTAGGATTGTTAAACTTGTGCAGCCTTCAAGATTTAGTTTGACAAGATTTGATGCTGATGTCAAATCTGGAATTTTGGTCAAACTCTTTGAGAAACTGAGGTTAAGAGATCTCAAATTAGGTTGTGCCTGTTGTATGAGAGGGAATTTGTGAGACTTCTTTTTGCAAATCATGACAGATTAACTATTAATGAGATATAGAAAATTACTTACTAAGTCTTTCTTCCAAAGTGTTTTAAGTTGGCTAGAACACATTTCAAGTTCATAAATGTGTTTTGGTTCAAACATTGAAGGCAAGGATTTTAAAGAACATCCATACCATTCTAAAATTCTTAGATCATTGGAAAGATACTCAAGTCCTTTAGGAAGGTGCACATTACCAATGCGGAGAAATTTTAATTTTTCCATCTTTGAAAAGCATGTAGGATCAATGAAGTCATTCGCTACACCCTTATATGGATCCTGGTTAATGACTTCAACAGTTTGCGCTTCCTGGTACAAACAAGCACACCAGTTAGTAACAAAATTATTTATCCCTCTGCATTAAAAGATTTATACACATCTGAATAAAGCTAAATCTCATATATTTTCCTACCAGGATGTTTAAAGTCAATGTATCTTCATGAGACTTGATTGCAATGTGCTTCCCATCATATCTATGTGACTCCGTGCGTAGAATTTTCCAACACATTTGTTGCAGAAGATCATGCATCCACACACTATCCTCAACATTGATAGTTATGAGACACTTGTTAATAAGGTCAGTAATCCCACACTCAGAGTACAAACCAATATTGGTCAGTATATCTTTTACCAAATCTTTGTTTCTCCCTTTCAAGAAACATGCAATATATATGAAGACACTGCGTTGAGTTTTATCCAGTCTTGGATAAACTACTTCAAGTCTACCAAGGACTTCTTCCTCCGGATATTCTTTAAGTTTCTTCAACATATCTTTCCAATAGTTTTCCTCCTTCCCACATAAAAGAGAACCGTAGACGTTAAGAGCTAATGGAAGACCACCAGCAAGCTTCACAATATCATCTGACAAAGTTTCATAACCATGTGTAGGATGCCTTTGCTTGAAGGCCGACTGACAAAAGAGACTAAGTGCTTCATCGCCGTTCATTTCCTCACACAAATATATTTCCTTTATTTTATGTGCATTTAACAAGTTTCTGTTTGTTGTGGTTACTATGATTCTGCTGCCAGGTCCAAACCACTCAAGCTCCCCAGCTAAATAGCTCAACTGGTCAATGTGATTCACATCATCCAATACGAGTATAACCCTTAACCCACGTAACTTTGTGCCCAATAAACTTTGTCCATGAATCACACTTTGAACATGAATGCTTTTCTCCATTAAAATGTCATCAAGGAGTTTCTGTTGTAATTTGCAAAGATCAGTACTATCATTTTGTTTGGAAATGTCCTTGATATTTTCAACGAGACTACTTTTGTCAAACTTATTTTTAACCTCCTTGTAGACAGCTTCAGCTAGAGTAGTCTTACCGATTCCACTCATCCCACCAATCCCTATAAACAGAACTTCACTAGACTCCATTCTCAGTATTCTTTTCACTTCATCCACTCGGGACTCGATTCCTACTAGACTATTGGGAAGATCTATTGGCATTTTATCAGACAAGTCCTTTAAGATTTTACTCACAATTTCACTTACGACTTCCGCTTCATCCCTGCAGATAACCAGATCAACGCGAGTGTAGGTTACCAGAGCAATCATATCAATTGTGATCGAAGAATAAAAGTTAGCAAGACTACTACCTGTACTGTGTCACATGCAATCCAGAGATACCTCCCACTTCTCTGAAAGCAGATCTCCAT
Organism: Helianthus tuberosus; assembly: GCA_030545235.1. Taxonomy (NCBI): domain Eukaryota; kingdom Viridiplantae; phylum Streptophyta; class Magnoliopsida; order Asterales; family Asteraceae; genus Helianthus; species Helianthus tuberosus. The sequence continues at coordinate 50,216,834 of CM060376.1, forward strand.
ATTTCCACCTTTTCTTGTGCAGTTTCGGGATCGTCTTCATGATCGGAAAATGCTTGTTTAAAACAGTTGGTTTGACGACGCACATCAGAGGGAGACACATGGTAATAGATAGGAATAGTATCCAGCTTGCCTCGTTTCATGCAATCAACAATCTTTGCAACTTCCTCCAAACACCATTTTGATTTTGCAAAATTGGTGGATAAAACCACAATGGCTATTCTTGATGTTTCTATGGCCTCCAGAAGCTTGGAAGCAATGGGCTTCCCAATCTCAAGTGTCTTGTCATCTTTGTAGGTTCTAACGTCATTTCGAGTTAAGGCGTCATATAAATGGCTGGTGAATCCCATGCGAGTGTCGTCCCCTCGGAAACTCATGAAAACATCGTAACCCTGTGATACTGTTTTTGCATATGCCATCATACATATATAATTACGTACTATAGATTTAGAAAAGCAGCAGACTTAAAGGAGGGTTTACAAAGAGCTTTTTGTATTCAATACCAAAAAGGTGTTATTTTATTTTGAACGACTTCAATTATACCAAATCTTTCTTCAACGGAGCTCGAACTCTTAACCTCAAGAGGAACTAAAAAAACATCAAAGTTAAACTACATATAAAAACATGAAGTTGACTTACAATATTGGGGCATTATAACTATGTAGCATTACATTTCATTCGAGGAAGATATGGGGAAGTAGTAGATAATCTATATGTATTGAGAGTTGAGACTATATGTATTAAAGTACCGTGGTTGGAATGCTGATCATTGGGAACTCCGTACTTTCATTTCGAAAACCACGAAATTTCTTAGTTTGAATTGGGGTTCCACTATGAATTTGTTGGATTTAACGCGAATTTGAAACTTATCTCAAGTTAATTAAACTATTGGGATATACTATTTTAGGGATTTAGTATCATTTAGAGAAATATTACATAGGATCATACGACACCTGAAACACATATAGTAAAAACTATGTTGCTACACTTGTGAATTTTCAGGTTACGCGTTCTTATCTTTTTATACATTCTAAAGTTATCATAATAAGTCTCCTAAATTTCACAAGTGCACAAAACAAAATAGATCGCAAAATATAACACAATGTCCAGCAAACTATAACATAATGCCGAAAAATATAATCCAATGTCAAGGAAAAAAAATACAATGACACAAATATAGAAAGACACAATCCTAAATAAAAAGACACAATAATATAAACAAAAAATCTAAAATCTACATGCTATAAATTCCAAAGTGAAAATCTAAAATCTCACATTGTATAGTTTGAATGAGGACAATCGGAGTTCATTTGATACCTTTATTACGACTTCTTAATTTCAAGAGACTTTGTATTTGATCTAAACCTTTACATGAAACTTAAAACATATTTTTCTTACTGGTTTATGGGGACAAAAAGTAAAGATGATTTCAAAGATCTTTGAGTTTCTATGAAAAAATGAAACTTTCTTTTTAGGATAATAGGTTTAAAGGGTGGAGATACAATAGAAAGTTTATTTGGCTAAAAATGTTAGGAAGTGATCTTGACCATCCATTTAGTTAATCAAGGGCTAAGATTTTTTTTTTTTTGAACGGCAAATTTGGATCACTGACGGACCACTAGAGTATCATCGTGCCACCAGCAGAACCACACGATCATATCCATCTCCACTAGGCAATAATGCATATACACCAATTCAGGAGGAAACCCAATAAATCTGGGAAAACCCCCTTTGTGAGAATCGAACCCATGACCTAATGGTCATAAGTCTTATCTCACCCCCAAGATACCACTAGGCTATAATGCCATGGGTCTATGGCTAAGATTAAATAATGGAAATTGAAGGGAAGAAAAGAGCCGCGTGAGTTTGTTTAGGGGCATTCTAGTCAATCCAAGGCAATAGTTTCTCTCTACTCCAATTCCCCCCATTTTTTAAACGTTAATAACTCTTTCATACGACATTATTTTTTATAAAAATTGCACCAAAAAAACGAGCGTTTTTTTATCTTTAAAACGAGTATACTATTGCTATATTTTCAAAAAAAAAATTGAAAACCCAGTTGCGTAAAACGTAATGAAAAAAAACCTAAAAAATGACATTTTTCTAAAACGCAATGCACCAAAAACACAAAGAAATGTCTTATTTGTAAAACGCAATGGCCAGAAAACACAAAGAAATGTATTATTTATAAAACGCAATAGCCTAAAAACTCAAAAGAAAGTGTAGTTTCTAAAACGCAATGGACTGAAAACACATAAAAATGTGTTTTACCTAAAACGCAATGCACAAAAAACACAAACACATGTCTTATTTCTAAAACGCAATGGCTAGAAAACACTTAAAATGTCTGTTTTCTAAAACGCAATGGACTGAAAACACATAAAAATGTGTTTTACCTAAAACGCAATGCACCAAAAACACAAAGAAATGTTTTATTTATAAAACGAAATGGCCAGAAAACACATAAAAATGTCTCATTTCTAAA